>BMAV01010079.1:177313-195342 GCA_019973955.1 Trichonephila inaurata madagascariensis | reverse complement strand
TTTGGGACTAAAAAAAATGAAAGTTATCATACGTTAGTTTACTTATTAAAGGCATTTTAAAAGGACTCCATTTATAAAATTTAAAATTAATTTTAAAATGTGCCTTATAAGTTTCAGAGAAAAGATATCATATTGCTTTGCTTTGCTGTAGTTGTTCATTTTGTTATCTTGGGAATTATTTACGTCTTCAATAACTATTCCGTTGTTAATATTCATTCTTCAAAATTTTCCTTAGGCATCAGAAAGAATTCTATTATTAATGAAAGAATCTCTATAAAGGTAAAAATATAGTTTTCTTAGGAAGAAAATGTGGTTGTTTCTAAATATTGTTTTATATATACTGCTATAATAGATTTTTCTCCACTAGAAAAAGTAAAGGGAACAGAAATATGGATTGACCAACAAGCTCCCCTGATTTAAATCCCATTTAGCATGTGTGAAATGCTTTGGGGTGAAAACTTGGTGGTGAGAGTATATTTCACAGATATTCTAAAACAAGTGTGTGTGTATGAGGTTTTGCGTGCGTTAGAAGCTATGCATTTCGAAATATGAAAAAAGGGACAAAATGTCATTTTCTGCTCCAGTTATGTTATATTTTAATAAAATATATATATATATATACATACAACATGTACTTAATGAAAGAAATATGTCCAATATTCTAAATAGCACACAATTTTATATGCAGATGTATTTGCACATTACGACAACCGGGATGGCTACATCATGCTATACTTTGGTACACAGAAGATGGAAGACAAAAAGTAAAATTTAGATGAAGTGTACATGTTCTACATTAAATTCTAACCTAGTACTCAGGAATTTTCAACACTGGGAATGAAATGATTATGATGTAATATTTTTAAAACTTTTATTATAGGGTATTTTAACGTAATATAATTTTATACATTTTAATATTTTTGTTTAATTTTTAACAATTAAGAATAAAAATTATTAATTGAAAAAAATAGATTTTGTTAAATGTCACTCTGCTGCAACTTAAAAAGAGAAATAACAAAACTTTCTTCAACGTATTTAAAATACATTAATCATTTTTAAATGTACAATTCGGTATTTTGTACATTCCAAAGAACTAGTTAGCTGGATTTGCATTAAAATTTCAGTATTCATTGTAAAATGCAGAATTATTAATGTAAATCCAAACAAGGGCTCTAATCAAAAATGATTTAAAGAAATCACAACAATATAGTACAATAAAAATCTTAATAGCACTATGTTTTAATTAAAAAACAGAAGATTTCCGAGTAATGTAATTTTAAATGCATTTTAAATTTTTATGTTAGTGAGACTAGAAAAAAAAATTAAAGAACTATTTAATTATTTATTCTATTTCTAATCCTGATTTTCAAAGAGAAAGCAAATGCTTATTTCTTCGAAATAAAATATATTTAGATACTTACGTATTGTATCGTCAACCACAATTTTGAAAAGCGAAAAAAGACATCGCCAATATTCAAAGAATTTTTCCAAATTCTGCCCTCTTTATTATTACTCTTTTCGAACACGCGCAGGAACGAATTCCATTATTGGCTGTATATTGCGGTATTTGGCGCCATCTTTTGATTTGACGAAATCAATTGATGTTATAATACGTACTTACTTACATTTTGTATAGATATTAATAGTAAGGGATTTTTTATGTGAGTTGTGACGGATCTATACGTGATTTTCTAATTAATCCTCTTGCGAAATTTTTGGGCTATTAATTCGAGATTTTCACAACCAACCCTTCGGAAGAAGAGAAACGTGATATCTAAATTAACTTACTAAAATAGACGAGAGGTTTTCTATCTTGAAGGAAAGGAGAGAAGATATACTCGAGCGAGGTGAGATTGCTACTGAAGGTATAATATTAGAACTAAAGTGATTTGATTCTTATTAGTAGGAAACCTTAAGGTATCCGACTATGTCCGGAACTGTGATTTTAAAAAAGCGCATAAAGGGATGATTTTCATGATATTTAGTGTCACTTAGATTAGAATACATGCATAAAATTATTTTGAGGACATTATGACAAAAAATTATTTAAATACAATATTTTGGCAAAAAAATTAACTTAGAATAAACTTTTTTTTTTCAAAATGTTCTCCTTTTATAAAAAAAATGATTCTAAAATAATAATATTTTGCTTATATAAGTAAAGACTTCTCCAGAGAGTCTGAACTACGAGTTTTGAAAAATTCACATTATTTTCAGAGTTACCATCAATTGAAATAATTATCGGCATTTTTTCCTTAAATTTCTTTCTTCTATCGTTGTAAAATATGAATAAATCCACTTCTAAGTTATATGTTTCAAAAATTCTAGTTGTGCCTCTGTACAGAGGCTGAGCTATATACAGGCAAAATATTATTAGGATAGAAGAATTTTCCGCAAAAGGAGACTATTTTGAAAATGGGTCATTCTATGTTCATTTTTTGTCAAAATAGTGTACTTAAATAATTTTTATTGTAATAATATTCTTAAAACAATTCTATATACGTTTTCTAATTTAAGTGACACTAAATATCATAAATATTATCCATTTATACCTTTTGAAAAATCACGATTCCGAACGTAGTCGGATACCTTAAAGTGACGATTATTCACTAAGACTGAATTAAGATTAGATTAAATCGAATAATAGATTAGATTCTTAATTAAGATAAGGATCAAGATTGTTAGTCTCCTAATAGTTCACGTTTTACTGTCGTTGTTCCACTTTCACGGTTATCATTGAGACATTCTCTTTCTATTATTAGTTGAAATTGTGTCTGCTCTTAATGTGTGGAAATAAAGAATTTAGTTAAATCATGTTGAGTGTTTCTTCAATCCCCCCCCCCACGTGTAGGGGGCCGCGGGAGAAACACGAGCCTCTTACAGAGTCTTATATCATTACCGAGAAGCACAGTTCATTGAAAATTGATTAATTTGAAGTGTTATACAAATTTCATGTTCGGAATTTATTGATTGTTTATTACCGTTGCAAGTAGAAGAATCATAATGTCTTTTGTCTAGGGAACTAATAATTTTGAGCCATGGTTGAGAGACAATGACGACACATTAGCTCTCACTTTACTCACCTAACTTCCATATCACGCAAACGACAAGAATATGAGCCTAACCAGTCCTATATTAATATTTAATCGCTGTCAATACCACTAGCATCAGATTTCTTTTTAATTTTAAAATTAACTTTAATGAGGTTCTTTTTACATTATAAAAAATTAAATTGAGAAAATCTCAGTGTAGATTTTTATATATTGATAAATATAGAATTTAATAATAATACTAGAACATGTTATGGTAAATGAAATAGTATTTAGAAAATTCTCCACTATTTTATTTACCTTATTCAATATTCGTAATAATGGAAATTTGTATTTGATATTTTGCCTCACTTTTTGGTATACTTATAGAATAGATGTTTTGGTTGTACATGAGAGATGGGGGATGAGAAGGAAGAACTAAACTGGACAGGAGAAATGACAGTGTGTTTTATTTCGATATAGTGATAAAATCCTATAAAAAAACAAGTAATATAAAAAAAATTAAGTCAATTACTACTTAGATCAACAAAGAAGAATTTTATTTTAGCTACTTTTTTATTAAATAGTTACAATTAATATAATTATGTATACACATATGACAGAATTACAACATTAAGTGGTCCTTAATTTTTTTTCATTATCATTAAGGTATCGTATTGACATCCAAACCAATCAAGTATATAAAATATCAGTTCAACTGAATGCTTTAAAACGTGACAAAAAAACCTTTTCAAGTTTTGACACAAGTCGCTAAAAGGGTCGCTAAGTCACCAAACATGATGACAACGTGGGTGTGTATTCGTAATTCTTTAAATAATTAGCTCTAACCAATTAATTTTTATTAGTTATAATTAAATTTTTGTATTGTATTCCAAAATAATCATGTATATAAAATTTCAGCTCAATTGAGCTCTTTAAAATGTATTTTATTAACGATTGAAAATTCCGCCAAGATAAATAAATAAATGAATATATAGAGAGTGTGAGCTAATAGTAGGAATTTAATAACTTTCCAGAGGGAAAAAGGGAGGAGAGAAAGGCCGAGAACAAGGTGGATGGATAAAGTAGAAAAGTGGTTGAAGGACTTGGAAAAACCAAGTGTCAAATAGACCAAGATGGTCTAAGCTGACTATGACAGCCTTGTCCGGTAACCGGCTGAGTGCTTGGAAAGAAGAGGAAGCAGACTTGGTGCGCCAAAACTAGTTTATTCTTTTCATAGACTATCTGGTGAAAAGAATCAAAGACCACCATAAAAGAATTGGATCTACCAAGTGACGTAATTTCATGCATAATCGAAAGCTACAAAAGGGTTGGTTGTAGTTTGTCACGTCATATTTATACGTTTATGAGACTATGATTTACTCAAAAGACCATAGAGTATTTGATCATGGTATTATAGTGGAATGACGAGATTCTACAGAAGTCAAAATTTGCTGTAAGGGATGTAATAGTTAAGTCGAAGCTTTGAGACAGTGAAACTGCCAAAGTAAGTGGGATGCCGAAAAAAACTAGTAGACGCAGCCATAGAACTCTGAAAACAATAGTGAAACTAAATCTGTAATCCTCGCTGGTTAAAATCACTCTGGAGTTCCAAAATTCATCAAACGTTAGTGAGAGCAGCAGGATTATCCAACGATAGTTAAAAACCTGGGAATCCATAGACGAGCAGCCGCTCAAAAGTCAAACATCACCCACCAGAATACAAAACATCGATTGCAAAGCTGCAGAGATCACCATCATTGTGTGAGTGAGTGAATATTAAAGCATCACTATTCAGCTACATGAAGGCTTTTGGAGACGGACCTCGTCATTTTAAACTATGGTCAAGTGACGAGAGGACTATACCTGAGCTGGCATCTCCCTCTCCTAAACTTCCCCACCATATTAACTGGAGGATATTTGTGCGTCTACATATTTAACGTGCATCGGCCCCCCTTGCGCAGTTGATCTTCAGCCGCACAAGGCCGCCATCATTGGACAGTAGACTTGTGGAAAACTGTTCTTTAGAGCGATGATTCTCGCTTTGTTATCTGATAGTAAAATGGACGCGCCTGGTTTTGTCAGGTACCCTGAGAGCTCTTCTCAAATTAATGCATTATGCCGACTTTAAAGTTTGATGGCGACAGTACCATGGTAGAAGTGTTTTTCATGGCCTAGGTTCATTTGTTCTTCAAGTTGAAAACATTAACATTAGCAATGCTTTTCTCTCGACTTTAACCCTTTATCTACCGCATTATGATTTACTGCAGTGTTTTTCATGCAATATTTTCTTTGATCACTACATTGAAAATTAAGGGATATGCATAAGCAAAATACTCAACTTTGGGAAATTTAATCCGTTACAGCTATTAATTAATTAAAGATATTGAACTGTAAAATTAATTACGTACACTGTGTTCACACTTAAAATAAAAAGTCGAATCATTTTCTAAGGTAAACATTAACATGCAAAAGAAATAAGATACTTAAATTTTGACATTTTTTTTTCTTTCGGGACAGAAATGATAATCTTCGCAATCCGCTGAAAACGCAATTTTTGCTATAAAACTATTCGTCTTTCCCGCTAAAATACTCATCATAGAACCGCTATATATCTCGGAAGAGTGAATTTTAAAGAATATTCCTGCCGAGTATCGTCAGAATATTCGTAAAAATTGTTATTCTATGTAATTTTAAAGTGAGTGGTACTTATAAGTACCGACGGTTGATAGAGGGTTAAGGCAATATTTCGGGGAAAGTCAATATTTCTTTCTACAGGATAACTGCTACATTCACACACAGAGGCTTGTACATCTGTGGTTTGACGAAATAGACGTTCAAAACAGAATTGGCCTCCTCTTAACCCCGAAATAATTCACATAAGACATGTTTGGAACGAATAAGAACCCAGAACCAGCCAAATAGACTATCCTCACCGTTAGCTTTCACTTCTACTGTGATGGACGCTTGGATATCCCTTGCCACAGCCAATTATCAAATACTGGCCGAAAATCTAATCAGAAGTGTGTAGGCTAACCACAAAATAAAAGAGGGAGAGAGACCTAACATCATATGCTTCTGGACTTTTTGAGCCCGTACCATTAGGTGTCCGGATGCTTTGGACTACTAGACAGTGTACTATAATAAAGGAGTAATTTTCTTTAAAAAAAAAAAAAAATTTTTTTTTTTTTTATAAGTTTAACAGCTATCTAGGAGAGCTGCATCATTGAAGTATTCTACATAAAAAAGTACGAAAAAAATAACTTGTATTTATAATTATCAGGATTAAATATAGTAAATATCGTTTAAAATGAAACTAACGAGGGGGGGATATCTTTTTCGTATAAAAAGAAATTTCCTTTTAAAATATACCGCAAAATAAAAAATAAAAAACATGTTCATCAAAAATAAGTTTATTAGAGTACATTTTATTCACATAGAATATGCATATATGCCATGTATTTCATAAAAATCAACGAAACAAAAACATTAGCCAGAACTGTAGGAAATTTAATGCAAAATTTTCTAATTTTTTGAAAAACAAAACTTTTATTAAGTGTTTGGAAAATAATCGGATATTTTTCTTTGTATTGTTTTTTTTAGAAACAAATTGTCAATAAAATGTTTGACGTTGTCTATTTTGTTATTCATTTCACCGTTATAATGTGCGTCTAAATAACTACACGTACTTTTCATGACGTGCCTCATTTTAGATGATGTGGGAACAGGAGATGCATTATTCATTTCTTTTTCAACGTCGGAATCTGCATCAAGGGTGTTTTTTGAACATAGAACAAACTCCAAAATGTATTTGTCATAAATGGGGCTGTACCCACAATATCATCATTTTGCACTATATTCTTCCGATCATCCAATAGGACAGTTCAATCCGGCTGGTGTTTCCCGTATTTTGTTCATTCCTAAAAGGAAAATCTTTTTATGTTAAGAGAATTTTGTCTCGTGTTAAGAGAAAAAAAATGTGTGGAAAAACATAGTATATTGTCGGGACCGTTGTATTAATTCGTGTTAACCGATATTTCGTCTAAGCGTTTTCTTGTTAACCGTGGTGTATTTTACTATAAATTCATATATGGACTACAAATTATTTTATAAATGGTCTTTGCCACTTTTATGAGTTTCACACTTCTCTTACAAGATCAATTTCTTTATTTATTTTCTAATCTACTTTTATTTTGTAAAGAGATTAAATTTCAAATGTTTGATGTACTTGATTTATTTAATATTTAACAAAATAATATACAACTGGCTTTAAAAAAGCAAGTTGCCCTTGATTCGACATAATTTTTTCCTTAGGATTTTAAAATGAAAAAAATTAAAATAAAAATATATAGAAAACTATTTTAAGCGATAATTTCCCACGCATAAATTGAAATAATTTATATCTCAATATAAGCAAAACAAGAATTTTTATACCTAATACTCTCTCTCTCTCTCTCTGCTCATAAATTAAACAAAATATCAGAAACCCTTTTGATGAATTTTTGATAAAAATTGTAACATTTCTAAGAAATTTCTTTTATATATTTCTAACAATAAATTAGAGCCTGAATGAATATAATTGCACAAGTATAACTTCTGAATGAATATGGATGCTTGCATCACTTATAGAAAGAATATTAATGTCTTCGATGTTTAATATTTTATTGCAATATCCATTTCTTTATTTCTCTCTGTCTAGGATTTCTTTCTAATTTCGTACTTCAAAATGCAATCTCTTCATGAAAGTTTCTTGCCCTCTACTATATTAAACTTTTTCAATCTTTCATGTCTGAATACTTTAAAAAGTTGTTGAATATTGGCTCTATTTTATCATTTTTAATAATACGTAACTGAAACAGTTATATTTAAAGTTCAATATTTTTAGTTATTCAAAAAAAATATTTCAGTTGCTAGAATCTTACTTTATACACACACACATACACACACATATATATATAAAAGTGGTTTTATAAATATATTTCTTCATTTGTAATATTAATATATGATCCTAATTGCAAATAAATAAATAAAGCATTTTCTTGAATGGAAACGAGAAAAAAAAATTTGATAATATTCGGATAGTGAATGTCATTATTTTTACTATATTGTATAATGAAACTATTTAGCATACTTAGTAGTACATAAAAGTCTAGTAGAACATCCTTGAAATTTATTTTTTCTTATGTAACTTTAAAATTATCTTTTTATTCGAAGCCTAAATACGAGTTATTTATTTTTTCTTCAGTAACATTCTTTAAAATTAATTGTATAATAAAAAATAGTAGAATAGCAATTTACATTACTCTTAGGCAATTTATAGTTTTCTTTGTTAAAGTAATGTAAAAAAAAAGTTATAAAAATGAACATGCTTAACACAATTTAAATACACACATATATATATATATATATATGTATTTTAAACATAAGGGTTAAGCACTTAGAAATTTAGTGAACGTTTATTAAATTTAAATGTTCTGTGTTTCTATATTGTTCTCTACGTTGCACATATCAAACAAATAACCCCCCATTGCATTTTACCGCAGTGCAAATGACTTTGTAAGACTTACAAAGTGGCTTACGTATTGTTATCTACAACTGCAAGTAGTTGATAGATAAAATCATTGATAAATCTCCTGTTGAAGGAAGCTAGTTCTTAAAGATTTCTTAATGATATACCATGTTATGTGTAGTAATCCTAATATATTTGTTCATTTTAGAATTTATCGAAAGGCTTCTCTAGATACAGAAAAAGTATTGTAAGCCAAATTTTATTTTCGTCTTTTTTCCTTTTAAGGTTCAGTTTATTCCTTTCGTGAAAAAAAAAGATAAATAAGTGATTTTTAGGAGCATCATTGAACTTAGGAATATTTTTAGGAATGCCCACAGACTGAAGCAGTAAACAGGAAAGAACCGTCTGTCAATATTTTCAGAATGAATGTTGGTGTATGACTTTTAGAAGCTTCTAAAGAGTTAACCGGGTATAGTTTTTTTTTTTCTATTTCAGTTGCTCTCTAGTTATAGTATATTCTCTGAGTACAATGGACTTCCGGACCATAACTCTTAAGTTTTTTAAAAGTTTCTCTTTGTCCGCTTCGGTAATGTTAATGAACTTTTGCCTTACTTATTTTTAACTGCAGATTGCAGACGTCTGGTCGTGCATGAATGCATTGAAAAACGCACATATATTCATGAATAGTGTGATGCCGTCTTTTCAGAAGATTTTTTTTTTTGCTTACATTCAGTACCATGATAACTGAATCCGTTTTTGGTACTCTTTTAGCGAACGTAATCTTGTAACATGCACCAGTATACTATCCCAGTATGTAGTTATGGTAAGAAGGCCATTTGATTCAAGTTCACGTGCATCTACACAGACGGGGTAAGAAATCCCAACACGAAGAAACTATTGTTATAATGATATTCGTCTAGTTAGCATACTTAATTAATAAAAGGTTCAAAATCCCAGGTTCATTTAAGGTATCCGACTACGTTCGGAACCGTGATTTTGCAAAAGCGTATAAATGGATAATATTTATGATATTTAGTGTCTCTTAGATTAGTAAATACATATAAAATTGTTTTAAGAGAATAGTATTACAATAAAAAAATTATTTAAGTATAATATTTTGACAAAAATGAACATAATTTTGTCAAAATATTCTTGCAACAATTTTATACATGTATTCTAATCTTAGTGACACTAAATATCATGAAAATTATACATTTATGCGCTTTGTTAAAATCTCGGTTCCGAACGTAGTCGGATACCTTAAGAGCAAAAAATGCATTTCAAATAGAAATGCTGTTCCATTAATTCCCGGCGAAGACTCCAGAATTTTGAATGCAAACGTGCATGCATTGTATCATATAGGTGCCGAATGACATTTTGTGGTGTGGAACTGCATGCTTGATGTACTTGTTGAGCCAAAGGTGGGATGGTCAGTCTTAGCTATTAAACGAACGTGCTCAAATTGTGAGGACCTTAGGTCCGATTCTAGGGATGTTGGAGGAAGGGAAAGAAGACTGTCCATATCCAAAAACAATCTATTTATTCATCGCACAATTAGCAACACAAATTCAAGCAATTTTAAATAAAAGATGCGCACAATGTAAGCACAATATGTGTATAAATAACTAGATTCTTGTAGTATGAGATCGAATCTGCTTTCCTAATTATCTGAACACTAATCAAGTTCTAGCGACCAATCGTCACTTTAATTCTTTCTCTTATCAAATATCTGAAATACACTTTAAAACTTAATAATACCTGATCAGTAGCAATCTATCCTATATTCTCACACTCTCTCATCCAAGCTTGGAAAAATAGGCTATATATAGTAGACCTAATTTGAATAATCAGGGTTTCTTCTTCAGAATGTTGGTTGTGAATAAAATATATTTGAAAGACCGAATATTTCCAAAGAGGACTTTATAAACGGAAGGATGTGGATAGAGCCGTCAGAAAGTGGAGCAATGTGCTCAAAGGGAGACAGATCTGGTGATGTCGCAGGCCAAGTTAACATGTCAATGCTCTGCAGAGTACATTGTGTTGCAACAAGTGAGGGTGAGCGTTATCCTGTTGTAAAAGTCTCCCTTGAATGTTGTTGTAGCGGTATCATCTTTACAGGCCAGTAACAGTCTCTGGACTGAAGTGATAATTTTGGTCTAATGGTATGTTACGTGCTTAGGATACCGAAGGTCACAGGCTCTGTCATCCAGATGCGCGCCTCTTCATTGGTGACCCTGGCTGAACCAAGAAGAAAAGCGTAATCTTCTGGACTGTCGTGGAGCCCTCTACCCGCAAAAAGAGCAACCCAAAACTCGTCCGAATCACTTGACGCAGCAAATTTGTCAGAATCACTTAGCGCAACTCCTCCAATTTATTCGACATAACAACTATATCATTCGTTCACCTATCCACTGGCTCACTGGTAGGGGAGTGTTGAGCGATATTATCTATAAAAGCCAATAACAGCCTCCTAAGAGAAGCGATCATTTTTGTCTGATGGTATGTTACGTGCTAACGAATACGAAAGTTGGGGATTATGTCATCCGGATGCACGTCATTTTATAGTACATGAATGACAGTACTATTGGTTGTTATGTGTTGTGACTAATGCCACCTGCCTGACAAAGTCAGATCGAGGCCCACGAAATTCATCGCGGCATTTTTACATGTGTCGTTAGTCTTAGCTTTGAGCACCATGCAGGTGACAGGGCGATTTTGGTCGCTTCCACCCCAATATAGAGGGAGAAAACCCTGGGGGTGGCCAGGGGCCTCCCACCTCTCTTCCCCTTCCACCAACCTCACGAGAGAACTTGCGGCTCAATGGCTATTTAGAATACCCCCATGCCGCAAAGGCACTATATATTTACAAACATCCATGTCTTCTTCGGGATTCGAACCCAGTCCTTATGGCGCCACAGTCAGCGTCGTTAACCTCTATACCGGCTGGGTGACTATATAGGTTAAATCACCAGATTGACGTACAAATTTACATTCAATGTTTTTGGGATAATAAGAAGAGTGTTCCGGCTGTCATAGGAAATTGCTCCCCAGACCATGACTCCAGGTATAGGTCCAGCGTGTCTAGGCCACAGACTGTTTGTTTGCAGGCGTTTCTTGGTCTCTTTCTGACCAACACATTCGCATCACTGGCATCAAGGCAGAACCTGCTTTTATCAGATCTTCACTCCGTCCTTCAATTAGCTACAGCTTGACACCACTGGTGTCGCAAAAAGAAAATGACATGGAGTCAGGGAAATGAACACTACAGGGTGCCTGGCTTGGAGCTGTACTTGAATTAACCGATTTCTAAATTTGTAATGTCCCTGTGGTAGAAACTGTAACTCAAATTTCTGACGCAGAAGTAGTACAATGCTCTACAGCCATACACCGAATACGGTGGTTTTTCCTCTTAGTAGTGCAACATGGCCACCCGGATCCCAGTCTTCTTCCTTACCTGGTCAAAGAAGTACAATTCCTTGACCATTTCTCTCAACAATCATGCACAGTACATACATTCCAGCCAAGTCTTTCTGCATTATAGAAGAAAGAAAATCCACCTCTTTGTAGCCCTATTACGTGACCTCGTTCATCCTCGGTAAGTTGTTGATAATGGAGTTTTCGTCTTCTTAAAGGTATTCTTGGCTAATATCAACTCAGTATGTCACGTTTTACAGACAAATAACAATCAGGAACTTTACAGCACACATTTAAAGCAACCGTTATTTGCAAGTTCTGAGTGGTTCTACTAGCACAACACTTAAGCGTGAAGCTCAAAATTTGAATCGATGCCATCTTTCAGGTGTGAGGGATTTTCCTTTCTGAAAGTGCAGTATGCATAATTGTTATTCTTACTCTGCAAGTGTAATTAATCTCAGAAGAGTTAAGGCATTTGGTTGTTATTAACTGCATGGACTTTTTTGGCAACACACCACTACATCTCGCATGCAGTTTGTTTCAATTCCTCAATGGACATCATATCCTATTTCTGGATGGGCTGATTCGTTCCTCAGATAAGCACAACTTTTTATTAAAATATGAATATTTGTGACGGACTTACACGTCTTTTCATTAACATATCTTTTGAGTTCTTTTGGGGCCAGAATTAATGGCAACTCTTTTCCAACCAAAACCCAAAAAGTGAAGCGTGAATAAAAGATGCAAAGTAGAAAGCTTTTAAATATCAGAAGTTAGAGTAAGCGGGATGGCACTTTAGGGAATGTTATGATAGAGCGTGATACAATTGTGATGTGACAGCCAAGAGAAGTTATCTACAAGATAGAGCCATTAGGTCAAGGTGCATACCATTGCACTCGAGTAAATACGCAACTTCCATTAAGATTAGATCGATGATCGAAGTTAAGGTAGGATTGACTATTTAATATTAGGGTCTGAGATAGTATTGGAATTGAGTTTAGGCGTGTTAGTTATTGATAGTGGTCCGGGTTAAGTTATTTCGGTATTATCTATATTGTGTGTTTTGTCATCGTCGATTCTCTCACATATATTATTAGTATCTAATCTGTTAGACGTTTAAGTTTAAGGTCTTAATATAGCCATATTAAGATCATGGAAACTTCTAGTTCTTCATTTATCCCTACACCTCTAGCTCACGCTGATAATCAAGGAGTAGGGCACCCGAGGGGGGCAACTTCAAATATTTAAATGTAGATATAAAGCTTCCTCAAAGCTTTGTTCTTTGAAAGCGTGACAGAGATTTGGGAAGGAATCATAAGAAATAACTGCACCTAGCTGTATATCTTTCAAGGAAGTTTTGTAGCCGCATATATGTAATGTCAGAATTTTTGCAAACAGAAGTATCACTCGAAAGGACTGTCCACTTTACTCACCCAACTTGACCCCGAATAAGCATGCGAGGGATGCCGTAAAGCAACAAATTTCTCCCAGAACAGGACAGGATTTGAAAAGTATCCTGTTAGAAGACTGGCATGCCATTTTACAAGACTTGACCAACACTTTGTTAAAGTATATGAAATCGTGAGGCATGCTCAATCTATTGCTTTTGATCGAATTTCTATCAAGAATTTTGTTTACTAAGTGTCAGTTATAACTTTAGAGAGTGTATACATCGCTTGATACGTAATACTTTTGTTTACACGCGTAACGATTCCCGCTGCGAATTTTGCGTTTTCTCCACCTCTTCAAACTTTTGTGGTGAGGGGATACAATATTACATCACTTACCGGATCCGACCGATTTCCAGACGAAGATAAATATTATTTAATTTTAGAACATTCTGGATATTTTTCTTGATAAAATCGAGCTGAGGTCCTTTAGATTGGAGATCGCTTCTGTCTATCGCTAACTTACCGTGTTTTCACTGTTGTTATGTTTTGAGACCGTCTTTTTCTTGAGAGGGTATGTAGTATCTTCCGAATATATCTAATCAGCATTAAAGTGTAAATGTGTATAGAAATAATTCTGATGTTTTTGGCTATGACAACATCTCCAAAATAGCATAAAAAAACACGTGTTTATACCATATATATGTGTGTGTGTGTACGTCTGTGTGTGCGTTCCTGTGAGTATAACCCTGTGTGCGTTTAATAATTCAACAATGAACTCTTAATATAAACGTGTGCGTGCGTGCGTGCGTGCGTGTGTGTGTGTGTGTGTAATAATACATCAATGAAATCGTCTATAAACATACGTATATATATTCTAGGCAATATTAATATTGTCATAATTTATAAAAAAAAATAAGGGTGTTAATAATTTTCACATTCATGAGTTCAATATAATAGAAAGAGAATATGTTTAAAAAATTCTACTGAATACTGTGTTGTTCTTTTCATAAGTGATTATTTCATTAATATTAACTTTAATAAGTATGTTATAAATATATTCAATACTTCCTATTTGGCAAAATATATAAATATTTTAAAAGCTTTTAAATATAGAACAAATATATTAGAATTTTTTTTATGCAATAAAACCAAGGGCTTGCAAAATAGTAATGTTGAAAAATGTCCTAATTATTTTGAATTTAAAACAGTCATCATAAAAGTTTTATGATAGGAGATTTGTGTTGTAAAATAAAAATAAATATTCTAAATTTAGGCATAAATGTTTCAATACTAATTTATATTCTTAATTATTTATACCATCATGTATAAATTTTCCGCTGAGAGAAGAAAAATTAGAATCTTATTAAAGAGAAGTATAATCCTACTCCACTGCTCTAAGTAAATTGACTACTTTAGAAAACAATAGTTTTATAGTGTTCTATTTTGAAACTATGATTTTTTTATTGTTGCAATAATTCCCTTGTTTAAATTTCTCTATTTCAGAACAAAAGATATTTACGATTTACATGTTATTGAACTGATCCATCAGTCCATTAATTATTATTATAATATATTTGTATGCATATATATATGTGTGTGTGTGCGTATGTGTGTGTGTGTGTGTGTGCTTAAGGAAAATTAACTTATATCTAAAACAAAATTTTCTACTTTCCATTAAGCACTTATTTTACATAACATACTCAAATCTTAAGTTAAACAGCTAATCATTTCTCAGATAAGATATTCCAAACACAACAATTGCAATCCTGTTTCATGAATTTGTATAGTCCTCGTATGTGTGAGCTTCCACGCTTTACTTTCCAATCAAAATTGTAAGCTAAAACATGATTATTTAGTGTTATAGAAATAAGTATACCATTCAATTGAATTCGGGGCACTTTGCGTTGGTCTTTCGATCGCTGGATGAATAAACTCTGTTTTTTTTTTTTTTACAAAAAGTTCTCTATGCTGATTTCGATGTATTACATATATATAGTGAATGAATATGACATTCATAGATATCTGTGGCAACGTTGCGTGTCACTATCGTTTAATATTGTTTTAATTTGGCAGTATATTTTTTTTATTTATATACACATAATATAAATGCAATTAGGCCTTTAGCCTGTTTTGAAACTTTAAAAGCTTCAACGTTACGCTGATGTAATTAAAATACATTTCTTACTCGTTTATCTATTGCATTTAATATATTTTTTCTTTATTGCGTATTACATTATTCGAAAGAACAGAATTTTCTACTTTTTAATATAATCAGGATTTTTTTTTTACATTTTGTGCATTTATTTACATTATTTTACATTACCGTGTTCTGGACCTTTTATTCTGTATGTTAAAGATTTTCGTGTTTTGTGTCTTTTTGCATTTTTCTTCTTTTCTTTTCTTTTAAATATGAATCTTATTTTTGAAATGAATACTTATACTTTTTTTATGATTTTGTTTTAAGTTGAATTATTAACTGGTAATTAGGTTAGCTGCTTCCTGATTCGGTTGGCACAGCATCCCTTTTTAAAATTGCCTTTCTTTATTTATGTGGAGCAATTTTTGTCTTTACGAACATGCATATGTTTTTTAGCAATTTTTACTTAGGTATTATATATTACCGCGAGATTGAGGAATGGGTAGCCTAGTGGTTAGTGCATCGGACTCCAGACCCGAGGGCCTGAGTTCGATGCCCAATCACACCAAATACCCTCCGATTACAAAAAGATAACGTTAAACCACTGGGTTTGAATATCCAGAGGGTGATCGTAGAAGAAACTACGGGTTCTGGAGAGTATGTCCGGCAATTCTAGCCCATGCCTATATTCTGCAAAAAGATGGTGTCGTCATCTATCGGGTAGAAGTCCAACCTGTCTCAGGCTCTGGCAACTTTCCTTCCAACATATTAATGCTTGCATGGGTTTAGTTTCAGAGTGGATTTCTATGTATCTTTTTTTCTGGAATCCAATGGGTGCTATTTTCTAGTATGAATTTACCTTATTAAGACTATATACACTATTAGTTAAATACTTTATTGAATATAATATATAGGTGCTGTGAGATTAAAGATTATAAGGCGAATTGTACCTTAACAAGGTTCGGGGCCACAATTATTTTATGAAGGATAATAATTTGTGTAACCAGCAATTAATAAGGTAATTTTCGGTAATATAAAAATTAGTTTTTTGTGTATAAATTGTTTTGATACACAATATAACTTTAGTCATTCAGAGGAATCAGACGTTTCTAGGCAAATACTATCAGGAATAATAATACTACATTTAGTTCTCATGTTATACAAAATAAACAGAATAATTTCGTTTCTTATACTAAAAATAATAAATCCTATAAATGTGTTAATTATACTTATATTATATATCCTAGGACTGCTCGAAAGAATTTGCTAATAATTGTAACCATTTCACCATGACCTATATTGTCTTGTTATAGCTCTATTTACTGTTATAGTTCTATTTATTGTTATAAGCTATCATTTGTTATATAAGTAAGTTGATAGCAATTTAGTAAATTATTTATAAATACTGTAACGTAAATCTGGGTTAGAAGAATTTATGCAAATTAGTTCCAAAGTACAAAACAGTTCTTCAGAAGCCATGGAAATGCATCGTCGAAAACCAATCATTGAAACACAAGATACAGTACTGAAATTCGCTGAGTAATCTCAAAATGCCTTCTGTGGCACTCAGACACAGCTATCAGTATTTAAAATACAAGTATGTAAAAGATTATTCACAAGCACTCACTCGTCTTGCACAACAGCTGAATTAATAGCTATTCGACTCTTCTCGGTCGAATCAATACTACTCTTCAACAGTCAAAACTTAGATAAACTCAGTTTCGGCTGAAAACTCATTATTCATAGTTACTAAGATTATTTCTCGAAAGATCGGCTTACATCATAGATAGTGATATTAGTAGGATTACTCCACTAATTAGCTGAAGAATCCATAGGGTCACGACCTTGCCAAAAATGATGCAAACTTGACTCTAACACCAAGATTTCACCAAGTTTCCACTGATTTGTCATTATGATATAAGGAACGGCGTTGCTTGCGATTATTACAATTTTAACATAAAATAAATACAACATAGAGTAATATAAACGTATTACACACCCAGATATAATATATGTACACTAGTTTAAATACGCTTTACCTAAAATTCGTTACCATTTTTATGTAAAATTTCGGACTAGGTTTAGGCATTTGGGTATTTAAATATACATATATGTGGTATTTATATTTGATTTTGATGTGTGCAGTCATCGAAAGGAGGATGAGACTTTAGGACGTTAAACATTCATATTTTACTAACGAACAAAGTCTAGAACAGAGATACGAATGTTACAGAACTAATACAAATAGACAAACACGCGTAACATTTAAGACAGTCCCAAAAACATTCACTGTTTACTGTAAAAATCTCATCTATATAGTAGCCTTGATTAACCGGAAGCTATTAAAATCATATGATTTCCAGTAAATTCATTTCGGATTGGGCCTGATACTCGGGTGATACTAGATTGCATCATCCTGAATTAAAAACACTGAAGCTTTAATTTTAGGGAGATAAATTTATGGTTAATTCCGGTTAGGTGAGTAAACAAGAAATACATAATCACTGGAATTCTTGGAAGTCTCAAGACCATCTTCGAAGAAAAAAAAA
>BMAV01010079.1:108686-129694 GCA_019973955.1 Trichonephila inaurata madagascariensis | reverse complement strand
TGTAGAGCAGTGCTTCTCAAAGTTGCAATACTCGCGACCCAATATTCAATCATTATTTTCATCGCGCCCCCTCCCCATACAATAACAATGTACTGAATTCAATAATACTATACTTTGACGCTAAAACTACGATACAAAATAAACCTCTTAAGCACCCCCGTGTATATAAACGTATCGCTAAGCCAAAGCTTTTATTTCTTCAGACGTATATATACGTCTTTCCGAAGTACGATTTTTTCCGTGCACTGCTATCCGTAAAATTTTTTTCAAGACTTTGGAATGCAATAAAAGGACCTTGACAATGTTTGCGAAGGATTTACTGATTCCAGATAATTTTTGCTCCTTTATTCCTCTCCCCTCCCCCAATATATCACATACGCGTGCCTACGTGGAAAACGGTTGGCATTTGGAAGCGAATCGCGAAACTTATGATCGGCGGTCAAGGTTTAATTATAAACCGTACAAAAATAATCAAGATAAGTGTTAATTTTTGTTATAAATTATATATATGACAAACCCATAGAGTCACTGGTAATGAATAAACTTGTTTTTAACTTAGAATTGTTAAAATAATTATAAAATACATTGTGTAGCACTGATATATTTATAAGTGTAATATATCAATGTAAATGTGTATTATATTTTTTATTACATCAGAATGTATTTTGTTTGTTTACTTTGAGGAAATTAATAATTTTTTTAAGTAATGTTTTGTTCTCGACTTTTCAATATGCTCGCGCCCCCCCTAGTAGAGTTGTCACGCCCCCCAAGGGGGGTGCCCCCCACAGTTTGAGAAACACTGCTGTAGAGGGAATGAATGTGTGTGAATAAAGACAATGAAAAATAATTATAATGATAATTGAAATATATATATATCATATATGGATAGTATGATATATATGTAGTTTGTATATGATTTTCAAAAAACTACACGGAGAACATATTGTCAGAAGTGGTGTAAGTCCACTTTCAGCAAAGACAAACTATTTAGTTTAAACAGTATAATACTTAATTTCTCTACTTCATTTTTAATGTGTGGCAACACATAAGTAACAAAATAAATAAATAAATTCGTTTTTTCTCTGGTATTTTGGTGAGTAATCACAAAAATTTAAAATATAACATATTAATAAAAAGTTGTAAATAATATAACTTAAATGGTCTTACCTGAAAACATATTGAAATAAACACTTTTTTAACATATTTAATAAAAAATTCAGAAAAAATATTTGGTTTGATTTAATTGAAATCCTATATTTAATATAATATTTCATCAATATATGATTTTCGCATTTTGTTGACTTTGAAAGTGGTGTTATTCTATTTGAGATAGTCAAAAGTATAAATTTATCTTTTAACTAATACTTTAAAAAAATCACGTTATAAATTTAAATCAATTTAATGTTTAAAAAACATAAAATAAGCATATTAACATATACCAATGTTTTTCAAACCATCTAAATAAAAAACCTTTAAATATCTCCATATAATAAATACTAAATGGATTTATACCACTTTCAAAGAAAACGGCTTATTTCTTGCTTTAATTACGAATAACAACTATTTACTCTAAAGTTTCCATTGAAAAAAGATTTCAGCAAACATGTTTCTTCTAGTTTTCTCATTTAAGCAAAAATTTTAGTTGGAAAAATCGTTTGGCCCAAAAATGTGCTTATAGAAATTCGAATTACGAAGAAAGAGTCTTCATTTTAAGGTCTCACACCCCTGTCGTAAATTATTATAATTTTCATTAATAACTTCATTATGTTTTAATTATTTTTTTTTCATTTATCTATTATGTATAAATTCTTAATATTTTGCATGATTTTTACGTAATTTCAATAGACTCGATTCATCTGACGTCATAATCACATTGCACGCTCAACAAATATCCACGCGTTTCATTCGTGTTTGATTCGACTGCATATTTTGGCGGCATTTTCGGATTTGCATCTACTTTCATGTAACAAAAGAAATACTGTAGCGTATTAAATTGCCATAATAACTGTGAGACGAAAAGTTTTTTTGATTTCCACTGAAGAATTCATATTTATTAAAAAAAAAGAATAGGTACAAAAATTATGTCGAGCTAGCTTCAAACCATCTAACTTTTTATCAGTATGCTCCGATCATTTTGAAGAAGCATGCTTTATATATCAGCCTTTCACCAACAGAAAGACATTAAAACCAAACTTAATTCCTTCAAAATTATGTTTCACCGAGTCACAATCTACCCAAAGAATTTCGCATAGAAGGAATAAATCTTCAGTGTCACAGAAATTAAAAGATGTTCCAAAAGACATTTCGACTATAAAATGTGAGTATTTTTTAATTATTTCGGTGCTTACGTATTATCACAACAATCGCCAACGTTCAAGATAACTCTCAAGGTTGGCAACTCCATTTTCGCATGTGTCGTAAGCGCTGAAATGGCATCTACTTCGTTTCATATAATGTCGACAATAGGTTGCGAAAATACGTAAATACCATTATTTCATTTTCAATATTTTTTGTTTTTATCAAATACAGAGGTAATATTTAAAGTTTTAAAACAGTCTGAAATATTTTCTGAGCATTTCGAATTTAAAGAATTTTAATTTTGTAGACATAAAAAAAAGAAACAGGCCAGAAACGATTAGCTGTTATTGTTTACATCATAATCACGTTATAATTGGCAAATGATCGCAGCGCCCTCTAGTGATGAATCAACCCATACGAATTAAAAGAGATATTTATCACTGTTATGGTATATTTTTGAAAAATAAGCTCATTACTGGCTAAAGAAAATGTTTGAGAAATAATTACGTGTACTTTATTAATTGGTAAATCAATAGATTTTTGGAGGGTAATATGAAAAATATATATACACTTACATTATTTAAAGTACAATGTAAACGTTATAACAGTTTCTTTTTTTTTTTTTGCTTTTTTTCAAAATTGATTCTCAAACACACAATCTGAAGTGCGCAGTTATGAATGCATTTTAAGAGCAGTTTTCCTATAAGTCATATAAAAAAAATTGATGGATTTATGTATATCAGTAAATTGATGAAGGACGAATCTATTTTGGAGAAGAAAAACTTATTATGTCCATTCATGAATTGTATTTGAAACCAATTTTCTTAAATTATTCACTGTCACTCTTTACAATAACAGATAATTTATTATTGTAAAATATTGATCAATGCATCGAAATGACCTATTGCAGATACTTCAAAACCAATTTGTACTTTGAATAATGTTTTATTTGCGACATTTATGTCTTTGAAGGAAATTTTTTTTAAAGTTCCATTTCAGATAATTCTTTAGTTATTTCTATAATAGAAAATATTAATAAAGGTGTTTTTATTGTTCTTTTAGTATAATATGAGCTTTATGTTGCTTAAATAAACCAATTTTAAATGCAGAACTTTAGGTTAGAATTACATGAAACGTTTTTTTTTCGGGGGGGGGGGTTTTTTTTTTATTTCTCCTTTTTAATGCAGGACACGTCTATTTAATTATTTTTTATTTCTTAGTTTGGGTTTCAGCAATGCATGAACATTCTGATAAAAACTTCCTTCGATATCATGAAAATTAAAAAATAATTTATCATACATTTCTTACATTAAAAAGGAGATTTATAATGTAAAAATTTTTAAGCGAAATATTATGTACAAAATTCATATGTAATTGCAAGAATAAACAATATACTAATAGCTATCCGTTACCCTAGCGCTTCGCTGAATATCTCATTATGTTCTATAGCTACATAATATTTCAAAAATTCTAGTTCAAGCATCGGACTGAAGTTTTAACTACACTGATGCTCACACAAAATGTAACAGCTAGATGGACCAGAGATATCTCATCGAAATTTATTTGGAAGATAGCATGTTGCACAAAGATCGAAAGATTAAAATTACAGCCTCTTGTTATGAGTGAATGATGACAAAATCAGTAGTTAGTGTAGCGGTCATTGTTGGCTATAACCACTGACGCACGCCTCGACATTGTCAAAGAGGCTTTGGATGTATCTTTGGGGTACAGCAGTCCATGCGGCCTTCACAAATTTCCAAAGTTGGTTTGGTGGTGTATCCTAGACCAGTCAATCTGCAAGCATGGACCACTCATTTTCGATTGGCGATAGATCGAGTAAACAAGAAGGCCAAGGAAGCAATTTAATCTGATGGATAAAGGAGAAATCTTGAACATTGCATGCCGCAAGTGGTCGTGCATTATCCTATTGGAATATGGCTGATGGTCACTCCAAATACCCCTCCAAACAATGATACCGGGTGCAAGACCAGCGTGGCGATACATAACGCAACACTTCAGCAGCATCTCGCCACGGTGCCTCCAAATTCGAAATCAACTATTGTGATGTTGCAGGTAGAAGCGGGATTCGTCTGCAGTTTCATTCTATTGTTCATGTCCACCATTCATCATAACATCGGCGGCGCAAACGCCTAAGTTTCCAGTCAAGGGTAAATGATATAAGTTTATTACTTTTTTCTCTTATCACTTTGAAGTTTTTCAAAAATTATTGCAAAACTTTCACTTATAATTGTGATTTTTGAAAAATTTATGTAATTCTTTTTTTAATATTGTTATAGTTAAATATTAGTATTTATTGATATTGATTCCTAAAACAGCATTTATAAAGTTTAAATATGCTATTTTTTAAAGAACTGCTTCGAACCTGTACTGTCACCCTAATTGGCACCAATTCGATTTAAATAAAATCATTTTACAAAGTTTAAATTCTTATAAAACAAAAAAAAATTTCTTGTGTGAAATGTTATTACATTTCTGTATAGAAGATGAACAGTTGAGGATAGTATATCGTATTGAAGCCACGTGAGTTCTTTCAGTAACTCTTCTGGCATGGGATACTTATGCAGTTGGGAAATCACGTGACCCTGACCGTCAAAGGTAAAGAACCTCGTGGTGAAATGTTAGTAAACTTACGGATAAATACTTTTTGGGTTATTTTCAACACAATAGAATTGACGTCACATTATTGCAAAGGATACGTCAAACGCGAATGAATCGGGAAGAAGAAAGTACTGGAGATGCCCGAGGAGTCTTAAAGAGTATGAGATGCCGATCTCAAAATATTTTTAAGAGTCATTCAACTCACGTGTCTAGATTCTAGATGATCGTTAACATAAAAACGAGGGAAAATCATGTTGCACAAGACAGTTTTTTTTCAGTTTTCGATCGTACGTTGAAGGTGAAAAGACACTTTTGCGCTTGAAAGCGCCTTAATATTTTCCTACCGGAAATTTATCGTACTTAGAAACTAATCTCATAACTAAATTAAAAGTAAAACATTAGTTTAAAAATCTTTTTTATAAAATATGTTTGACGCAAGGAAATATTTGAAAACAATGTTCGGCACTATCAGGTCTTCTTTGAAAACCAGATCTCAAGAACTATTTCGTCCTACAAAACTGAAATTTGACAAGAGTGTTCCTATTTTGGGGTAAGCTAAGAACGGGGACTGACTTCAAAGGGAATTGCGAGGTGTTACAGATAAAAACTGTTTCCTTATTTTAACTATAAGACTTATAGACTTGAAATTCGATAAGCATCTTACTTTTGTGGGGTACTTTCGTTTGTGGGATGTAATAGATTAAAAAACTCAGTTTTTGAACTATTAGACATATAATTGAAATACGTTACGCGTATTTCTTTTTTCTGAGAAGCTTGCTAATAAAGGGTTTTCCAAAAATTGACTCTCAACAAATTCTAGGGGCGCTTAAGACAAAAATTTCCGTTTTTGAGTTATTACATCCGTATACTCGAAAATCGGGAATTATAATTTTTTTTTATTTATTATTATTTAGATATCCGCTAGGAACTTATTTTGCGGAAATTGATTTCCAAGAGGGATCCAAGGAGCATCATAGAATAAAAAACTTTCTATTTTTTAACAGTTAAAGACTTGGAGTTTTGCAGGCATATTACTTTTTATGAGTAAAGATTTGCTAAAACTAGAATTTAAGGAAATTAACTCCGAGGATTGGAGACTACATGGGCAGGAATGATAAATATGCTTTTGTCTTAGAAATTCAAGATCTGTTCTTTTTAAAGCAAGGAAGAGATCAACAAGAATATTTTTCTATACAGTCGAAAACTTAATGCTAGGATTTCGATAACAATGACTTGAAAAGAATGTTTAATGTTAAAATGTCATGAAAACACAAATAAGCGGGCGGGAAACGACTAGTATAAGATGCTTAGGATTAAAAATTTTTAAATCCATCGACTTGTATGTTAAAATAATGTGAACAGTTGCAAAGAAATAACGAAAAACAAAATAAATCTGATTTTTTAATGATTGCTATTTATAAAATTTACAAAATGATAACTATTATTTTTTCAGACTAACTTATCAGACAATTTAAATATCTAAATTGAAATGAAAAAAAAAAAAAATAGGAAAAACGGGAAGTGAAAACATTTTCCTTTTTTAGGCAGCCAGAATTTATAACCTTGTACTTTGCTGAAACTTTATTTCAATTTATAGTTCTTCAAAACAAATACATTTGCATAATAATCTTCACAAAAATCTGGAAGAATGTTTGATATTCTAACTCTGTGTTTACATAACTTTATAGCTCGAGGCTTTAACTGAATTTCTATTTGATTTTTTTGCAATTTTACAAAGCAATTTAATAATAATCTCTATACATATCTCTAAAAGAACGTTCAATATTTTAACAGTTATGCTTCTCTCAAAAGAGTAATTCTTTCATAGAAAAATTTAAATTGCCTTTTATTTAATTGAAAAAACTCTGATGACTTAAAGGTGAATCAAATTACAACTGTATGTTGGATAATTGTCATAGATGTTTGCTTAATTTTAATATTTCAGGAAAGATTTCTATTGTACAAGAAGATCATTTTGTTAATTATTGTAGTATTATTCTTTTGTCTATTTTCATGTAAAAATTACTTTATTGAAAACTTACTCACTGTCAGTCGTGAACCCAATCTATACTTAAATAATGTAAAACTCATAAGAACGGTGCAAATTTACCACTTTATTTCAAGAGAATTCTATCAGCAACATTTTTTAATTCGTTGCCAAAGACAAGGTACAAAAGTAGCTCATTCAAAATATTACATCCGGATGTCACAAACGAGTAATTTAATAACGTTACCGCGTGACTCTGACACTCTCTATGAAGTAATTTGTTTTTATTGAGTGCGTAAGAGTTAAATTAAAGTCGCAATATATAAAGCAACAGGAGGGCTACTGATGACGGACTTCATAATTTTGAGCCTCTATCAAGTGACGTAACCCGAGCTTGCGACCCTCTCCAGAATGTCACACCACGGCACCGGAAGGACTTTAACATGTACCAGCCCCTCTACGTAGCAGATCTTCTGTGGCATCAGGATACCATTCCGCGACTTACAGTCTTTGAGTTCGGGACTATAATCATTGGGTTAATGCAGCTTTGTTTTTGTCTTGAAACTTTAAGTAAATATATAATATATATCAACCTATAAAAGTTAAAAGTATAAGGGTTATCCAAAATAAAAATTGTACAAATTCAATAAAAAGAATGATTTTACTGGAAAGTAAAAGCTCTAGGGGTTGTAACTTAGGTCCTACCGTTTCAGCTGTAGGTCTGTGCCTTCACCCTAGAAAGAACGTGGTCGATTCTTGAGAAAGTTCAGCCCAGCTTCCTTTACTTCATGGTCCAAATAGAAACGTAATACTGTTTTAAGTGGTCTAAAGTACTAGAAGTTACAGGGTGACAAATACGGACTGTAGGGTGGGTGTTCCTTGTTTTCATGGCAGATGTGTGGGCGGACATTATCCTGGAGATCCAATATCGTTTGCTGCCCTTCTACAAAACTTTTGCATCAACTGTAAATGGCCATATTAAGCTCACCTCCTGCAATCAGAAACCATACTACAGCTCGTTCTGATATGGACGCATCCTTATATGGCACGACCTTATTTTTGATTTATTTCCACTACCACTAATAAGTTTCACTGTTAAACATCATATGTGATGTACGAGTATACGATACTATAGGAAGTATACGATGTTCGTATACTTCCTATAGTCCTTCGTGTTCCTGTTTGGTGCTTTGTTATAGCTACATTCATTCTGACGAAATCGCATATGTCCACTTTTCATTTATAGGCCAGCCTTATATTTTACCTATTACACATTTTACTTCTGCTAATCAAAATATAAAGGAAATTTTTATTGAAAGCAAAAACTTTTTTATTCAAATATAACGTCACAGAAAATTATTAAATTTTCTTTTTATGCTTATCCTCACGTGCAATTCTTATTTAAATATTTAAATATTAGGTTGGGGAAAAAGAAATCCATTATTTTTGCATGAAAATCAAGACTTTATTTAACATACTTCTGATTGTCCGATTTGGGTCCAATATGCACCGTTTTGCTGTATAATTTGTTGCCGTTTTAAAGATAGCTTCATAATGCCTCTCTCATTGAAGTCTTGGCCTTTATTGTCAAAAACATCTAGTAATCGATTTTCACAATCTTCTCTTGATCCCAATTTCTTATCACTCAGGAAGTTTTGCAATGCGAGAAACAGGTGATAATGGTACCAGGTCTGGACTGTATGGCGGATTAATTAAAACTTCCCTACCAAGCTCCCAGAGGTTATGGCGAGTCACTACAGAAGTTTGTGTTCCTGATGGAACACAGCACCTGTTGGCAAATTCTGGCCATTTCTGGTCAATCGCTAGCATCAAACGGTTCAGTTGTTGACAGAAGAGATCTGAATTTAGTGTTTGGCCATGCGGAAGCAACTCCTAATAAATGATTTTTCTCTAGTAACACCAAATACACAGTAGAAACTTCCTGGCCGTTAGTCCTGGTTTGGCCACCGTTTGAGCTGCTTCACCGCCTTTATCAAAGAAAAACTAAAAAGAACCGAATTTTTCTCTTTGTATACTTCCATTTTTAACACCTTGTAACTCACAACTGAATGGATCAAACAAAAAAAAAAGCAAAACAATTATTTTAGTGCGAAATGTCATCTTGTCAAAGAGCATAAATTTGAAATTCTTTGATCGATACTTGACGAGATATCGACACTACTGCTATATCTACCGAAAAAAAATAATGGATTTCTTTTTCCCCAACCTAATCTCTTAAGTCTAAATCGTTTCTTCAAATATTCAACAATTTTTCAAACTGCAATTGATGACATTTTCTGTCAATTTAAGATCCTTTTAAAGAATGAAAATTCCATTTCAAGTTTTGATATGCGCATTTTCATTCTGCTTTTTCTCCTTCCTTTTGCTAATTTAAAAGATGTTACATTCATATTTTTGTTTTCATATCATTCTTTTCCTACCGTGTCCGTAGTATTTCACTATCGTATTCGGTAGACATATTTCCTTGTTGTTTCACGTGAGCACTCCATGGTGATGAATTTCTGTCATTGTTTTAAATAACCTTCATATCCATTATTCTAATTTTGATAGAACTCAATTATAGCTAATTTCCTCAATCATTATTGCATAACATTCCTATAATACACGCTTTTAAAACTTGTTTGGGGGACAGAGTTGGTTCTTAAATGCGCAGCTGTCTACTTAAATGTTAAAATTGAAGAAATTTTCTTCTTGAAATAACATTAAGCACACCAGACTTTTTTTTTAAATATTTGTTAGATAATACTAACTAAAATTTATAATTATGTGCTGTAAAAAATATAAAAATATTAATTTAATTGGAGTTTTCATGGAATTAAAATTAAAAAAATGTGTGTGACAGAGCTATCTCTCTCTTCATATATATATATATATGTATATAAATCCCGTGTCACGGTATTTGTCCACGATGGACTCCGAAATTACTGAACCGATCATAATATATTTTTGCACATTGTATGTCATTTCGTCCAACTTAAAAAATATATACGATAGTTTTTATTTCAATTAACGAAATCGTAATTTTTTAACTGCCGGAAATATAAAGAATCTGGGAAACAAGGGAAAATTCGCAAAATGTCGCAAGTTGTGTGTGTCTGCGGAAAAGGAGTTTGTAGACCAAGGTATACGAAAAGGCCCAGTGTATTTCAAGAAGTGGAAACCGAATTTCGAATTGATTTCTACAAGTATCCGTAACTTTTGCCGAATAATGCTGGCCAGCCGTAATTTAGACACAATGTGGCAGGGGCTTACCTTAAAAGAAAGCGCGAAAACTTGGTCCCAGGTGTATTTCAAAACGGGCAATCCAATCTAAGAAATTACAGTAACTTTGCGGGATAATTCCAGACGACCGTTTATTACTCGAAACATGGAAGGAGCTTATTCCAAAAGTTTTGGACTGGAAAAGGCCGTTTCTGTTGTATTTCGAGATGGTGAACAAGAATCTGAAATCGAATTTTAGAAATTTCTGTTAGTTTCCGGATAATGCTGAACACACAGTTAATGCCTCCTTACAGGGACAGGACTTGCAGGCTCAGGGGTACCGAAAGTAGTTTTTGGTTGCATCTATGGGCGTGGATTGAGAATCTGAAATCAGATTTCAGATACACCCATAATTTTGCCGGATATTGCCGAAATTGGGTAGAAAGGCCTTGCATTTCAGTCCCGCGACCAGATTTCTAACCCCTCTAACAACTGAACTTGCACGCATAGTGGCCTCGAAGGTCAGTCCCGTGAGAGTTTCGCGTTGTGGAATGAGAATCCGAAATCGAATTTTAAGAGTTTCGATAATTTTGCCGGATAATGCCGAATGACTGAAATATTCGTGGACAATGGCACCGTCCTAACTTTCAACCGTAGGGACGCAAAAAGTAGGTCTTGGGTGCATTTCGGGATTGCTGATCTGAATATTCCCAATCCAATTCCAGAAAATCTCAAAACTGTCAAATAATTCCAGACAACAGCATTTTACGCTAATCTTGGCAGAGGCTTACTTTAAAATTCTTTTGGGGGTGAAAAATACTTTTCTGGTGTTTTTCTGGGTGAAGAACAAGAATCTGAAATCGGGTTTTAGAAATTCCAGTAGCTTTGCCAGATAATGCATGGATGAGGTCAAATACCTTTGCGTGCGAGTCCCCCGTCCGTATGTGGCTGTGTTAGCCGAGTGGTATAGATATCGGATCGTGGCTTGCCTTGTCACGAGTTCGAGCCCAGTACCACTAAAGACCCACCGTGTAGGGCAGCGATGCGTTTTAAATCTGTCGAGAGCTGGAACATCCTCCCGTTGGTGTGGTAGTTAGGAGAGGGGGTGCCAGCTCAGGTGTCGTCCAAGTCACTTGACCATGGTTCAAAATTACTTGGTCCGTCGCCGAAAGCCCTCGTGTAGCTGAACAGTGCGACGTTAATATTCAATCAATCTCAACCCCCATCCGTATTTTTAATCCCTATAGACGCTAAACTTGCAGGTGAAGCCTTGGAAATTACGATTGCAATAGGAATTTGCTTTGGCAATTGCATCTTCAGGCATTGTTGTCACTTTGTTAGATGGTGGACAATCTGCATTTCAGCAATTTCTGCATTCAAGCTTCTATTAGACATTCATAAGAAATCAGACGCAATGTGTACCATTGAAAAAAATCGGATTGGCTATGGCATTGCAAATTAGTTCAATCATAATCAGGGATAAGTGTGCCATGGCCCCTAAATATTCACTCGAAGCATTACATAGAGCTTCACAAGATTTAAAATATAACGAAAAATTATCCATGTGTCCTGCCGTACTACTGTCTGGGGATTTCCATCAAAGATTAACGGTCATTCCTCGCTCTACTTTTTCTCACGAGATTAACGCATGATTCAATCAATCGTTTTTATGCCAAAACGTCGAAACACTTTGATTGATTATAAACACACAAGAACAATTGCAATGATCAATGCAAGATGATCACAATCGGAGCAAATGTTTTCTAACCAGCTGTGTGTTGGATACCGGAAGCGGTGAAGTAGTATAATGTGTCAGATAGCCAGAAAATTTTGATACTGTTATACAGTACGATTATCTAGATTATTATTGGCTGTTTAATCCTGTTACTTATATAGAAAAAGTATTGATACTGACGAAATAAACCCCCATATACAGAGTTGTTGTCAGGAGATCCAATGCCTTTTAAATCAATTGACACTATTGTTGATGAAAGCGAAACCGTAAGTTTTTCAACTGATTATTTTGAACTCTTTAGATATATCAGGAATGCCACGACACAATCTTCGGTTGATAATTGGTTAACTAGTTATTCTGCTGCGTAACTTAAATCGAGCTAGATTATGCAAAGGTACAGGTTTGGTCTTCAAAAGAATTACCGAGAAACTTCTTAAAGCAATCGTTTTGACTGAAGTTTAAAGGAGAAATCGCCCTGTTGCCATGTGTTCTACTGATGCTATCAGAATCTCCAATACCATTCAAAAAGCTTCAATTCCCGATTTGTTTGGTTTTCGCGATTACCATAATTTAATCTCCAAGCCAAACAATATCCATTTAATGCTTGGACTTGGAAACCGTCAAATCTATTTGAGTTACCAAAAGACGGGTTACCGAAAAATATTGTGCACCGTGACTAGCCAATTTTTATATTAAAATGATTTATTGTTATAATTTAAAATTAGAGCGAGATAAAAATATTCAAAATCGCCAAAAATCAACGTTATGGACCTCATATATAAAATTAAATCTTCATATGTTGTTACTTTACAACTTCGTAAGTAATCCATGCATTATAGTATAATCAAATAGGAGATGAAAATAAAATGCAAAATTAAAAACATTATATTAATTTGTGCTTAATTTGAACCCTCCGCAATTGTAAATGGTGATTAAATTGACTGGGTTGAATAGCTTAGAATAATATTAAATCAACGTATAAAAACAAAGCCACAGCAACGCGTGGCCGGGTGAGATTGTATATATATATAGAGTTTCGTTGTACTATCGCAACAATGCCAACGTTCAAGTTAACTCGTCAAGCTGGGGCAACCCCGATTTCGCATGTGTGGTCCATACTGAATTGGCAACCATGTGTTTCGTTTCATATAGAGTCTCCACTACGGTACCGATAGTTGAATATTGCAAGCTCTCGCAGAAAAATTTCGCAATGATTGCCTGAGCTGGAATCGTTACGTTAGAAGAAAGGTGTGATCGCATGCGAAGACTTATTAATAATCCTCAGAAATAGATACTCATCTTTCTAGGACACTGCAAGTTTATCAAAATCTGAGAACTTTATCAATGAAGTGTTAGACGATGCAGCTTCAGGAATGGATTTAATTGAAGAGGAGCACCACTAACGAATTTTGCGAAAAAAAGAACAGATAAATAGAACTAAATAATATATGTAAATTACCGTTTCACAATTTGAGTTGCAGTTGAGTTGTACAATTCGTACAATGGGAGTTGGTCCAGGGTTAGGTGGACAGGAGTCCCCCCCCCTAGTCTAAGCATGTATTGAATCAGATTTTTTTTTACTAGATCCAAAAATGCCTTAGGTTATATTTACATTTTCTACTAGTCTTGTTTTAAGGTATCCGACAACGTTCGGAACCGTGTTTTTAAAAAAGCTCATAAATCGATAATTTTCATGATATTTAGTGTCACTTAGATTAGAATATATGTATAAAATTGTTTTAAGGACATTTTTTGACAAAAACAGTTTTTTAAATATAATATTTCGGCTAAAAATTAACTTAGAATAATCTTTTTTCAAAATGTTCTCCTTTCATGAAAAATGCTTCTATTATAATAATATTTTGCCTGTATATAACTCAGACCTCTGTACAGAGGCTCAACTAAGATTTTTGAAAAATTCACATTATTTTCAGAGTTACAATCATTCGAAATAATTATCGGCGTTTTTTTGTTAAAATTTCTCCCCTCTGTTGTGTCGTAAAACACGGATAAAGCCATTTCTAAGTTATAGATTTCAAAAATTCTAGTTGAGCCTCTGTACGAAGGTCAGAGCTATATACATAGGCAAACTATTATTATAATAGAAGCATTTTTCAAAAAAGGAGAACGTTTTGAAAAAAGTTTATTATAAGTGAATTTTTAGCCGAAATATTGTACTTAAATAATTTTTTTATTGTAATACTATTCTTAAAACAGTTTTATATACAATTTCTATAATCTAAGTGACACTTATCCATTATTCATACGCTTTTGCAAAATCACCGTTCCGAACGCAGTCGAATACCTTAAGATTGATGATTTTTTTTTGGTGCACTTCATAGACGGTCCGTGGCCACGGTAGCCTAGTGGTTATAGTCACGAACTCCTGACCAGAGTTTCATAGTTCGAGTCCTGGTGCTATTGAGGATTCCCTGTGTATTGAAGGCCGATGCACGCTACATGCATCAATGTGCCAAGTCATCCCGCTGGTGTGTGGTAGTTTGGAGAAGAGATTGTGCCAACTCAGATATCGCTCTAATCAATGGACCAAGGCTCAAAATCAAGAGGTCCGTCGCTAGTAGTTCTCGTGTTACCTTACACAGCTATGTTGATAATCCCTCACTAAATCATTAATGTTTTTTTTTTTTTTTTAATAAACGAGTTCTTAAAAGATGTTCAATTTGTCGTTTTATTTTCGGTGGTTCAGTGTTCGAAATATTGTGAAAATATAAAAAAATCGATATGGAAAAAGACTTTTTAATTAAAACTAGGACAAAACAAACAATAACACATATTTACTTCAATAAACATTGAAACAGATATTTTTACGATCTAAGATCTAATTAAATCAAGTCAGTAAAAACAACAGCTTTTTTTTTATTAGGTGTCAAAAAAATTTATCAAATTCGAACCTTGATAGTCAATGAAGAATTTTTACATCGAGATTCTTTAAAAAGAGAATGCGAAATTTTTCAACAAAACTTATAATATAAAACTACTAAAAGTATCAAATAAAATAAACAAAAATAAAAATTAAATTATTAAATCAAAACAGATGATAATAGTATAAAAGTAGAATATAATTTCCGACGTCAATAGATATATGGAAAATCATTACAAGGAGCATATTTCTTATTTACATATTACATATTTGGGTTTATATTCAAATGCAATTTAATTGTTTCTAGTTATTTCTTTCTTTCTTTTTTCTTTTTGAGTCTTGATGGTGGGTAAAGTACGATAGTAGGCAGTAAAATAGTGCGAGCGTTTTCAATTACTTTTCCCTTAAGGATTTCACAAATTGTGAAATTAGAATTTAAAGCATATTTTAATACAATAATGAAAAAACACTATTTTTGCAGGTTTATTTTTGTTTATTCAATAATATCATTATTTAGTTCTATTTTCCCATTAAGATTGACACCTTTTTGAAAAGTCTTTCTTTTTTCCAAAAGAAAAAAAAATTACACCTGAATCAGAATCAGGCTTATAGTAAAACATATTATGTAAATAGGGTTATAGGAACAGGTGTTATATTATTCTATCACGCCCAAGATGAAGTTAAACAAGCTTATCATATATTTATTTTTTTCATTTCTTTTTCCTCATTTCATTCTTAACTCATGGAATAGTGTAATACATATTACTGACCCCGAGAAGTTTTTCATGCTATTTCTATTTACCAGTGATTCCAGTTGTAGTTTAACGATGTTATGTCTCCTGAAAATTTAATTAGTACTACAATGATAAAATAGCACGGATGATGGCTTTGAGAAAGTAAGAAGAAAGTGAACGGGCTGAATTCATGTGACGTCATAGTCACGTGATAAATGCAAACATGTGTTTCCAGCCAATATGTTCATGTGCTTCGCTATTGCCAACTTTTGCTTTTTGCAAAAACTTCCTTTTGAAAACGACATATTTGTCAAAAAAAAATAATGTGTTTGCATAGGTTAAAAAAATGTATTTCATTTGAAACTATGAGTATAAGAATTTTTTTTTTTTAATTTTTAAAAAATCTGAAAAATCTTAATACTTGAAAATTTTTATTGTCTAGTCAAATTTGAAATTTTATCGGAATGTTCTTGTTTCTAATCCCAGATTTTCTAGCAATGCTCGCCCATCTCCAAATATCCAACAAATTCAAGGAATTCTAAAAACAAAAGAGGGTATTGAAGGACCTCCCTCATTCTTTTTAGGGAGACATGGTACGATTTACGCAAAAATTTTTAATTTAAGGATCTTCAAATTTTTTTTGTTGCCTCCTATGTGTTTATAGTACGTAAAACAGATTTTGTGCCCGAAATTTCATAAAAAGCTAGACATTAATTTTTTTAATGAAAAAACTTAAAATTTGTGAAGTGATTTTAAAATTCTACTCCTCCTACAAAAGTTAACTTACATTTATGAAATTTAATTTACATATACGTCAAACTCTCTATGTATAAAAAAAGTTAGTATGGGTTTTGCAATAAGATGATTGTAATTCATACAATATACTTCTTTTTATGAATGCTTATTGAAAATTCCTTAAAAAATATATAAATTCAGAATTCAAGTATTTTTTTAAAAAAAATAAGTATTGCTTTGATTCAAAAATGCATGCTAACTTTTGTTACATGTATTATTAGCAATAGGTAAAAAAAAAATTCAAAGCATTAGGCAAGATAGAAAAAAAGCCTTAGCATTTTAAATGAAGACAAACTAGTTATTTTATCTTTCTGAAATAAGTAAGTTTAAAGTTTACCTTTGCCATAGGGATATCAGTAAAAACGAACGTAAAAGCTATCATAATTCTGTGTTTTTTACATTTAGAGCTTTCAAATTTTGCAAGGTTATAGAAAAGTATATAAAGAATAATTTAGGCAATAAAAATTATATTTGATTTTTTGACCGATTTTTGTCATTTGAATCGTATTGTGTCCCCTTAAAATCGAAACGAGCCGAGATGTGGGCAGGGGACACCAACTTGGAATAATACCAGTGGTACTCCTGGAATATCTTCTGACCCTGTTGAAAAGTGTGAGCTTTTATATGACCTCTCACAAAGTGCAAAAAGGCAGTCTGGTATTTCCTAGAAATAAGCCTGAATGGACCTTCTGGATTTCTGCCAAAGTACCAGGGATGACTTGTAGGAGTTCTTCCAAGATGATTGAGTTCAATATTCTAATGGGAGGAAAATTCGCTGAAAGTAAGAGACCCAGTAGGGCTCAACCCCTCCTTAGTCACAGTCCTGGCCAAAAAATCGGTTTTTTCATTACCATCAATCCCCCTGAGGAATGGGACCCAATGAAAATTAACACCATGATTCGAAATTTTGTAATTTGAACCACTACAAGTGCAAATTTCAGTTTCGAATGGAATGGAGAATATGTGAATGTATTTATCGTTTGATCGCTATGAACTTGGTCTACTGCAGTATAAAAAATGAATGATAAGTAATGCAAAGCTCTTAAATATGTCATAATGTTTTTCAACGATTAGTGTATTTCAAAAAAATTATTTTAATACTTAATTTACAGGATTTTAATACATTTAACACTGATTCGTTGCCTATTTGTTTCACAATAAGAAACGACTTTTCACAGACGAGTCTCATTTAGACCAGGGGTGTCCAACAATAGGCCCGTGTGCCGAAAGTGGCCCACCAGTACGTAAGTTGCGGCCGACCGACTCTTTTTAAAAAATTTTTAAATATCAGATTTTTAAAGTTTTTTTCATTTTGAAATTTATTTGAGGGGACATTTATATATACAATGTATTTGCCTGTTACCTGTTCTTTTTCAATTCCTACTATTAGCTCGCACTGTCTATATATTTATATATTTATTTATTTATCTTGGTGGAATTTTCAATCGTTAATAAAATAAATTTTAAAGCGCTGAATTAAGCTGAAATTTTATATACAGGATCATTTTGAATGACAAAACAATAATTTAATAATTCATAAAAATTAATTGATTAAAACTAATTATTTAAAGAATTACAAATACAGCCACTTTGGTGACTTAGCGACCCTTTTGGCGACTTGTGTCAAAATTTGAAAAGGTTTTTTTCTCACGTGTTAAAGCATTCAGTTAGACTGCAATTAAAAGGACAATACTATACTTTAATGATAATTAAAGAAACTAATTACCACTTAATGTTGTGATTCTGTCCTATGTATATACATATTTATATTGATTGTAACAATTTAATAAAAAGTAGCTAAAATAAAATTTTTCGTTGTTGATCTAAGTAGGAATTGACTTAAAAACTATTTTTTTTATATTACTTGCTTTAAAATAAATCCTTTTTAATAATAGAAATGTCCTTTAGATTAAAATAGATTTATATTGTATCAAACAGTTACATTTGATTTTACTATAGTAAATTACTTTTTTAATAAATTTCGAAATGCATTATGCATATCCTTTACTATGGATGGTTCTGTCTATGCGACTTTCATTCCTCCGCCTCCTTTTCTGTTTCGAGTGCCCAAAAAGCAAGAAACAGTCACAGATGTGTTTTATAGCTTGAAAAAATATTCAGGAAGGTTAAGATTAAGGGTAATGTATACTTAATCGTTTGAGAATGACAGCACTATTAAATTTCAACAATGAGTAACGAAATATAAATTCAAAAGGAACACTGTGAGTTTCAAGAAAATGGCAACTGTAATATTTTAAACATTATTGGATCATTGCATTATTATATAATATAAACACCATTAAATTGTCTATGTCTGTATGCATGAAAAATGACGAAAACAATAATAATAATTCATTCTGTTTTAAATATGTTCTTCCCAATTTTTTTTTCCAAATGTGATATGAAGGTATATATATATATGCGGCCCGCGAGATTATAATGTTTTTCCGAAGTGGCCCACAAGGTCATTTGGGTTGGACACCCCTGATTTAGACAAATACATAAAATGAGGAACATCAACTTATCGAGTAAATTTAAATTATTTAATTTTTCAAGAATTATGGAAGCAACTAATGCATTTAAAAAGGTCTCTCTCAAACATATCTCTTTTTTCTTTTTCTGCGTACAAATGTACTAAAAATGTAGAAAAATTATACATCGGCCAAATATTGGGCTGATGGATGATGGATTCGATTAATGTATGAAGTTAAACTGGAGGAATTTCACTTCATGAATCTGCTTCAGAATGCAATCCACAAATCTAAGGGATTATGAGGTGATTTATGTCTTGTCTAAAAAACAAGTTATATATATATATAGGATACATCCAAAATATGTTCAATAACATCCATGTCAGGAGATTTAGATGTGTGTGTGGCAAATAGAAGTGTCTAACGTTAGAAGTGTGAAATTATACTGGGAGCATCTCGAAAGCAATTCTCGACATGTGCGGTATCGCATTTTCTTGCTAGAATTGTCCAAATCGCACCATGCCCATTGTTGCACAATGAACATGAATGAATACGGTTAATAGATCAGAATGCTTATGTACCCGTTGCCTACCTGACGTCTCTAGCGGTATCAGAATTCCTATATCACGCCAACTGCACACACCACATACCATCACAAGGACTTAAGGTATCCGACTACGTTCGGAACACAGATTTTGCAAAAACGTATAAATGGATAATATTTATTATATTATATTTAGTGTGAATTAGATTAGAAAAAAATGTATATAAAATTGTTTTAAGAATAGTATTACCATAAAAAATTATTTAACTACAATATTTTGACAAAAAATGAACATAGAATGACCCCTTTTCAAAATATTCTCCTTTTGTGAAAAATGCTTCTATTATATAATAATATTTTGCCTGTCTATAGCTCAGACCTCTGTACAGAAGCTCAACTAGAATTTTTGAAATATATCTTAGAAGTGGGTTTAGCCATGTTTTATGACAACAGAGGGGAGAAATGTTAAGAAAAAAACGCCGATAATTATTTTAATGGGTTGTAACTGAAAATAATGTGAATTTTTCAAAATTCATAGTTGAGTTTCTGTGCAGAGGTTTTGAGCTATATACAGGCAAAATATTATTATAACAGAAGCATATTTCACAAAGGCAGAGCACTTTAAAAAAGCTTATTCTAAGTTAATTTTTTACCGAAATATTGTATTTAAATAATTTTTTGTGAAAATGTTCTTAAAACTATTTTATAATTTTTTTCTAATCTAAGTGACATTAAATATCATGACAATTATCCATTTATGCGCTTTTTTAAAATCCCGGTTCTGAACGTAGTCGGATACCTTAAGCAGATTGAACAACCCCCTGTTGACGTGAAAGTTTCATGAATTTATGAGGTTGTCGCTTTTTCCGTACACGTCCTTCCACCCTTCAGATTAAGCAACGTGTTTTCAGCCATTTCCAATTCGCTGTCGGTGTGTGTGAGGCCAACATTGGTAACGATTAAACCTATATAAGGGATGGTCTTTTGCACAGTGTTCACGTTTATTTTTGTTGATGCCCCCAAATTTAAATTCATGGCAATTTGAGGAAATGTTGCACGTCTTCTCATCAATAGTCGATTGTAATGTTCTTTCAAGGTCTTTTTCCGATTGCATTAGTGTTGTTTATTTGATGTTTTAACGGACATCTCCGACATTCGTGAAATTGTCATATGTGAAAATCCGAATTTTTTTGCTACCTCTTTGATGCTATGCTCTATTTCTCGTGCACCCTCTACATCGCCATCTTCGAAAGTCTTTTAAATTTTGATTATTGGTCATTGTAGCAGCAGGAACCCATTTAATAGATTTGTGAAATCCCAGCTGTCTTATTACAGTATGTTGATTGGTTATATGCCTCAGATATTGGCTTATGCAGGCCTGTCCCAATTTCTCTGGTTTCTTTAATTAATTATTTCATAAATGATTGAGTATTTTATTAATGTACATATATGTGTTTGTTTGCGTGTATGTGTGTGTATCTATATAAATACATACCTTCGCCAGCGCACACACAAATATATACACTGGTGTGCAAAACTTAAGCAACAGGTGGGTTTATTGCCATAACTTCACGAAAAGTCATCTGAGAGACATGAAATTCTGAAATGAGGGAGAGTATTATGTACGTAAAGGATGACGAAAGCATCGGCGCTGAAAAAGGAATACAACGCATATGGTATGGAATCAAACAAAAACAAGCTTTATTGAACGCATAGTATCGT
>BMAV01010079.1:63712-106790 GCA_019973955.1 Trichonephila inaurata madagascariensis | reverse complement strand
TCCCCAAGTACTTGTAATAAAGTAAAATTTAAAACATTCTCATTTCAACAAAACTTATCCCCTCCATCGCATTTTAACTCAAATATTCCTTATTTTGTTCCTGTTAATCAAATGGGTTTCTTAAGGGGAAAGAAATTTGAAATATATATTTTTTTTCCTCCGTGAAAGGGGACTAGGACATCGGGTCATCTATGTTGCAGAACATTACTTCCTCGAATTTCCTAAAAAACGAGTCACGATAGTGGCTTTTAGGAAATTGCTTGCTGATATTGCAAATAATAATGACCTTGTGGATATATTGTCCTTATTTCATTACCTGGCGAAATTTAAATTACTCATGAAAATTTCTTAAATTTAATAGAAAAATAAACTAAATTGATTCTTTTATCTGGTGATTATGGTGCCGGGAAATATTGCATCGAGAACTCTTATCTCACGAACCACGATAAATGGACAGAAACTATAAAATATTTTCCTCGTTTAAAAATGAAACAAAATAAATTTGTATTTTCCAGTTTTAAAAAAAAACTTAATGATCATGGAATCTATCAATGGGAATAATAAAGTTATATGACTTATTTTTCTAGAATAATGTATAATATTGACAACATTTAGAAAAGTTAAATTAAGATGCTTTCGAAAAATAAAATCGTTAGGCAAATATTTCTCGAATTTTGAGTGAAAGGTAATTTTTTTTGACGTTTTGTATAAATCAGGGGCTCTTAAACTGGGTGGCCATTTTTCTTGTACAAAATTTTTATGCGGCGCCCATAAGCTTTGCTCAAAGTTAACACACATTTGCGTACTTCTTTATGTTTTATTTGTGGTACATTATTGTTTCGCTGTAATAAACATCTACAATGAGTTTTAACATTGAATATAACGATGTAGAAATTGTAATTAAGTAAAAAAATAAAAGAAAAATTATGTAACGAAATTACACAGTAAATTATACATAAACTATTTCTGATCTTATTATTAAGAGTAGTCATTTTGTGTTGATTTCTGAGATCATCATTTTCCATTCAAAGCAAAGGCATATGCAAGATTTAAGTACCAACGGGAAGGATGTGCTTGATAATTTTTAATTATGTTGTTAAATCTTGGAATAATAGTCGAAACCACCAGACTAAGTACTTCCGCAATATTCTTTATATTTGATCAAAATTAGTGGTTTTATGGTTGTTCAAGATTAAAATTTTGGTACCCCCAGCTGCAAGTCATGTAATCAAGCTTAAGATCTCGATCTCTAAATTTAGAAATACTGATATAAATCAATACTCGTATGATGTGTATAGAAAACCAATTAAATGACTGTTTGTTTGCTTATTAACGTTACACTCTGAATCAATGCGAGGCTATCAACGACGGACCTAGTAATTTATAACCACGGTCAAGTGACATAGGGGCGTATCTACCACGGTATCAGCCGTATCAATGATACGAGGCCCCCAAGCCAACTGCAACAGTGACATCACATGAGATGGATCTCTACTCTCTAAAAGAGAATAAGCAAAGAGAATAAAGTATAAAAACTATTTTAAGTAGAAAGAGTGTATGCGTAGAAAAAAACTAATACGTATCTACAATTGGTAGTATTATAGTGTTGTTATTGTTGTTTCTAATCCCAGAAGAGAGAGAGATAATCAAAAATTCTAGTTATTGTAAAACAGAAGAATGTCTAGCAGGACTTCGTCCTTTTTAAAATCCAAACAAGTCGAGATGGGAGCACAGGAGATCAGTTCGGAATAACACCAAAGTCACTCTGGGATTATCTCTAGACCCTGACGAAAAGTGAGAGCTTTAATATGGCCACTCACTTAGCTCTAGAAGGCAGTCTGGTACTTCTAGGCATAAGACTGAATGAACATCCTGGATTTCTTCCCAAAGATGACTAGAAGGAGTTTTTCCGAGTTGATTGAATTTAATCTTCTTAAGGGAGGATAATTCGCTAAACATAAGAGACCCGGTAGAGCTCACCCCCTCTTCAACCTCAGTCTTTGCCAAAAAATCGGCCATCAATCCCTGCGTGGGATGGGACGCAGTGAAACTTTACCCGAAGATTAGAAGAAATCTGATAAAGAAGATTAAGGATATCAAAGCACAAGAGTATTATAGATTTAAAGATCATTATGTATTTTGCTCAAGTATGTTCGCCAAAGTCAGTGGCAATATATTAATAACAAATGCATGTTCCAAAAAATGAAAAAAAAAAAAATCATAATTTTCAATTTTTGTTGAAATATGGTTAGAAGATATTTAAATTCTTTTTAATAAATTCTTTAAACTAATTAAGATTTATTTATCTTACATCGATTTTTTCAATTCAAACTATATATACGTGACTTCTAGATGCTGAGGTTCAAATTCTTTTTGAAGTTGTGCAAGCTAGCGATTTTTTCTAGTCCGATTTTTCGATTCTAAATTCCTTGTTTCCCAAATCAATTCACGTTTTTTCTTCCTCCATATATCCTTTATTCAGTTAATAATTCAAGATTTCACACAGATTCTAGAGAAGATTTATAGATATATCGATTATTTCAATTTTTTCTGCTAACTCAGTTAAGATATCGGTGTTCTCTGCCGTACACCACAACTCATCAGCAACATGGGAATAATTGTATTTTCTATAATTTCTATGCATTTTAATTGAAAAGATCCTACTTTGTTGAAAGAACCTATCCTATATTTTCCCGAGACTCAACAGTATAATTCAACACCTGTGATCTACGATACATTACCAAACCAACAAAGTTGAATTTTACAAAATGAGTTCATCTTTTTACTTTGATTGGATCCTAAAATTGTAGCTTGTAGGTATCCTGGATCCCTACCCTTCTAAATTGGGGTGGAATGAAGGCCAAACACTACCACCTTCACGGCGCAGAAAACTGAAGTAAAAATAATTCTAGAGGGTTCTAGAAGTAATCTGGAACACTTATACCGATGAATTTCATGTTCATCTATGTCAGGTGGCAATAGTAAAAACAACAACAAACAATTTTAAATAAAATTTTGACACGCACCTCAAATTAAAAAATGGGTTAAAGTATCCTTGAGTTCCAAGATGTGTTTCCAAGTTCTAAGTTTGCGTTCCAAGATTTTCCAAAATGTGTTTACGATTTATTTTTACAAATGTTTTTCGAAACTTTAATACATTTTAATCACTTCTTGTAAACCACAGCGTTCCTCAAACTGTGGAGCGCGCCACACCAGAGGGGCACGCATATTGAAAAAGTCATAAAATAAGATATTTTTTTTTAAAAAAAATTATTCATTTGCGGAATTGAGTAAACAATAATAACTGACATAATAACAGACAAAATAAAAAATAAAATACACATCTACACTGATGTAATCAACTTATAAATGCATCAACACTAATGTATTTCATAATTAATTTATAAATATAATCAGAACATTTTAATAATTACCAATGACCTCATGACCTTGTCACATATGAAACTATACACAAAAATTAACACTTATCTTGACAATTTGTGCAGTTTATAATTAATCCCTTGACTGCAGATATAAAGTTACGCGATTTGCTCCCCAATGCCACCATTTTCCACGAAGTCACGCGTATGTGATGTATTGGGGAGGAAATAAATAAGCAAATCTTCTGAAGTAAGTTAATCCTTCTTAAACACTGTCAAGGTCATTTCATTGCATTCCAAAGCCTTCAGAATAATTTTATGGATAACAGTGCACAGAAAAGATCGTACTTCGGAAAGACGTATATATACGTGCGGGACAGTCAACGCCTTGGGTGAGTGAGACATTTATATACGACGGTGCTACTCAAGAGCTTTAAGTCCTATTGTAGCCTTAGCTTCAATGTATAGTATTATTGAATTCAATACGTTGTTTGTTAGGAAGGGGAGGCAATGAAAATTATGATTTAATATTGGGTCGCAAATATTGTAAGTTTGAGAAGCACTGATTGAAATATATGAATGCATTTAATTGAGAAAAGTTTCACAAAAGAGATATAAGAAAAACAAGGTTAAAATTTGTATGCATTCCCTTCGAGGAGAATTCTAAATATGAGACGTCCACTAGGGGAAGTGATTTTTATATTACTAATTGTTTCACATATATCTCATACATCATGGATTAGCATTTGTATTTCTATGTCACATGAGGACTTTTGAGATACATTTAAGTTTAAAGCGTTACATATTTTATAACTCATGTGTGTGTTTTAGTAGAACAAGGGCTGGAACGTTAGGTTATCGATGAAGCATGGGACCTTAATTAGTTGATTGCTGTTGCTAAGGGCTACCACTTAATTTAAAATAGATGAAAATAAAATTCTATTAGATTCTTCAATAGAAAGCATCTGTGATGGCGGAGGTCATTTCTAGTGGTCAATTAAATACTCTAAACATTGTTAATAGGAGAAATTATTACATATTTTTTTTAAACAAATTAGCCCATTATTACAAATGTATATGGCATCAAAACTTAATGATGTGCCTTGAAGACATTTTTAAGGAAGTTTTCATACTCGCTTGCAATTTAAACACAGAAATTAGAATTATAAAACTGAATCATTGTTATTTAATCAATTTGACAGCAACAGGCGAGTTAATTTGAGGAGTATCACGTGATTTTGATTACGTGATATTCCTCAGACCCAAAGATATTCATCGAAGGTTATCTGTATATAAAACTAGTAATACTGTATGTAAATGGTGTTTAAATTTTCAATTAATTAAGTTATGATTGAACAAGGAAACATTTAATAATTGTTTTGATCACTGAAGGAAATATTAAAAGGCTTCATATTGCTGAATATATAAAATATAGATTTTGAATCGGCCTTATTTTTGTTTTACATTTATTATATTTCAGTGATTAATTATACTTCTCATTCAAGGTTAACTTAATTATGGAAAGAGGGGAAATTTTTATTCTGACGTTTTACACAGTATTATTAACACTACTTACAATATTTCTGAGAGTAGTTTATATGCGTGTAACGAAATTTTACAAAATTCATAAATACCGTAAAATCCGGCGTGTAACGCGCATTTTGAACACAAAAAATAAGAACGATATTTACGGGTGCGAGTTTACGAAGGTATAAAAATGATAGGTTCAAAAAAAAAAAAGATGAGCGTAAATAATAATAATTATAATAATAATTTAAGACTTCTACATAAATTGGAATGATCTTTATTTTAAAAAATGACCTATCTAATGAACTAATGCTCCCAAGTAAATGGTTTCAAATTATAAAAGCACTGCGCATTGTATGGTGAGTACACAAAAAAATTTAAATAATTAGCTTGAAAGTATAGATGCGCGTTTTGCAACAGTGCGCATTATACGACGGATTTTACGGTATATTACAACAGGCATGTCAAACAAGCGGTCCGCCAATAGATAGTTTGCGGCCTACCGAGACTATTCAAGAATTTTTAAATATCAAGTTTCTAAAAATTTTCCATTTTGAAATTTATTTCTGGTCAGTATTCCTACATTATAAGAACATGAAGTGAACAGGACGACATAAGGTGAACAAGTTCCTAATTTATAAGATTAAGTTATTTTAATTAAAAATTAATTTCAAATTTTAATAAAATTTTATTTAGTTTTAATAAATTTTTAAATGCATTTATGCATATTATTCACTTTGAATACTTTGGCATTCAAAAACATATTTAAGTCAAATAATTTGAAAACTTAATGTAACTCACTCAAAAATTAAAATTTTTCATGATAGATATTCATAATGTAAAAGGGATATTTACATATTTAAAAATGTGTATGTTAATATGCATTTTGTTCAGTTACTAATAAAAAGGGAATTTCGGTAAGCGGTTGAATTGGGCATTTGAACATTTGACGTTAGCTATGTATACTGATGACAAACTTGAAATTTATATTGCTCTTGTTAAGGTAAGGTAATGTTAATCGATTGCATAAAATACTCATTTTATATCTTTGAATCGATAAGCTGTGTTGTTCAAAAAATTTTAAAATCTATAAATTTATATTTTTATAATGAAAACACTGTTGGCAGTCGAAAAAAAAACATTTCGCGAACAGGTTTCCTCTTAGATTTTCAGTCTCTTTAATATTTCTTAATTAATTTGTGTTTAATTAATGCTTTTTTTTAGTAATAAGGAATTTTTAAAAATGTAAAAGATCTAGAGTTATAAGAAAATATTATAGATACGGTGTCAAAAGACAATGCTCTCACTGAAGGCCAAACAATAGACTTTTCAAAACAACTGACCTGGTTAAGGCCATATTTTCATGTAATGTTAAAGAATATGACCTCTGCTAGCGAATTTTCAATATGTTTTCCTATAGAAAAGTGCTCCAACATTAAAACCTTCTTCTAAGAGAGAAAGAGAGGTATATCTTAATGCACTGTTCGTTTTTTAAAATTATTTTCCGGTATTAAATGTGTTCTATATTTCGTCTCCTATATTGCAGTGCTAAAAGCAGATTTTCCTTCGTATGCTTAATTCGAAAACGTGATTATGCATGGAATGTTTCTAATTTAAGAAACACAATATAATAAGCAAATGGACTCTGAATTTTCCTGAAAATTTTTCTCTCAGTTCATCTCATTGTTAGTCTGAAAATGTGTTCCTAGTTTAATTTCAGATTTTTTTTTAATTAAGGACAACCTTAATGAATAATTCTTTTCCGTTCCTATCTCAAGGCAACGCATTATTATTTGAGTTTTCCTTTATAGCTAATTTGGTAGTAGATTTATAGTTATTCATGGTTAATTTAATGTAAGGTTCAGGATTTGAAATGAAAAGCTATATGTGAAATAAGAATCGATATCATTTTGAATATTAAAAATACCTTCTTAAACTTTAAAATTAATTGTGTACCTAACTTATTAAGAAGTGAATTTTAAGAATAATTGAGAGCGCATCGTTACACGAACAACATCGTTTAGCAATACCTCAAAAAGTGAAATAATTGAAAAAAAATTAAGTCTTAAATAAAGTATTCAACTAGTTTTCCCATTTACTCACATGATTAAAAACGTTTTGTTGAAGAGCAATGATATTCTGTACGTAAATTGTACTCGTAGATCTGTATACTGTACATCTCGATTTTTTAATTGGGATCGGTAGATTTCATTTTGTAACGTGATAAATATGTAAAAAAAACAAAAATCGCTTTTTTTTTTGGTATTGCTTAGATAAGAGATAAATTTAAAATGTTAGATATACATAATATAGACATTCTTTAGCTTTAATTTTATATAAAAATGCAAGATCTAGTGTAAGATTTTTCAAAATTTATCGTGTGGGTAACAGAAAGATAGCTAATTACGTCTTACAACCTCTGACAATAAAGTTCAATGAAGTCAAAACGGTCGATCTGGCAATACTGGCGAAACAAAACGCTGCACATGCAAGTGGCAGGTGTTGACCATTTGCCCCTAGCCTTGTTGAGTTCAGACTCCTTTGCGTTCCGTTTAAGACTTGTTTTTCTAAGTGTTTCTTTAGTACATTGGTTCTTAACTGAGAACAGGAAAATGAACAAACAAAAGATAATTTAAAAGCTTCATTTTAAGCTTGGCAAGATCCCAAAAGATACTTACGCGATGCTGGTACGTGTTTATGAGGATCAAGCACTGTCCATGATGTGTGTGTAGGAGCGGTTCGCCCGTTTTCGCTTAGGCCGGGACAGTGTTTCTGGCAATCACCATAGTGGAAGACTGGTGATCCTCGTAAGTGATGATAACTTTGAGAAAGTGAGGTGAGTAATCACTAAAGATCGTCAATAAATTGTGCACATAATATCTGATGAACTGTAGATTAATCGTGAATCCGCGCGACAAATCGTTACCCAGAATTAAGGATGAGAAAACGTGTTATCGATATGGACGATATTCCTAACATCCAGCGAAACGTGACGAGGCTTTTGAACTCCATCCTAAAAGAAGACTTTTTGCAAAGTTTCCAAGACTTGTATAGCACATCTCAGGGGTGCATAGTTAGGAGAGGTGACTATTTCGAAGGACAGTAAGGTGACTTTCGTTAATATCTCATCTACGTTAATTTGACACGATTATTAACCGAACTTTACTGTCAAAGGTTGTATTATTCATGTATTCATCCTTTAAGATGTTTAAAAAGTACAACAATTCCAACATATTTTATTATTTTAAACTCTGTACTTAATTGCACAAACTATAAAATAATCGAAAAAGTATATAAAAAGAAGCAACTTCAAGAACCGCAATGTACTATCTTTCCTTAAACAGAAAGCAGTAATATTATTTGTATTTTTGCGAAGAATTAGTAAGTAACCCAAACAATTTTTAATGTGATTGATATCTTCTTGTGCATTAATTTATTAAACAAAGTTATACATTTTTAAATGTAATTTATAAAATACTCTTATTATGTAATATTTATGAATATAATTTTCTTTTATCGTTTTCAGTACATCTAAGATAAAGTCGTATTTTTTCTATTATAAGTTGATGCAGAATTATTTCACTGGGGGTTCACATGGCTAAATTTTTAGTATAAAAACGGGTCTATAGGCTCAGTGAGCTTAGGTATTACTGTTCTAGGGTATTATGTCAAATGCCCGTACGTATATATTGAAATATGTTCGAAAAACAAGTAAAACAATCTCTTACTCAACAACTTGAAAAATTGTAAGTGTATTTTAGATTTTCTGTACGATTTATTTTTGATGAATTATATTGCAATTTTATTCCTAAGAATTGTTAACCATTTTGTGTTTGTTTAACTAAATATCCTAAAATGCCTTTTTTTCGTAATGCAGCTTGCAATACACAAACAAGTGTATTTGTGTCATTAATAGTTTTATGCAGTGGTCGACAATATTTTGGAGATTAAAGCCAAGTTGTAAGGAAATCAATATAACTAGGATATCAAGAACCAATTACACAAAAAGCCTTTTATACAAACAGCCACATATGCGTGTGATGGAGGAGAAGGGGAGCTTCTGAACTGCTACATTTTCATCAACTCCAATATTTAAATAAAACTGTACACAAAGTAAAATTTTCAATTCCTTCCAAAACTAAGAACTTACGAAGATATTTTTATATTTCTGTGGCTGATTGTAAGAACAACCATTCTCAAAATAAAATAATGTTGGAGTTAAAAATTCGAAGCTTCGTAAAAAAATTGTCTATGAACAACACAATTATAACTTTATCCTGAAATTTCATGTTTACGCTCAGAATGAAAATTGACTTTGATTGTTTCTGCATATAAAAATCATTTCAACTCTTACTATCTTTTAAATACCAGGTGTCCCTAATTCAACTTGAAATTTGCGAGTAGCCTGTAGCTAAAACTATGCAGCAGCATTGCATGAAAATTGTGCAATGACAGAAGGAGATGATGAGAATTTCATCGAAGGAAAAAAAAACAAAAACAATGAGCTTCAAAAATAACCACTAGAAAACCACACTCAAAAACCACCACCTAAACTAATGGCATATGCAACTGTCGTAACAGCAGTAATCCTGTGCGCTAGTGGCAACCTACAGCTTGGTCACCTGAATCCCCCGACTTGATTCCTTGTCACTTTTGGCTGTGAGGATGCTTCAAGGCCATGATGAACCGTGATCCCACTGCATCTCTATCTGACCTTAAAGAAAGCATAGAATTGCAAGTGCGTAACATTCCACAGTTCATGCTGATTTTAACAGTCGAACATGCACTTTTAAGCTTCCAGATTGTACCAAATAATGGTGGGCAGCATAATGAGCTTGTTTTGTACATTTTTGTAGATTATTTAGATGTTCTTTAAAAAGCTATGATATGTTACCTGAGAGTGGTCTTTAAAAATCATTTTTTTTGTTCCTTCGATAAAATTCCCATAATTTCATCCTAACATTATGTAATGACTTCACACAGCTCTGGGATAAATTATTTATTTCAGTAAGAAAATCATCAAAGAAAAAGAATATTCTATCACAATTAATTAGAAAAAGGGTCCACAGATTTCGAGTCTCTTTCGCTGCAATGTCTCTTATCTCTCTCGCATAAAATAGTGTCCTAAACTGGCACTGTAGAGGAAAGTCTTATACCTAGGATACGTAAACAGAGTTCACTCTCGGTAATTCCACACCGAGTCTGAGTGAGTTCGCTGGCTCCAAAATCGCTGTGCTCCTTCGCAATTTCTACCGTTTCAAAATCCGCCTGACTTCGCGGATCCAGTATCGCTTTCTTTCGTTGACTGGGACTCAGACTGTTCCCGGATCTCCCCAGTTCGGAAACCGCCGTACTTCACGGACTCGCTATCGTTTTCTCTTATCGCTCAAGGGACCTCACCGGCTCCCTTCAAAATCCAGTCTCTCTTCGGACTCTTTCGCTCTCCTTATATCCCTCTTTCTACCTAATCATCCTTCTCTGATCTCTTACTCTTCCGCCGCCCCTGACGGTCTCAGCTCACTTGATCTCTTGTTCTTCCACCGACCTTGTCGGTCTCGGCTCCTTTGATCTCTTGTTCTTCTGCCGCCCCTGTCGGTCTCAGCCCATCTGATCTCTTGCCCAATGGGCGGTGATGGCACGGTGCACATTGTAAGTTTTTAGACGCGCTGTCGTTACCGAATCGTAAGAAACGAAAGTACAATGTTACTGCGTCTATTTTTGACGGTCGGTACAGCCTGTGAAAAAAGGGGGTTCTAAACTTTAACCACCCAGTTACGAAATTCTTTCCCAGTAATTAGGGAAATGTCTGGAATTTTCCCAACGTCTGTTGGCAAGGGGTCTGCTAGCAATTAGGGGGAATAGACCGGCTTCGTCACAATTACAAAATTTTTATGCAATTCCACTGTATAGTTTTTGCTACAGACTGCTCTTAAACTTCAATTTTAATTATGGACACCCGGTCTGCCACAAAACATGGTATGTTTTTTGTCACTTCTGTTGGGGCTTATGTGTATCTCTTGCTCATATTCAAGAGTGCTCCCTAACTCATGTATGGAAATAAGCAAACGTTTTTGGACATCTCTTTAAGAAATGACTTCTCATGGTGGTAATTTTACTAGTACATAGGTTTTAGAGATAATATTTGCATTGATTCTCGATACATTTTTTGAATGAAATGTTTAAATGTTCAATTTTATGTCTAAATGTTTAATTTTAGACGTAAATAAGGTAAATCTTTTCAATAGATAATTATAAGTGAGAAAGAGAAAAGAAAACGATTTTTATAAACGATATAATTACTTTTTTTTATAATTCATGCAGCTAAAAATCTGAATAGCGGCAACCGTCTGGACAAAGACTCGCGGTTTGCCGAAAACTGGTTTCATGTATCTGTATATAACTATTTTCTTAAAGTCTAAATACGTCAATTTTAACCTTGAGTGTTATATAATAAAAATTACAATTCCTTAAAATTATGTTCACGTAGTAATACAAAAAAAAAAAAAAATGGTAACCATATTTTAAGCTAAGTACTGTTAAGGGGATGTGTGTGTTATTTTTAAGAAACGTTGATTCAAAAATTTGAGTAGGTATATATTCTTTCTCTTTGAGCAGGTATATTTCTTTCCATTGTTTTCTATATCGCTGATTTTGCTGAAAACAATAAGCTTTCCTTAATGAAGGTCAAGAGTAGATCCCATATATATTATGAAGACAACCATTATTTTTAAAAAAACAGAAAATACGATTTTCGAAAACGATTCAGTGAAACACATTCGAAATAACAAATGTCTATTACATGTCACATTCTACTGAACTAAAAAAAAAATGGTACTCAGCATCTCTGAATTGTTATTATTTTTTTTTTCACTAATAAAAACTCATCTGTTTTTACATATTCATACACCACTACGATCATTTAATTTTTCATTTTATAATGCATGTATCTTCAAATCATCAGTGATTTTTACACACTTTTTTAAATCTGTGGGGCGAAAAAAGGAAAAATGGTTATTACAGAATCAGCAAAGGTCCATCTATCAACAATTAACTAGTTTGTGCTTTATACAGTCCATCCTGAAGAAATCATAACCTTCGACTTCACGCCGAAAAAGAATACACCGTTATTTTTTTTTTTTTGATTTTGTAGTTCAAGTGAAACCGGTTCCTCACGTGGTTCGGCCTTCCTTTATAAGTAAAAGGCTAGCGCGCGAAACTTAGAATGGTATTTTGTTCGATTTCCTTCGTTAGGTTAATTTCAAGTTAAGAGTTAAAACTTGTTTTAGGCCTTTTAGACACAGAGAAACGCTCATCCAATTTCTTCAGGTCCATTCATTGCTTTTCAGATGAATCGCCTATTTTAAACGGAGAAATTAGCTGGATTTAAATTGATTGGTTCAGGTAAGGATTAAAAAGTTCTTTTAAAAGTTAATACTTATTTATTAAATTTTCTTTTCTTGTTCACCTAAATGTAGAATTTTGATTTTAAACAAAAATGGTGATTTTTTTTCTTTTTAAATATCAAGGTAATGTACATAGCTTTAATTTCAGATGCTTTTAGAGTTGTATTTTAAATGAATGGCATATTTTGGAAGATGAATGAAATATCATGTAAAAAGGGGTAAAAATATTGCTTATATTTCAGTTATTCATTTCTTTTAGCATGAGGGGTTAATGTTGTTCAGAATGTATAATATGTTTAGCATGGTTTTATTACTACATTATTGATATCCAATGTAGCTCAAATCAAGCTTATAGTTGCATATTTTAAGCCTTAAGAAAGTTGAAAATAAATCTTTTTTTATACAGTTAAGTGTCCAACAAAAATTTTCTTCATTACTTTTAGTTCTGCTGTTTTTAATAACATTAAGTATAAAAATATGCAGTTTTATAATATGAAACGTAAATATAGTGTATGTTATTGTACTAAAAATCGGAAATCAGGTAAGGTGCATATTACCTGGATATTGTGCAGAATTCTTAGGTCTAATCAGTTAAAATTTAAAATCATTTTCCATTTCATACTTTACGTAGTAAATCTGCAAATCTCTTTCTAGGGACTAGTCAAAGTGAATGTTCCTAGCTCAAAAAACATGTTTCTTTTTGTTCTTTTTGCTTTAATAAATACAAAAAAGGGGGGGGGGAAGAACTCAGTAATACTCGAAAATTTCAATTCGAAAAGTTGTGTTTTTATTTATCGAATATTATTTAATTTCATATGAAAACTAAGAGATTGTAAGTAAAACATGCTTACGAAGTTTATACAATGAATATAATTTATTTTTCGATATACAAAACGATTCGAGTTCTTTGAATGAATCAATGAACAAAACCGAATGTGGTAGAGATCATTTGAACAAATTATAAAATTATTTTTACAATTAAAAAAGTAAATTTGCAAGAAACCAATAGACATTTATGCTTATTTGCCAATGCAATCAAAATTTTAATAATGATTTGAATTACAAAAATAAAATAGTTGTAACAAGCACATGTATTTGTAGCAAATTTTGATCCCCTGTCTAGAACCGAGAGAGAGTTTCATTGTTGTTTGAAGTGAAGATATTTATACAGCATAAGGATATCTCCCTTCACTAAAAATATTTCTTTGCGAAGACTAAATTCATATTTTTCTTATAATATTTTCATTCAACTCATTTTTTCATATAACCCTTTTTCATGTTTTTTCATACTACTATTTCATACAACTATTTCTCTTAACCGTTGTATTAACAAGCTCTAAAATATGAATGCATCGATTTGAAATAAATTAATGTACATATAGTCTAGTTTATATATAAGGGAGTTCACCCATATGACGGTCCGTTTTTCGAGCATTTTAAGGGAATTTCTTGATGACCATTAAAAAGAAAACACTACAAGTTTTTGTATTATTTATTTGTATGTATTTTAAGAGTATTTATATAAATTTTTAGCCAAAATTATCCAATAGAACGTGAGCATCAAAATATTCAATAACTATAAATATTTCCTTTTAAACCTGTACAAACTTGTCTATACTTGTATGAACATATATTCATATAAAAGGGTAACTCAGGCATCACGCCGATTGTACACAATAGGCCCAACCTTCGGCGACAAAATCAGTGCTGCGAACAGCTGCTTCTTTTAACTGCAGTATCTTTATAACGACTTCGAATTAAAAAAACTCCATTTACCACTGTATTCTAGACATTTTAAGGAAGCAATTTATGAAAGAAAAAAAATTGAACTTTTGAACCTATCACATATGTGAACCCCCTTAGGTGCAGTCAAGTAATCAGGTAAAGTGCATACAAACTACGTAATAGGCACTACATTATCAACTTTTGCACTTTAACGGAAACTTATACAAGCGGAAAATTCACTTGTAAAAAACACAGTGACATAATACATAGTTTTCAGATATACAGTCTGATAATAAGCTGCAAACCTAGTAAATATCATCCGCAATTAAATATAAAAAGAAGGAAACATCACAGTTTCTAACGTAACTCTAACATGTGCAACACGCGTAGATTAAACCATTATTTGAAATCTAATTTGATTTAATGTGCAAAAAGTCCAGGAATCGGGACTCTAACATATACTGTTCTTTAACAAATGATAAAAAAAAAATACATTGAATATTTTTGGTTTCTCTACAGCTTCAAAGAATAAATGTATCTAGTTCGAAAAAAAATCGATGTACAAGTTCACAAGTTGAAGTACCGTATTTACTCGACTTTAAGCCGCGTATTTTCACCAATGTTAATGCTACTGAAAATTGAGTTCGGCTTAGAATTGAAGGCAGCAGAATCTGTTGGATGGGGCAATTACAGTTGCATATATGATTTTAAAAGTTTATAATGCCAGTAAAATAACTCATTATTCACTTCTTATAAGCTCTCGTTTTAAATTTATTTTAATTTCGTAAAAATAGATACCGATAAACCATTTTGCGCAATTTTTAATTTTTCATCATAACGTTGAGAATTTGCGGTGTGCCTTAGAATCGATGCTGACTTAGAATCGAATAAATACGGTATTTCTAAAACTATTTCTTTCTTACTCTCTCTATATATGCATAAAATCATTAATATTTTAGAATTATATAAACCTAACAAAATACTGAGAAATATGTAAGGACATAGAAAAGCAGTGTAGGTAAAAGTAATATAGCCGCATTAATACGATAGCAAACTCTTAAGCGTAGGATTAAGAATACAGAATTAAAAATAGTTTCAAGAAGCCAATCTTTCACATAATTTTATTTTATTACTGGGAAGAAATAAGACAAGAAAATGCTGTTATGTATACATATATACATGTAAATGTGTATTCACCTTACAATCTTAGTCTTAAGACTAAAACTTACTAATATATTACAGCGGCCATTTTAGTATGACCTGTACACCTGTACTGTCTAGCTATATTTCCTACACATTCTTTAGTTTTAATTAGGACTTATACAGCAGTTTAGTATATGTGTGTGTGTGATTAATAATTATTAATGTGTATAGATAAAGAGAGAGAGATAGAGGAGACTCAGATGCATTTAAAATTAGAAGTTTTGAAGGATAAAGCAAATTTTATACCTATAACAGAAGTACTTGTAATTTAGAATTATGTATATATATATATATATATATTTCATCTTACTATATAATATATAGCCCCAAAAAATGTCTTTCAAAATTATCTAAATTTTCATATCTTACATTCTTATTTCTGTTAACTATTTTTAGGATATATATATTTTAGCGTTTTATTAGTTGTTTTGACTCATGTACTTCTACGTTTCGAATGTTTTCGCTTACAATTATTTCTTATTCTAAATGAACATAGGCTACATTAATTCATAGTACAATTTGTTACAATTTATTAGAAAATACATTTTGTTAGCATATTAACAGATTGCATCACTTTTTTCTAGCATTTCAGCTATTTCATAACTTATCTTTTTAAAATTACTCCAATTAGATTTAATAGAAGAAAACTTAACTAATAATTATAGTATTTTTAGCTGGAAACACACACTGAAAATCAAAGAAATAGGTATATTGTTTTTTTCAATTCCTGCTATTAGTTCACTCTCTCCCTATATATATTTATTTATACATATATCTTGTTCAAACTTTCAATCGTTAATAAAGTACTTTCTATTCATTCTTTCAAGTTCAAATACATTTTTTTTTAAGTTGTAGGGTGACACTTGATGTTAATACAGCTTTTTCAAATATTAATTCATTAATTAAATTAAAAAAATAAATAAATAGAAACAAACAAAAATAATATTACAGCACCCTATATAAAAAGAAAATCGATCGTTGTGGACATGTAGTGCAATGAATAGCGCGTTGGACTTCTAATCCAAAGGTCGCGTGTTTGAATCTCACTTGGATAGGCCTAATTTCTTAGAATGTGGTTTCTTTTCTACTGTACGATTTTATTAAAATAATTTAATTCAATTAAGGAATAAATAGTAACAAACAAAAAAAAATAGTCCAACACCCTACATAGAAAGGAATATAAAAAATTGCAAGGAAAATCGCTTTTTATTTTGTCACTTAATATTGTGATTCGGTCATATGTATACACATATTTATATTAATTGTAACCATTTTATAAAATGCAAGTAAAATAAAATTCTTCTTTGTTAACCTAAGAAGGAATTGACTTAAAAAAAATTTATATCACTTGTTGTTAGGAGATATTTTTTTACCGTTGACTAAAATTAGTTGTTTTGACTCATGTACTTTTCCTTTTTGAATGTGTTAGCTTACATTTTTTTTTATTTATATTTTTTTTACTTTATATAATTGCCTTAATTTACTTACTTTTATAAAAATTAGCCCATGCATGAAATTTCTTACGAATACCGTTAAAATATGACATTTTTCTTAAAACATCATTGTTCGGTATGCAAAACAAGAAATTATTTCATAGTTTTAAATACAAACAGTACTGATTGATCATTTGGGTGACGATATCCTACAAAAGTTCAATAAAATGAGGGTATTCAAATTGACTAATTGGCATCATTAAAGTATTTTCGCATGGCTCATTAAAACGTATCTACTACATACGTTCGAGTAACATAAGTTTCCAATCGATCAAATATAAAAGGATTTGTGTCGAAAAATTTGAAGTCATTCATATAACAGTTTCTCCACGCTGGTTCCGAAGTGTATGCGGCATAGTAAAGAAACCGGTTGTGTGTCAGAAACGTGTCTAAAAAGCCACGTGCAGGACTCAACCCCACTTCCGGGTTATCCCTAAAGCACCACAGACTTTTCGTGTCACGGGAACACTTTTCTTTTTAATATTGCAAATGTTTTCTCTTCACTTTTCTTTTTTTTCCCCCTCTTCTTTCATTTTGCGAAACTGGTCACTCCATTATTTACATTGCATGTATGCTATCATTTCTGGAACAAAATACCTGAAAAATACATTCCTCGTGCACGGATTCAAATTATAAATCTGTGTAAGAAGAGCAAAAAATTAGGGGAGGGATAAAAAAAATGGATTGCCAAACAGATTGTTCTAAATTCTTGAATTAATCGTAACAGGAAGTAGATTCTGATTCTCTCGAAGTTTCTTCATCGGAACTTTCTGTGAGAGTGATATGATAAAGCTCTTATAATTAATTACTTTGTTGTGTTTTATTGTGGTTTCGAAACAGTAATCAGTGGAGAAAGTGTTTCTTTGAAAAACTATTGAAAAGTAGAATAATAATAGTTATAACTGAAATTTAGTTTAACATTTATTATGAAATAAAACTAATTGAATCCATTGAAGGTACTGGTGGAAACCTTTTTGCATGTTTACATATTACAGTTATATGAAATATTTGCTTAGCTTGTTTCAAAATTTAGCACATTTTACGAAGCTATTGAATTAATATTATCAAATCTTTAAAGAAAATATTAAATGTAAAACGTATAGGTTTATAAAAAATATTAATTAACATTTTTTCTCCATCTTCATCATATTTACAGTAAAATCCGGCGTATAACGCTCACTTTTAACATAAAAAATAAGATCAAAATTTACGGGTGCGCTTTACACGCCGTGTGTAAAAATGAAAGCTTTAATAATAATAATAATAATAATAATAATAAAGATGAGCATAGAAAAAAATTAGACTTTTCTACATAGATCGAAATCAGCGGCGTAACGTACACCCCCGCATTGCGGGGAGGCCCAAGAACTCCAGGGGCCCAAAGTTTAACTGACGCTAAGTACGTATTCGGGCTTGAGGCCCAAAACCTGAGTTTACAGGGGGGCCCTAATATTCTCCGTTACGCCGCTGATTGAGATACTGTTTCTTTTTTAAAAAAGGACGTTTCTTATGAACTTAAAGGGTTGTAATTGCAGAAGTATACTATTTTTTAAAGCTTGGAATAATATCTCGAATTAATAATTTAAAACATAAAAGCATTGCACCCATGCATTTCAAATTTTTTTCGAAAAAAGGGGTTGCGCGTTATGCGACGACCATACCGAAACTCTAAAAATCCCAGCTTAAAAGTAAAGGTGGGCGTTTTATGGCGGTGCGCGTTATACACAGGAATTTTTTTACGGTATTTAATTTATCAAAAAATAAATAGCACTTTATAAATAAACTTCTAATTATTATTATTATTTGTATAAAAAAACAAAACCTAGTATATTGATTAAAGATAAAAAGTGAACTGGCATGGACATTGCCAAATTACAATCTCACACTTAAATTTTGTTTTATTTTAAGGTATCCGACTACGTTCGAAACCATGATTTTGCAAAAGCTCGTAAATGGATAATATTTATGATATTTAGTGTCACTTAGATTAGAATACATGTATACAATTTTTTTAAGGACATTATGACAAAAAAAAATTATTTAAAAACAATATTTTGGCGAAAAATTAACTTAGAATAACCTTTTTTCCAAATGTTCTCCTTTTGTAAAAAATGCTTCTATTGTTTTAATATTTTGCCTGTATTCAGCTCAGACCTCTCTCCAGAGGCTCAACTAGAATTTTTGAACTCGGAAGTCGGTTTATCCATGTTTTACGAAAACAGAAGGGAGAAATTTTAAGAAAATGCGCCGATAATTATTTCAAATGGTTGGAACTCTGAAAATAATTTGAATTTTTCAAAAATCATAGTTGAGCCTCTGTACAAAGGTCTGAGCTATATACAGGCTAAATATTAATACAACAGAAGCATTTTTTACAAAAGGAGAACATTTGGAAAAAGGTTATTCTAAATTAATTTTCTGCCAAAATATTGTATTTAAATAATTTTTTTTGTCATAATGTCCTTAAAACAATTTTAAACATGTATTCTAATCTAAGTGACACTAAATATCATGAAAATTATACATTTATGCGCTTTTTTAAAATCATGGTTCCGAACGTAGTCGGATACCTTAAAAAATAAACATGTCTTTTTAACAAATGTGTGCTTAAATATGCTATAAATAAGTACTTTCAAAGAAACCTTGGATAGCTATTTAGTCAAATTGGCTGAAATTTTATTTCATACCTGAAAGCAAAATCATAAGATATTCCCCTCAGTAATCTTTCACATTGATATAATAAAGCAGTAAATCTGATTAGAACATGAATAAAAAAAAATGGATTAATTCAATATGAGGTCGAATAGTACAACTCTATTCTAAAGATCGTTCCGCAATGATCGGCCTTCTATTTCTTTTGAATGTGAATAAGATATTCCATGGTTTCTAAAAACGAAATGATTTAGCCGTGAAAATATTCTGACCATCACCTTTTTTATCGCGTAATATTTTTCTTATGTGCAATGTTATAAACAATAAGTCCTTACGATGATCGGGAGGCACGCGTAGCGAAGTGGTCATGGTCGCGAACAAAGGGCAGGCGTATTTTCTGTCGAATATAGTCGTGTGTTGGAATCTTGAGGAAACCGAAGACTTGCCATGGACAGAGAGATACACATTGAATTTGTTGATGCTCAAAGTGTTCACCTTAATTCAGAGTGGAGTGCGTGCTCGTGTGTCGCATTCGTCATTTGGTCGTGATTCAAAGTCACGAGATTTCATCGGTGTATAGCAGCGTTTCTCAAACTGTGGGGCGCGCCCCCTTGGGGGGCGTGATGACCCTGCGAGGGGGAGGCGAGCATATTGAAAAGTTGAAAACAAAAGATTATTTAAAAGAATTATTAATTTACTGAAAGAAAACAAACAAAATACATTCTGACGTAATAAAAAATAAAACATACATTTACACTGATATAATACACTTATAAATGTGTCACTACTCTGCACAATGTATTTTTGATAACTAACTATTCTAAATTAAGAGCAAGTTTAACAATTACCAGTGACTCCATGGGGTCGTCATATATAAAATTATGTACAAAATTTAACATACATCTCGATAATTGATCCCTTAACTGCCGATTAAAAGTTATGAGATTCGCTCCTTAATGCCACCGTTTTCCACAAAAGCGCGTGTATGTGGTGTATGGGGGCGGGGGCGAAAAGGTATAAATAAGCAAATTCTCTGAAATAAGTAAATCCTTCGCAAACAATGTCACGGTCTTTTTATTCAATTCCAAATAATTTTATTCGTGGAAGTGTACATAATAGATCGTACTTCAAAAAGACGTATATATACGTCCGGGGCAAATAATGCACAAGCTGAGCGAGATGTTTACATACGCCGGCGGAAATTAAGAGGTAAAATTCGTAGTGTAGCTTTAGTGTCAAATTATATTATTGAATGGTATTATGTAGAGGGGGGCGCGATAAAACTTATGATTGCATATTGGGTCGCAAGTTTTGAAAGTTTGAGAAACACTGGTGTATAGTTTTCACGCTCCTTCATTGTGCAATCAAAACACAAAATAAAGGGGAAATTTTTAAGCTTAAGGTATCCTACTACGCGCGTTCAGAACCGTGATTTTTCAAATGCGTACAAATGAATATTTTTTTTAATATTTACGGTCAGTTAGATCAGAATACACGTATGAAACTGCATTAAGAATATTATTAAATTAAAAATTCTTTTAATTGCATATTTTTTCCAAAAAATGAACATAGAATTATTTATTTACCAAATGTTCTTTTTTTTTTATAGAAAATGCTTCTCTAATAATAATAATTTGCCTACATATAGCTCAGACCTCTGCATAGAGCCTGAACTAGGATTTTTGAAATATATAGTTTAGAAGTGGATTTATCCATATTTTATATATATAATACCCCTCAGAGTAGAGAAATTTTAACAGAAAAACACTGAAAATCATTTCAATGTAAAGTAGCTCTGAAAATAATGTAAATTTTTCAAAAATCGTAGTTCAGGCCCTCTGGAGAACTCTCAGCTATATATAAGTAAAATATTTTTTTTATTGATGCATTTTTCATAAAAGGATAATGATTTGAAAAAAAAAATTCTAAGTTCAATGTTTGCCCAAACATTGCATTAAAATAATTTTTTATGGTAATAATATTCTTTAAAAAATTAATAAGTGTCTATATATTGTATTCTAAGTTACATTAAATATATAAAAAAAAACATTCGTTTGTACGCTTTTTCAAAATCACGTTCCGAACCAAAAATTGACAATTTTTCTTATGATTTTATTTTATAGGCCATCTTATTAGCTTAATAAAAATACTAAGCTTTTTATTTTCCATTCACTAGAACAAAACTACAAGTGTTTTAATAAATGAAGATGCCATAACTTTACACAAGATGTCAAACTTTAAAATGTGTTTTACTCGAAATGTATTTTTTTTTTTTTTTTGTAAAACTCAAACGGGGACAGCGATTGCTCAGAAAGTTTTGAAAATAACTTGCTGAATTTTTTTGTGAATGTTTTGTTGTACAGTAGAAGTGATTTTACCTTCACATTTTTATCAATCACTGTTTTATTTCAAAATTTACAGTCCTTTATGTAAATATAACCACTGTTTTTTTAAACAATTTAATATAGTCACTAAGATAGAGTGATCTACTTTTTTGTATAAATTAAAATATCTATTATCCTGAAGGTCATTTCAAACATGAATAACAAAGTAACACATTAAAATTGAAAAATTGAGAATTTGTTCAAAAATTTTGTGTACAGAGGGGATCCCGTTTGTGTAATTTTTTGTGCATTTTCATTAGTTTTTTCTCCTTTTAATAATAATAATTTTTTTTTTCTGTTTTCAATTTTACGATTTTTTCCTTAAAATATACAAAATAAATCTAAAAATCACAAAAAATTCCCATATCTCCATTTTTTCAAAAAAAAAAAAAGGGGTGGCAGGTAGTCGGATACCTTAAGCGAAAAAATGTACTTTCAACAAAAAAAAAAAACAAAAAAAATGTTACGTCCCTGTGCATATATATAAATAGTATATAATTATATTTCTAAAAACTGTAATAAGTATTTTTAAAGTAAAGCAAATTATTTCTCGAAAAATCAAATGTCGATATATAATGAAAATATCTCAAAATAAATGATACGACACTTAAGGTATCCGACCACGTTCGGAAAATTGATTTTGCAAAAGCGTATAAATGGATAATATTTATGATATTTAGTGTCACTTAGATTAGAAAATGTATTAAAAATTGTTTTAAGAATAGTATTACAATAAAAAAATTATTTAAGTACAATATTTTGACAAAAAATGAACATAGAAAGATCCATTTTCAAAATATTCTCCTTTTGTGAAAAATGCTTCTATTATATAATAATATTTTGCGTGTATATATCTCAGACCTCTGTACGGAGATTCAACTAGAATTTTTGAAATATATACCTTAGAAGTATGCTTATCCATGTTTTACGACAACAGAGGGGAGAAATTTTAAGGAAAAAACGCCGATAATTATTTCAATTGGTTGTAACTCTGAAAATAATGTGATTTTTTTCAAAAATCATAGTTGAGCCTCCGTACAGAGGTCTGAACTATATACATATAATATAACTATATTATTATAATAGAAGCCTTTTTGACAAAAGAAGATCATTTTGAAAAAGGGTCTTTCTAAGTTAATGTTTTGCCGAAATATTGTATTTAAATAATTTTTTTGTCAAAATGTCCTTAAAACAATTTTATACATGTATTCTAATCTAAGTGACACTAAATATTATGAAAATTATCCATTTATGCGCTTTTTTAAAATCACGGTTCCGAACATTGTCGGATACCTTAAAAAAGCCACCACAAAGTAGGAAATATTTTAATACCTTGTTAATTTAGTACAGACTGAGGAGATGGAATAGTTAGATAGTTAGCTAAATATATACATATACATAAATAGAGACTGTGAGAAGGGAATCTCACTTATATTAAAATTAAAAGTTTTGTAGGATAAAATAAATATAATTTGTTATCCTATATATACTATATATCTTATTCTTTCCCCTAATAAGTATAAAAACTAGGCGAAGAGAGAGAGAGAGAGGATACCCCCTGTCCGTCTAACGGGGGAACAACCCCTGTTGTACGAATTATACAACTGTTTATACTTATTGCTCAAATTGTAAAACTGTAATTCACATATATAATGCAATTCTATTTTATTCAATATATTGTAAGCAGGGAATAAAATTAATGTCAAGCCTTCATCTCTGCATTTTGATTTGTACTTCAATTTAGTGCCTCTTCAAAAACAATGTTTCGAATCATGTTTTCTTTTGTTCCAATTTTGCTTCTGCACTTTGATGAAGCCGCACACAATTATACATGATTAAATATTGTTTCCTTCGATGTTACACATAAATCGACTTTTTTAAAACTCTGCCCTTCTGATTTATTAATAATCATGGCAGTAGCCAACCTTATAGGGAAATTGCGTACGTTTCAGTACGAATGACATATCCAAGTTCTCTTTAGTGACTAGTGATCTTTGGTGTACATACAATTTCGCCTTTCTTATCGTCTGATAAAATTTTTCTGTATATTCTTCTGAATAAATTTCACTACTAATCTTGGGGCATCACATAATCCACCAGTTTCTTAATAGTTTGACTATACAGCCTAATTACAGTTTAGTGGGTGGTATTCCCGATAGAGTTAGTCGGGCGGATACTGTAACACGGTGTTTCTCAAACTGTGGGGCACCCCTTCCTGTTAGGGGGCGTGATAACTCTTCGATGGGGGGGGAGAGGCGCGAGCATGTTGTAAAGTCTAAAATAAAAGATTTTTTAAAAATTACTAATTTACTGAAAGTAGAAAATTAAAAAAATACATTTTGACGTAATAAAAAGTAAAATACACATTTACACTGATATAATACACTTATATAAATGCATCAGTACTGCACAATGTATTTTATAATTAATTTAACAATACAAAGTTAAGAACAAGTTTAATAATTACCAGCGATCACATGGTTTTATATATAAAATTACATACAAAATTAATACTTATCTTGATAATTTGTATAATTTATAATTAACCCCTTAACTACCGATTAAACGCTCCCCAATGCCACCGTTTTCCATATAGGCGTGCGTATTTCACGTATGGGGGGAAAGGGATGGAAAGGAATAAATAAGCATCTGTGAAATAAGTACATCATTCTCAAACACAGTCATGGGTATTTTACTGCATTCCAAAGCCTTCGGAATAATTGTATGGATATCAGTGCACAGAAAAGATCGTACTTCGAACAGACGTATATGTACGTCTGAGCAAAATAACGCTTTAGCTGAGCAAGACGTTTATACAGGCCAGTGTCACTTAAAAGGCTTTAGTCGTATTGTAGCTTTAACATCAAAGTATAGAATTTTTGAATTCAATACATTGTTATTGGATGGAAGGGGGCGCAATGAAAAATATGATTGAATATTGGGTCGCAAATATTGAAAGTTTGAGAAGCACTGCTGTAACAAACATTTTCTTGACGATAACTATCGTCACCACCAAAAGAAATGGAAAAATACTGGAATTTCGTGAACTAAGTTTATTACAGCATCCCGAAACATTATATATATATTTAGAGAGAGAGAGAGAGAGAAAAGGGGATATTCTTGAGCATCTCTATCAGCTCCAAATGTCTGGGCATAAAATTTATTTGTATCTTCATAATTTCTATCTGCTTTTCATTTTAATGCCTTGTTTTCATTTCTGAACTTTCGAAATGTGTTCAAATGCTTTGAACTTAGTTATTAACCCAGGAGCGGGTGGGTGGGGCACAGAGTCACCCCCAGGCTCACAAAATCTTTAATTCTGGGGAAAACGTTTATTTGTTACCAATGACCTTGTCATTATCCTCCTCTATAACGGTCTTCATGGGAACAAAAATGTATCTGTCACATATCTCCCTCTTTTTTGGGAGTGGCAAACGTTTATTTTACAATCTTAAGGTGTTTGTTTTGACAGAAATCCCCGCGCGACCATTTTCTCTATAAATTGGCTACATTTTCTCCCTGTGAACGACTTAGTGGCTTTGATTGCTGTGTTGTATGACTCATTATGGTACATAAATGTAAATGAAGAGAATAAAAAAAATGAAAGGGACATCTGTACGATCTCCATTGGAGGAAATTGAAACTGGTCAATTAGGAGAAGAACCTGATGAAATAATGGATATTTCTCATGATAGAGAAAGTAAATTTGAAAAACGCAATGGGCATGAAATGTTTGAGTTAATTTTTTTGAAATACTGCCTAAAATACTTCATCAAAAAAAGGGAATGATGCCGCTAGACACACTGCGCTTTAAAATGTCACAAGCAAAGAAAAGTTAATCATGTTATTTGTCGATAATCGATGGACAAAAAAGTGCAATAACTTGAGTAAAATATGACAGTTTTGCCAGCAAATATCATTCCTTTAATGTTAATGAAAATATCTGTCATGTGTGACGTCAAAAGTTAGGCACAGTGATTAAAGTCACGCACAGCTGAAATATTTTAGTTCAGTTTTATTGGATTTTTTTTTTTCAAATTATCAAAGAAAAATTGAGAATTTAATTTTCAATTGAGAGAAAATTTAAAAATTAAAAGCATTTAAGTATACTTTCTCTTACTTAAATTACTCAATTGAATTACGGTTTATATTGTGTACAATAAAAATAGTTATAAAAAAAAGGACTGGGGTGACTCAATCACCCCACGTGACAACTATCATTAGTATCGAGGGTGCGACTTCTCCCGGGTTAAGTAAGCTATTAAGAGAGATCTAAGCTTAATGATTGTATTTTTGTTTCATTAATAAAATTTTTCGTATAATGAAGTTGTAATTTTTTTTAAATTCTTTGTCTCCTTAAATTCTTAGATTATGCTATTGATAAACAACAAAGTACATAGTGCTGATATTCACATCTAACTTTACATGAACTGTATAAAATCACGCCGGTTTTACGATTTTAATTAAACTCCTTTTCATGTTACTTTGAATTGCAACATTAGTAAACAATCTGTGGCGACATATTACAAAAACAATATTCGCACTACGGAGAAGGATAAAAACTACTCAACTTTTGATGTAACGTTTTTTGTGTTCTGTTTACATTTTTCCCGGCAGCTAGTCACAAATCAATCTAAGTTCCAGAATTGAGTTGTTCATTCCTTCTTTTCCATATTTTTATACAGAAAAAAATATGTTAAATATTCCTCAAACGTAAATTGCCATTTACCGATTGTAATAAGATGTTCATTTGTTTATCTTACAAAGGAAAATATGTTTTCCATTTCTTTGGCTCAGAAGAATAGTTCTGCTCTTGAAATGGTTATATAGAAACCGGACTATCTCAAATCTTTTGAACAGTTACAAATCAAATTAAAGAAAATAAAACATTGATTGAATCCTTTTGTAATTCCGCATTCAAATAAATTTTATTTTAATTTACGTCATGCTCTGAAACAACATGAAGGCTGTTGGCGACGGACCACTTAATTTTGAACCATTGGTAAGTGACGGGGTGAGCTGATCTGGCATAATACCTGGCACCTATTTCCTATGACACTTACTTTCCTTTATGGTAATTTCAAACAAGTGAAGGGGCTATCTGGAGACCCACCATCGTTCGCTAAGTGTTTACAAGATCTACGGAAGATGAAAAATTATTGTTGTGAAAAACGGATTTGAAGATTTATATATATATATATATATATATATATATATATATATATATATACGCCTTTACACATGTGTGATATCTATGACTACCTTATTAATTGGTGATACAGTTTCTGCAACTACAATTCATTGAAGGCTACACATGAAAGGAGTGTATACCTTGCTACCACACTCCGCTGTTTGTCTAATACGCTGGAACACGCTTAAAGTGATATTGATGAAACGTAGATTAAACTGTATATGATTAGTTCAACGTTGTATTAACGGATGAGTCGAGATTCGCACTGGTGGTTGGTGAAATGCATGTAGGGTCTAAGCAGAGCAATGCACTCAGCACCGGTCTCAGAACACCACCGAACATATCACATTCCGATGTGACGAAGACAGAGATTTCATTGGATATCACAGCAACCTACACATTTATGGATGAGGTTCTGTGACGATGTTCCGTTATCGGATGATGTCCTACAACCACTGTGAGAGTGTATGCACATTTACGGATGAGGTTCTGTGACGATGTTCTGTTATTGGGGGATGATGTCCTTTAACCACTGTGAGAGTGTATGTGTATTTAAAAATGAGCCTCTTCGACGATGTTCTATCATCAGAATGATGTCCTACAACCCCTGTGAGAGTGTATGTACATTTATAGATGGTGTTCTGTGACGATGCTTTGTTGCCTGGATGATGTCCTACAACCACTGGGAGAGTATATGTACAATTACAGATGAGGTTCTGTGACGACGCTCTGTTATCGGGATGATGTCCTACAAGCACCGTGAGAGTGTATGTAGCTGTAGTTGGCTCCGCTTTTATTTTAATGGATAATATTACATCATATATTTAAAATAGTCGACAATTGCGAAAAAGGGAGAGAATTGCGCGTGTGGATTGTCATACCACAGTATCATACCGATGTAATATCATTGAGATGTTTTGGGATCCCCTCTCTGCCATGCTATACGTTTACTACATCAGTCACTCTCATGGAATTACAAATTGTTCTACAGGAGGAGTAGATATTACTTGTCTCTACTGTGGTTGACTCCCTCCCAAAAAGCATTGTCATGTGTTATGATTTTTTAAACTTTATTTACCCTTTTAAAGTTTTGTTTTGTTTATTTGTTTTGGATTTAAACATATCTTTGTTAATTACTTAATTTTATTATTTTAAAAAAGATCAATGCTATTTTATTTTCTGTGTATAATTATTTATTTCGTTTCATCTTGCTTACATTGCGCTTTGTCTATGCTACTCTCTTGCAGCATTTCGTGTCAATCGAAGTTATGCTTATAAATTTTTCTCATTGTATTACTTAGTGCTTAGCTTTAAGAGAATAAAATAATGTATTTATTGTTAGCAACTGATTTGATGGAGTACTTTGGATAATGCCATTAGTTTACTGAGCACTAAGTAAAAAAGGCATGATTTAGTTTTACGTCACTTTGGCATTTTGTTAAGAACAAAAATTTTACTATTGTAACCACTCGAGTTATAATAACTGTAAAGTAAACATTTTATATATATATATATATATATATATATATTTCGGAAATTTTGGGCTTTGAGTTAGAAAGATAGTATTCGGTTCAAAGGAGATTATTCTTTAAATCAGGGGTCGGCAACTTTGAAACAGTGATATGCCAAACCAGTCTACCTGTATGATTCAGGATGCCGCACTGTAGGAAATATTTGAAACAATTCATTTCCCTCAGTAATGCATGCAAAGTTAGAGAATAGGAGTTAAGAATAGAGAGAGAGATTTTGAGTAGGTTTATTACATATTAAATAATTACATGAATCATTTAAAGATACTTATATTAGCATAAAAATAAACAACATACTTTACTTTCTTTCAACATAAATAAAGTATTAAAATTGTACATATATTATGTTTGTTATATCTTTTAACTTATTTATTAAACAAGAAATAATCAATATAAACTATAAATACATTTCTTAAAATATAGTTAAATACAAAATAAATACTTTAGTGCGAACCTGGTTCCTACACCTTTTTATTTTATATCACAATATCAGAATTAGAATTAGTGTTTTTCAATTTTAGACGATTCTGAATACGTTCAGTTGGTAAACAGCACATCTGTAAACTCAAAATATTTTTCATACAAAAAAAGGTTTTGTTCATATAGGTATGTAGAAATAAATTGGAAAGTAAATTGCGAGCAATTGTCTTCATACAATTAATTCTCGTCGACAATGGCATCCAACAATTTAAAACAGCCGTCGATTTATAGTTATATTTATCATCCAGATTTCTTTTATAATTCCGCAAGTTTTGCTTTCCATAATTCTAAAAATGTTCAGTATAATTCATTTCAAAATTATCAACTTAGAGCTACTTAAACTTAACAGGTTAGCAGAAAATGGTATAGAGCAGAGCTTCTTAAACTTTCAATATTTGTGACCCAATATTCAATCATAATTTTCAACGCGCACCCCCCCCCTTCCTCCCGAAAACACAGCAATGTATTAAATTCAATATAATATTATACTTTGACCTCTTAAGTGCCACCGGAATATATAAAAGTCTCACTCAGCCAAAGTATTAAATGCCACGGAAGTATATATACGTCTTTCCAAAGTACAATATTTTCTGCGCACTGCTATTCATAAAATTATTTCAAATACTTTGGAATGCAATAAAAAAACCTTGACAGTGTTTGAGAAGGATTTACTTATTTCAAAGGATATTTGCTTATTTGTTCCTTTCCTTCCCTCCCCCTTTCCAGTATATCACATACTCACGCCTACGTAGAAAACGGTGGTATTCGATAGAGAATCGCATATCTTTTCATCGGCAGTTAAGAGAACAGAGACGTTCTAACCCTTCAAAAAATCGATTTTTCAATTTTCATCTTAAAAAAAAGTAGAATTAATGCTGATTCCAAAAATGTATAACATGTATAGGTTTAAAGCTTAATATCCGAGTAATTGCGGTTTAAAAATGCAAGCAACAGCTGTCACGCCTGTTGTTTACGTTATCGCACGTCAACTGCCACGCCCATTTTACAGCTGACCGAAGAATGTTTTTATGTAGATTAAGTGATATAAAAACACCAATCTGATTTATTTATTTTATTCTTGTGGTTTGAGAAGGATTATAACTACTCAACTCAATCTTGTTTATACCCAAGCTGTGTGTGGGAATTTTAAGCGTTTTGCTTTCTCGTGCTTGAGTTACAAACACGTGAGTTACGAATTTCGTATTTTGACTGCTAATTTACTTTTTTTTGTTTACATTCAATTTGTTTGCAATTTGCGAGAATTTTTAACATCTGAAATGCCTCGAACAAAAAAGTTTGGGCAAGTCAAACGTCGTTTAATTCGTAAAAACACTTCAGTAAATGCTGAGAGTGAACGAGTTGATTCAAGTGCATCTAAAAAGAAAATTGAGAAGAGTGAAGTATCTCTTAAGGACTATGAAGATAATTTTTCAGTTGAAACTCAAAGCAGGTATGTTATTATTGACTTAAATATGCTCAATGATATTTTTAACAATATTGCAAAATGCAGATATTGTGATAAATCTTTCTGCTTTGATGTTGCTGAAAATAAAAGTAGTCGCAAAGGCCTTGCTACTAGTGTGTCAGCAACTTGCAAGTATTGTGGTTCTGGTCATTCTTCAATTACTTCAAATACCGTGTCAGATGGATATGAAGTAAATTTGAGATTTGTTTATGGCATGATGTGCATTGGAATTGGCAAAAGTGCAGCTCAGATATTTTGTGCACTGATGAACTTACCTCCTCCTCCAGCTAAATTTGAAAGACTATATACGCCAATTTTTAAAGCGTTGGAAACTGTTTCATCTCGTTCAATGGTTAACAGCGTTAATGAAGCTGTCATTGAAAATGAACACAGTAAGAACATAGCAATTGCTCTTGATGGGACCTGGCAGAAAAAAGGACACTCTTCGAAGAATGGCGTTGTAACGGCAACTTCTCTCAATAATGGAAAAGCTATTGATTTTGAGTGCCTATCAAAATATTGCTTTGAATGCAAAAATATGAACAAAACCCTGATTTAGTGCGGGAAAGGAGAGTGAAGGAGCATTGCGGATTTTCAGTCGCTCCTTACCAAATTATAATGTTCGGTATGTTCAGTACCTTGGAGATGGAGATTCGAAGGGGTTCCTAAAAGTTCAAGAATCAAACATATACGGTGATGAATTTCCTGTTGAAAAACTAGAGTGCATCGGCCACGTCCAAAAGAGGATGAGAGCAAGACTGAGAGCCCTAAAGAACAATTTAAAATCCACCAAGTTGTCAGACAACAAACCAATATCTGGACGAGGAAGGCTGACAGATGCAGAAATTCTTCTGCTGCAAAAATATTATGGCCTAGCCATAAGAAGAAATGTTGGAAAATCAGTCGCAGATATGTCCATATCCATTTGGGCAATATATTTCCATAAACTGTCGACAGATGAAAATCCGCAACATGCTTTGTGCCCTATGGGAGAAGAAAGTTGGTGCGGGTACAATAAAAGCATTGTATCAGGTGAAAAATACACCCACAAACATTCTCTCCCAGAAGCAGTTCTTTTTCAAATTAAAAAAATTTTTAGAGACTTAACTGCAAAAGAACTGTTATTAAAATGTTTGCATGACCAAACTCAGAACCGCAACGAAAGCTTTAATAACTGTGTGTGGAATCGTGTGCCGAAAAACACATTTGTGAACAAAAGAACTTTGCAAATGGGTATTATGGAAGCAGTTATATGCTTCAATGAAGGTGCATACGCAAGGACAGAAATATTAAAAGCATTAAAAATCAATCCAGGCATCAACACTTTTGAAGGCCTTCGCAAAATTGACGTCAGAATTTGTAAAGCTGAGATAGCTGTTCAAAAAGCTACCAAAGAAGCCAAAACAACAAAAAGGCAAATTAAAAGGAAGCAGGATGCCTTAGAACAGTCAATGCAAGATGAGTACACAGTGTGCTGGAAAATTTTAAAATACAAATCTTAGGTAAGTGCATCATTTTATTTAGTTTTTTTCAATTTTCTCAAAATGTGTTTTTTCAGTTTTTAGGTACATGTGTAAAAATTTATTTGTTATATTTTAATGAAACTTGGTATGAGCTTTTGTGTCATGATAATGTATTTAATGCTACTAAATTTATTTCTGAAATGTTAATATTTTTACTTTTATTGCTCAATTTCTAAAAAAAAATGCCATTTTTATCAAAATTTCAAAAAGTCAAAATTCAAATTTTTTTAAAAAAAATTATGTGCAAGAAAATATAAAAAGAACTATTACATTTAAATAAAGGTACAATTTTATAACTAAAACAGCATGTTTTGTGGTGTTATATGTTGTAAAAGGAAAGATACATGTACCTAAAGAGCACCATGTATCCGAAAATTTTTTTTGGTGTGTACTTTTTCGAATCCTTATATTTCTCAAAATTTTTTATATATTTAATAATTTTATATTGTAGCATATTAAGAAAAATATATAGATTGTATGACACAAATTTTTTATTTATGGAGTCTTTCTGTTTTTGAAAATAATGTTCTTTCGAAAAGCCAAATTTTGCTCATTTTGTGTCATCGAGAACGTCCCGGTTCCTTTAAGGGATTAATTATAAACAGTACAAATCATCAAGATAAGTGTTAATTTTTGCATATAATTTTATATATGACATGCTCTTGGGGTCACTGGTAATTATTAAACTTGTTCTTAACTTAGTATTGCTAAATTAATTGTAAAATACATTGTGTGGTACCGATACATTTATAAGAGTGTTATATCAATGTAAATGTGTTCAATGTAAATCAATAGTTTCTTATCTCGTCATGCATTTCATAGTTTTTTAATATTTTTTAAAAATAATTTCTTCCTTATAATTTTTTAATATCCTTATAATCTTTCCTTATAATCCTTCTTTATAATCTTTCAACCCCCCCCCCTTCGAACAGTTATCACGCCCCCTAGGGGGGCGAGTTACACAGTTTGAGAAAAGCTGGTATGTAGGGCCACCGAGAACGACATTGTGAGTCAAATCTGGCACGCGGTTGCTGACGCCGATTCTACACTATTATCCCTTGTTTTTTGCTTTGTCTGAATAATTTTTGTATTATAATTTAAGTTTTATGATTATTGTGTTGCATATATTTGCATTATTTACTTCTTTCTCTTTCTCGTAATGAAAGTTATGATTTTCTTATTGCATGTTTATTAAATTACAAACAACCCATTGTGTTCTTCTAGGTCATACCTTAATTTTCTTAAATTTTATTATCAAATTTTAATTCAAAATGGAAATATACTATTGTGTCTTGTTAAATAAAAAAGCTATGTAATGACTGTTAATAATATGCATTGTGTAATGGCCTATTCAAACACAAACTGAGTTCTCATGAAGTGATACCGTGAATAATAACACTAATATTTCTAGTTGAGAAAGTTAAGCATAAAGAAATAAGGTTATAGTTTTAAGTCTTTGTTTTTAAAATTAATGAGACATTTTTACATGATATTTATCACCAATTAAGTACATAAATGTCAATTTGAATTTTCTTTTCATTTTAGGAGTTGTCTGTTATATATACAAAAACAACAATGATAATATCAAGTGAAGGTCTTTATCCTTTCCGAGCTTTCTCCATACCTGATAAATTTAAACAAAAAGCTAAAGATGAACTTTTTGAAACTGATGAAAACAGGGATACTGCAATTCAACGCTTACGTGAACTAGTCACTGGTAAGTTACTACTGTACACTTTATATTACTTTTAACAAATGTTAAATAATGGAATAAGGAAATAGGAATGTTTTCAGAAATATTCGATCGATTTTATATATATTCATTTGCATCTTAGTATTTTTCCATACTTATTTATGTTAAAACCATCATGCACAATTGTAGAAAATTTCTTGATAAACTTCCTTAAAATGAATTATTATATTTGATTAAATGGAGTTATTACAAGTAAAAATGGATTTTTTTTTATTATTTTTTTTTTTTTGGTTATAATGTAATTTTTCCGTAAAATATTTTCTGAATTCTACGCTAATTTTTAATGTGTTCTTTTTATTTTATTACTGTTCAAGAAACAAAATAGCAATTTCTTTGAAAATATTATTACCAAAAGTTTTTTCAGCCAATAGGTGTTTCTGTTGTCACTAGATTCTTAAGAAAAAGTGCCTACCTTTTTTTATTTAAAAGTAAACACACGAAAAAAAAAGTTTTTAATTTTTAAGAACAGTGTAGACGAAATATTTGAGAACACAAACTTAGTAAGCCATGTTCCACCTAACTTGTATACAAGGACAACCGATATAAATTGCATGTTATAAAGAGACGACAGTTTACTTCTAACAAGACCGGAAAGAACCATTTGATTCTATCAAAACTAGTACTAAACAAGCTGAAACATCCCTAGCCACCCAAAAAGCTTTGGTTCTCAGATGAGAAGAACTTTAGATCAACAGGTGTACGAGAGAAATGTCAAGTAGTCGTGCACGGCGACAGTGATGTCCTTGAAGTTATGCACACCAAGTTGCCGCGACCTGAAGGTTGAAGCTGTGGGAGGGTTCGAGGAAGAAGCAGACATGTCCTTAGAATAAGTAATTCTATTTAACTTTTAACACTTTGCGAAATGCACTTTTATAACTAAACCTTGGCAGAGGGTCTTAACCCGAAATTAAATGACTGAATTATGAAGGGTATCTATATTGCTTAGATCTCATTGTATGATCCAGCTTTCAGCCTGCTAGCTCGTTCAGCTGCAATGTTGATCCCACTATTAACCATAAGATGAGCGACTACCAGTTGCTGTCTAACAACTCCTGGAAATGTGCTTACAGTCATCGCTTTACCATTCCCCCTTACTCAATGACTGGCACTTAAATAGAGGTTGCATTTGCCTAAATCAAGTTTCTACGGAAAGCGATTTTTAAACTAATATCACAGTTAAAGAATATTTTCCCCAAACGGATTGGTGGAAAGCCGAATAGAAACCATTACGAAGTTATCGTTGTTTGCGACGACCTTGTGGATAGTAAGAATGAAGGTCATGCTATTCTGCCACTCTTTTTCTCATAAGTTTTCAATGTAAAGGTCAGAGCTTATATTGAGGCAGGGGAAACGATTGTCAATTCTTATATCAAGAGGTGGCGGCCTAAGGAAATCTTGGTTTACCTTTCCATCAGGCCTTTACACTCACTCAGCCTACCTGATCGAGGAAAAGATATAATAAACAATTATCCTGTCACTTCAAACGTGTGGCTTCTTAGTTCTCCAGATTTGACCACTTGGTCTACTACACTGGGAATGTCATTGAAAGGGAGACAAATAGGAAGCTTCACAATGCCAAGGAATCGTTGAAAGCTATCATTGTGTATGCTGTGGCTAACATGAATAAGGATCACTAGGCGGACTTCAGTTTATGAAATCGCAAAAAAACGCAGGCGATTTTTTTGAATAATTTTTTAAATTGTTTGTTTTTCTGTATTATAGTAAGCCCTCTCACTCATTTAAATTGAACTTCAAATAATTTGGTCAGTTATATTTGTTAATAAATGCAAACAAAACCTGGGATAACATATTTTAAGAATCTTTTGTAATCCGAATACATATCTCATAAATAATGCATCGATTTGAATTCTCTCTTAAACAAATGTTTTGCCTTTTTCTGATTTCAAAATACGTGTTTTTTCAAATGTACAAAGTGTTTAGCCATCTATTTTGGTCGTTTTTATAATTATTTTGCTTATTCAGAATTTTCATTAATCCTTACAATCTAGGGACCAATTAGGAATGAGTTTCTACCGTTATTTAAATATATTAGACACTAGACTTAGAGGTAATGTACATAATTGAGGTATAGTGTTTTTCTGGAACGTTTTATCACATATAACACTTCGTTTACGAGCTGTTGACCTTCGCAGGGGTGTTTATGTGATACATCAACCTACCGGTGCGCAGCTACACCGTGCATGCCTTAGACGACTGTGACCAAAGGAATCCTTATTCAGCCAGGTTGATAAGGGCTTTTATTCCAGTCCTTTGTTGTTTGCAACTTATAGAAGCCACTGCATACCCCCTTCCTACAGAAGAAATTGGTTTTTTTCTGTTTAACTTTCTGAATTATACTGAGAAAAGGTTGTTTTTCCAGGTAATTACCGCAATTGATATACATCTCCAGTAGGTCTGAGTGTCATTGGAACGTTTTTCTGTTTACGTTGTGGGCAATTCTTTGTTGACAGGGCGGGTCAAATTGATGCGTGTGCTGATGCCATTTTGAATCAGTAGTCGTGATTTATTGAATACAGACTTTCTATGCAATGAATGCATGATCAACCAGCATCGTTAGGCTGTGCTGCCATCTAGTGTTCAATTCCTGGATCCTCACTTCGGTGGCAATGTTAGTGATGGACGGCTCATGTTGACCTTGAATGCTGCTTGGTTGCAGTGTTACTTGAACTGGATCCGGAGTTTACGTCATGCATGAATTAAACGACTGAGAGGAAAAGAATCCCTATTCGGGTCAATCGTTAAGTGCTTTTATTCCTGTCCTTTGTTGTTTGCGACTTGCAAAAGGAGGCGTCGCTTCAATGTTATTAAAAACCTATTTTATGTGATGTATAATTTAATTTCAGTCTAACTACTCAAACTCAGTTTACGATTAAAAATACATATGTTACCGTTAAACTGTATAGTTCAGTTATTTCATAGAATAACTAGGTATTTCATGAATCAACTAAACAGTCAGTTAAAGTATATGTAATAGATGAAAAATTTCATACTTTACCTAGTTATTCTATGTAATAATTAGGTATTCTACGAAATAAATAAGAATGTACAATAAAAGTGAAAAATAAACAATTTCAAAGATATTTTATCAATTAATTTATCATAACTAACTAAAATCTCTTGAAAAATATATTTTCTCCCTTTTGCAGATAGTATAATTTATTATTACTTATATTGCTAATATTAGTTAAGCTGAAAGGGGGAAAAAAATTGGTGCAAAGATGGATTATTTTTAAATATTATCAACAAAAATACATGCTGGGAAGAAAAACTGTTGCTTCATAAAAACATCGTGTAAACTTTTTAAAACAAAAATGTAAGAGTGAATTAATTAAAATTTTGTGAGATACCTTTATTTTACTTTCCATTATTTATTAGAGCAAGTATTGCTGTGATGACACTTTGGATTGACTTGCTTAATATTTTTAAAACAAGAACACTGTTTAGTATTACACATCTGTTTTACCCGAGCACTTTTTAAATTCTTGTCCAGTACCGAAAATTTGACCTGTTGCAAGAGATCGAAGCGTTGTGTCAATATTTGGAACTTCTTCAATGGAAATTAATTATCTTTGACATATATTGAACTGTGATATCTAGAGTGAAATTGTTTTATTCTACCTAATCGAAAGGTTTCTTCTCTAAGCAGCTAGAGCTGGTTCAAAGAACTTTCAAGTGTTGTATTTCATATTTTTACGATCAAGTAATTGTTATTCTATAGCATGCCTATAGTTAAATCGTAGAATCCAATAATTTTATATACTTTAAATGACTGATTTATTTATTTCATGAAATATCTAGTTATTCTATGAAATAACTGATTCCCCGCTTTAACGGTAACATATACATAATTTATCCATAAAAATTAAGATCTACGTACCTAAGCATTTATACACTGGAAATGCTTATACATTTTTAAAAATTAATTTACATTAGGAAATTTAAATGGCTAAATATAGTGCATTATCATTATACTTTTTCAAATCCATATTCTTGTGTGTATGACTTTGTTGAAAAAGAGCATGCACACTCACAAGAGAATTCCTTTTTATTAAAAAACGGGCTTAAATAGCTCTCAAAATATCAGTTTTAACAGTGTTAGTAAACTGTATCTTCATATTACTTAAATTTCTTCTCTCTTCTTAAACATTCAATATTTCAATGCTTCAGGAATTTATTTCATTTATAATTCTCTAAAATGTTCTCATTATAATTATGGGTATATGTTTAGGGCTACGAAATTTTTTCCATGTTTACTTTTTTAAATTTGGAAACTGTACCAAAAAACTTTCAATGAGAATAAAAAATTTTTTAAAAAAAAGCTTTTTAATCTTGAAATGTGTATTAATTTATGAAGAGTTTGGGCGTAATACAGAGTAAATAATTTTTAGGGAAAATCTGAATCATTTTTAACCCATGACTTAACCAATGTTTCAAATTTTATTCGACGTAAGTTAGAGAGTTTTATCTCTAAATTTACAGTATATTATTGAATCCATTTACTAACAAGTACGTTTTTATTTAAAGGAATTATAAATACTTATAGTCTATGCCAAAATTCTTCAAATATTGAATACATAAGAAAGAAATTTACAAAAAGCTTCTTTTTTTTCATAGATGATACGGATTTAGGATGTAGAGTCACGGACGATTTCCTACTTAAGTTCTTAAGGGCGAGGAAGTTCAATATTCCTAAAGCATTTAACCTCGTGAAGAAACATATGAGTTTTAAGAAGAAGAATCAGGATATATTTACAGATATGGATTTCGAAGTTTTATCAAAGTTAATTAAGCAAAAAGTGTTTAGTTTCCTCCCATATAGATGCAAAGATGGCAGTGCAGTCTTTCTTGTGCATTTGGGTAAGCTTTGGGTTTTTATTCTTTTTATTTAATTTCCATAATTGTTTTTCTGTTGTACATCAATATTGTCCTTTTATATAATTTAAAACTGCTTTTATCCTGTTCATGTAGAATCGTGTGAAAAATTAAGAGAAATTTCTAATTTTGATGGATTAATAAACAAACGGAGACATAAATGGACGGATTTAAATGAATTTTGGTATAAATATCTAAGGTGAACCAAAAGTTTTGCCCTGATTATTAACATTCTTGACACAATAACCATTTAATATAATAATGTAACTTTTGTAACAGTGGATAGAATTATTTTGCAGTATATGGCGGAATACTCAGGGGAGCCGAACTCAACTGAAAGGGGTTTAGAGCTACAAACCAGTTCCTCGGGGGAAAAAACTGCCTCTACTTCAGTCTTTATTGAAAAAAAAATCTTATTTTACATTCTTTTAGAAGTACACAACGCACATGCCAAAGGCAAATTCAAGATTCACATATATAACTGCATAAAGCAAATTAAAGACAGATTAACAAATACATACATTATTACAAATGAAAGGTAAAATGAGCATATACATAAATAATTACATAAGACAAATTATATATATATATATATGATGAATCCCCAGCCCTTCAAGTGTCAGATGGGGTAAACTTCATACCAGGACAACTCAACCCACCTCCCGCATTAGAACTTTGACTTCTACTTTCGCCGGACTTAAAAAAGACACGTGTACTACCGACTCACTCGCTGCTCATCAACGCTGAAAGAGATCTCGTCTTGTCATAGCTTGGAGTACAGACTGTTTTGCTGAACCTTGGAATAAAATATAATATGATAAACAGCTGCACGTAGCATTTCCCTGTCAATCTTTAAGAATTACTCCAATACATGATATATATATATATATATATATATATATATATATATATATATACATAAAGGCAAATTCACAATATACATACACAATCACACAATACAAATGTACAAATCCCCCCAAAAATAATGAAATAATGATGATATAATAATAATAATAATAATAATGATGATGATGAGAATAATAATAATAATAAAAGAACACATATATATAGGCAAGAGAAGGGGAAAAGTTGTTCCAGCATCTTGGAAGTGTATCAAAAACAATAATAATCTCCATCTGACGCCACCATTTCTTGATGATACTCTTTCCCCTTAATTTATTCGTCAGTTTAAAAAGAATAAATCAGTAACTTAAGGAAGACGATTTATATTAGAACCTTCTCTTTATTTTAAATATAAACGATCAAAGCAACCGAAAAAAAAATTACTTTTATTTTATTGGAACTTTTGCTGTTTTGGAAAAAAAATTAACCTCTTATGAATATTCGCATTGATAACTAAAAAGCTAAAACATACTGTACGGGATATATCTGTGAGCTCGCTAAGGCAGAGCTTCTGAAACTGTAGGGCGCGCCACCCTAGGAGGGGGGCGCGAGCATATAGAAAAGTGGAAAACAAAAGCTTATTTAAAAAAAATTATTCATTTATTGAAAGTAAAGAAATAAAATACATTCTGACATAATAAAAAATAAAACAAAATATTTACACTGCTATAATACACTTATAAATCTATCAGTTTTACTCGTGGCATTTTAAAACTCTAATTTGACAATACTAAATTAAGAACAAGATTAATAATTATCATTGACACCACAGGCTTGTTGTATATAAAATTATATGCAAATACAAACACTTTTCTTGATAAGTTGTACGGTTTATAATGAATCTCTTAACTGCCGATTGAATGTTACGCGAATTGCTCCGGAATACCACCGTTTTGCACGTATGCATGCATATGTGGTGTTTTTGAGGAGGGGGGGGGAGAGAAAGATGAAATAAATAAGCAAATCCTCTAAAATAAGTAATTCCTTCGCAAATACTGTCAAGATCTTTGATTAAAATCCAAAGCCTTCGGAATAATTTTATGGATGGGAGTGAACATAAAAAATCGTATTTCAGAAAAACGTATATATGCGTCCGGGACAAATTACGCTTTAACTGAACCAGACGTTTATATACGTCGATGGCACTTAAGACGTTAAAGTCGAATTGAAACTATAGCGTCAAAGTATCGTATTATTGAATTCAATACATTGTTATTGTGTGGAGGGAGGCGCGATGGAGAATTATATGATTGAATATTGGGTCGTAAGTATTGAAAGTTTGAGAAGCACTGCATTAAGGGGTAAACTGCACTTGGTAAAACTGCAATGGAAAACTTAGCGATCCACATCACCAATGCTCCCACAGAGGCAATTGGGTTTAATTTTTAATTTAAATTAGTATAAATAATATGGGAACGAGCCATGGTTAGTTAAAAACTGAACAATGTGTCTAGGATAGGGGTTATCATTAATATGCAGTATACTGTGTGTATGCTCCTTCAAGAGTAACTCAAGAGCGCCTTTATAAGAAAGACATCATTTTTTGCCGAAATGACGTCGATTCAAGAGAAATGTCAATGTAGCCTCCTGATGTTAAATCAATAAAGTGATTGTGTGAAAGGTTTAAAGAAATAGACAGCGTTAAGAATATTTTTCTAAAAACCGCAAGCTGTTGTTGTCAAGCAACTGTTGAATACGTTCAGCAATCGGTTCAACGGAATCCTAAATCCACTTCGCAGCATCACGTGAACTTCAAATATCGCAAACAAGTTCGGAAACAATTTTTCAAAAATGCTTAGGTTGCTTGCTTAAAAAGTGAAAGACGTATGATAGAACACTTCGAGAGAACTGGCATAACTTTGTAGAAAGTGCTCCACAACCTTTTTATCTCCGCGGACCGGTCAACGTTTGTTAATATTACCGTGGCCCGCTGAGGGGAAGGATGTTGATTGTTTATATTTCAGACTGTTTTGATTTAATAATTTTAATTTAATTGTATTTATAATCGTGACTTTTGAATAAAGCATAGCTAAACCAAAAAATGAATATAAAGTGATTTAACACGGAATATTGTTTTTCATAAAAAGAGTAGCCCAAACCTTAGAAAAATATACCACAGTAAATAAAAGAGAAGTAATTTGAGGTTTCTTGTGCGGAACGGTAGTATTTGATCCACGGACCGGGGGGTTGAGGAACACTGTTTTGGACTACCCTTTTTATCCGAGCTACCAAGGTACACGTTGAAATTTAATAAGGTAAATGGTCATAAAAAATTTCATATTATTGAAAACAATATATTTAAAAGCAACATATGCCTAATTATATGCAATTAAATACGTATAATAAAGACAAGACTTTTGGTTCACCCTATACATTTATAACAGATAAAATGATATACACTTTAAAAGTCATTCTATGCACAAATTGTTTTCAGTTAAATTCAGAGTACTTGTTTATCCGAGGTTAAACTTTTATGTTTATAACATAAAATATTATCTTATAACTACTTTTATAAGTTTTTTTTATAAACTGTTTATGTATTTTAATAGAAAATTATTTTTGTTACTTATAAGATAAAGATTTTTTTAACAGTACATTTTTAAATTTAGAACATAATTTAAATATCTGAGTATGGTGTAACATGTGTAAATCCTTATACTGGTTTTCCGAAACTTATGTGTGTGGCTACACTTTCAAATATTAATTACAAAAAATAGCAAAAGAATATATTTTCTTATGGTTTCTTTAATGTATGCTATAAAGAAAACATTAAATTTCTTTACAATGCTTTTTTTGCATGATTTCAATGTGTGGAACACAGCAAGTTTAAACGAGATTCCTAACTGCGTTACATGAAGGATTGTAAAATCAATACAATGAAATTCGACCTTTCATTTCAAAACTGTCATAAGTGAAGATTGGTTAAGTAATTTGGAGTACTAAATTTCACTTCCAAACCACAGTACAGTGGAACCTTATTTACTCTGCAGATATATGTTGCAGATTTAAATTCGATAAGCCATGCCCCAACTTACGATTGTGCTAGCGTTGAAGCCATTTTGAATTGAGAATGTTGAAAACGGGAACGTTGCGCTATCTAGTTTGCATTTCATTCAACAGAAATTTTAATCTTTTCTTTATAAAACACAACAAACCATATGTGAAAATTTTACTTATTTTCAATTAATTTTTGAAAGTGTACTCATACTTTTCCGACACTCTGAATTATAATTTTATTTTCTTTAAGCTTATGTAATTTTACCACATAGAAATTTCATAGTAATATATATACAGTAAATATTCACGAGAGTAAAGCAGTTAGTGTACATCAACATGAAAAGGAATTAGGGAACTGTGTGTGTGTACAAAATTTTATATATATATATTAGGTTGGGGAAAAAGAAATCCATTATTTCTGCATGAAATTCAAGACTTAATTCAGCATGTTTCGGATTCTCCGATTTGGGTCAAATTTGCACCATTTTCTTGTATAATTTGTTGCCATTTTAAAGATAGCTTCATAATGCCTCTCTCATAGAAGTCTTGGTTCTTATTGCCGAAAAACTCTAGTAAT
>BMAV01010079.1:0-53712 GCA_019973955.1 Trichonephila inaurata madagascariensis | reverse complement strand
AAAATTTCTCCCTTCTGTTTTCGTAAAACATGGATAAACCCATTTCTAAGTTATGCGTTTCAAAAATTCTAGTTGAGCCTCTGTACAGAGGTCTGAGCTGAATTCAGGCAAAATGTTAATACAATAGAAGTATTATTTACAAAAGGAGAACATTTGGAAAAAAGGTTATTCTAAGTTAATTTTTTTTGCCGAAATATTGTATTTAAATAATTTTTTTTTGTCATAATGTCCTTAAAACAATTTTATACATGTATTCTAATCTAAGTGACACTAAATATCATAAATATTATTCATTTACACGCTTTTGAAAAATCACGGTTCCGAACGTAGTCGGATACCTTAACGACAACTAAGAATATAACAAGTACATTAAATGCAATAATTTTGTACTTTTACTATGCATGCATAAGAGCTTTGTTCGTATTTTACATAAGACCAGTATGAATAACATTAATTCATGCATTTTCTTACTTCTATTTATTTCCTTTAATCTTCACAGGAATGCTTTCCAGGCAGGTTTAAAGAAATTCATATTTTGAACATGTCCTTGACTTTTCAATTGGCATGGAAATTAATTAGTCCTTTCCTGTCTGAAAAATTGAAGAAAAGAGTGAGTATTGATTTATTTCAAATAAAGCATCATCAGATGGCAAATTTTCGTCAGAGGCTACTAATTTCTGATTAATACAAAACAGGGTTTTCAAACCCATGTTACATTTTCAATACTGGGATTTCAAGATTACATTATCCAAATTCCGGGATTGGTCGCGGGATTAGGGATTGAACTATTTATGAAAAATAGTTTAGAACCAATTCCTGACTTTATGATAAATATCAATATTAATATTATTAAAAATCTTTCATTTTGTGTTTAAAAATGAATTAAATCAAGATAAAAACGAGTAGATGACTATATAGCCGTAATAAAGAGTTTAAAAAGAGTATTTTATTAGAGCAGAAGTAATTTATAATTACCCTTAGAAATTTTTGAATAATAATACTAATAACTATACTAAAGTATATTTGTTAAGAGTAATAAAAACTAAAAATAAGAGCTACAAATTAGTATAAATTTGTAGATAAACACGACAAGTAACAATTATAAAATGTTATGCACATTTAACACAAATAATATAGAATAAAAACAAAAATTATACAAAAATATTAATACAATCATTTCCTACCTAATAGATATACTAATAAAACAAAAAAATATATTATAGTATTAAGTATATATACGGTGATAAATTTAAAACGCAAGATATTAACAATGTAAGTATAAGAATTTTCCATGGTAACGCGTTGCACGTTCAAGAGTTTATCCGTGCATCATGTGATTTCGACCTGGCACCACTTGTCTGTGAACTTAGTCCATTGTAAACTGAATATTAAACTCTAGTAGTTAGTAATAGTTTAGTAGAATTTAAATTTCCGTTAGATTATTTTTTAATATATTTATCAATACAAAAAATAATAATTGCACAAATAAATTCTAATTATATATTTTATTTAAAATATATATATATACATTTTCTGAGAATTAAATCTTTATAAAATTTTCATGAGAAAAAAATCCTAAAGTATAATTTAGACAACAATAAAGTCCCAGGTCTGCAAACCAAAGTATAAATGATATTTGAAGATATGTATTTTTAAAATTGTAGTGAACATTCGCTCTCATTGCTGTGAAACCTTTCTTCTTCTTAATGCTCAATTCACTTAACTTTAAATAGTAGTTCTTTTTGCATAAGTTGCAATAAGAAAGAATGTTTCAAATCGAACAATTTATTAGTAGTATTTCCCCTTAAGGATTAACAGAAGGGCGCTAAGGTAAACCATTACAAAGGTCTTTAAAATTTCATTTTGAATTTCATAAAATAATGTATAAATTTAAAGAAACTAAGCTTTGACAACTTTTATCGATTCTCATTTAAAATATATTGTTCTATTTTTAAAAAAAAATGTGTCCAAATTATTTAAATGTTTGCTATATGCAAATAAAATAATAATACACTTTGTTAAATATTTAACTGGGAATGTAATAAGTGTATCATAATTTCGGTGACGTTATACTTAAATTACTTATCAGCGATATCTATACCTTACGGTTTGTAGTTTTTTTTTTTAAAGAGATAGCTCCAAAATACTTCACTTGATTTTGGAAGGCATTGACATGCCAAAAAAATGATAATAATACAATTTCCAGAACACCTTTAAGATATTGAATGTTTGTTTGTTTATTTCAAGGTTTGAAGATAAGATACGTCAATTTTTTACTTTTCTTCCGAATTTCATTAACGGAGCAACAAAGGAAATTTATTATACCTAAATGCTGAACATAAAGACGCAGTTTATCAGTTTTTGTTGTTTTCTAGTTAAATTAAATATGTTACTAAAGCACCTAAATTTTGTTCAAGTAAATACATATGAATCGTATTCATACTTAAAGCACATTTTTTTTTTAAATTACATTTACCTAGCATTTTAATTTAAAATGTAGCAAGATTATTCTTATGGGCAGATTTGTCACTGTAAGTATTTTTATTTTAAAATTTTCACCGATATATCATCAGATTTCAAATTTAGCGTAGTAAAATGCGCAATCCATTTTCTGAAGTACTTCGGCAGGATAGAGTAATTGGTTTGTCACTGCCCTTGTACGCTCGCCTTTCATCTCAATTTCATCTAGAAATTTTATATAAATATAAGGACAATAGAGTTCTTTCTTTTATAAAATAAAATTATAATACACATTTGCACAAGCTGATTTTTAAAAAAATAGACGTGAGTTTGATGAATGAAATATAATCTAGTAAGCGCAGAATAAAATTATGGTCAAATGAAAGTAATAAAGAAGATCAAATATCTCACAATAAAAAATTTAAATGAATCTAAATATATTTAGAAGCATTTCTTACGTTAAAAGTATGACAATAAAAAATTCAGTCAGATATAATTTAAATAACTCACAATTCGAAGATTCATTTCAGTGCAAATTAAATTTATTTAATACCCTGAAAATAAAAATATACGACTAAACTTTTTTTAAGGCAGATACTCTCTAATACACTGGTACTATTAGACAGTACCGTCCATCATACTTCTAGCAATTCCAACTGTTGTAGTAATATTATTTGCACTTTTTTTTCAATTTCTACTATCAGTTCACTTTCTCCCAATATATATATATATATATATCTTGTTCAAATTTTCAATCATTAATAAAATACTTTCTATTCAACCATTAAAATTCAAATACATTTTTTAAACTTGTAATGGATGACATTCGATGTTAATACATTTTTTTAAGTAATAATTCATCAATTAAATTAAAAAATGAATAAATAGTAATTAACCTGCGGTCAATCGCGCCTGTTTTTGCTACCGTCGTTACTCGCGGGGTGTGGAGAACACCCCAAACTTTTAACACGTGTATTTAATTATGAAAATAAAATTAAATCATTATGATACATATTTATAAAGTACAAGATGTTTTTTGTATTATACAAATAAAATTATTAATTTTACTGCATACAAATGAGACTAACATTCATTTAAACTAAACATACAAAATTTTCGTTTAAAAATACATAATTGTATATATTTTTCTTAAACCTTTATATAAAACGTGTATACCAGTAATAAATATACTTTATAATTAATGAGATAATGATAGTTGAAAGTAAAAAAATAATATTTTAATCATGTTCCAAACATTCAGACTAGACTGTATACATATGCTCAATTTCTCGCGGGAGTTCTCAGCCCCCCAGATAAACTTTTGAAGGTCATTACATTCCAATCGTTTGAGAAAGTGAGATTGCATCAGGCCTGAAGGTTGAATGACCTAAAATGTGCAGCTACAGAAAAAAATCGTGGTTCTGCGCATTTTTTTTTTTTGGAATCCTGGGAGGATTTTCTTATTGCTGGGGTGTACAGAACACCCCGCGCGAGTGATCGCGGGCTAACAAAAATAATAAATGAACGTTGCACGTTTGGCCTCTAATCCAAAGGTTGTGGGTTCGAATCCCATTTGGGATGGTCTAATTTCTGAGAATGTGATTTCTTTTATACTGTACTTTTTTATTAGAACAGTTAAATTTAATAAATGAATAAATAGTAAAACAACAACAACAAAAAAAAATAGCCCAACACCCTATAAAGAAAGGGAAATGGAAAATTGCAAGGAAAATCGCTTTCTATTTTGTTATTTACTATTGTCATTCCGTCATATGTATATACATATATTTTTTTATATTAATTGTAACTATTTAAAAAAAAATAACTAAAATAAAATTTTTCCTTGTTAACTTAAGTGGGAAATGACCTAAAAATGTGTTTTATACTAGTTGTTTTCATTTCATTTGCATCATTTTAAAAATTAAGTAAGCTTTATCTTTTCTTGATTTACAGATGGTATTTCACGATGACTACAAAGGTCTCAACAAATACTTTCCTACAAGTATCATCCCAGTTGAATTGGATGGTGAATTAAAAGAATGCGATACCATACCTTGGTTGAAAATTGCAACACGTCCTGAAAATTTGCAAAAACTTGCTTACTAAAAAAGCATTATGATAAGTTACAAGTGTATGTCTGTTGTACTTTAAATGTTATTTGTGTGCATTTTTTGAGGTGGCTGCCCATGAAATGGTTTATTTAAAAAGTAAAATATATATTTTTCTTCTTTAAATTTTAAACTAAACTTTGCATAAGTCAATATTTTATAAAAATTATTTTATATTGAAGAAATTTGAGAAAGTTATTATATCAGTCGTTAAATATATTGTTATTCGGGGAAAAAATTTAAGAAATACTTTAAAATGCTATTTTTTAAACTGTTTCTATGACAAGAATTTAAAAAAAATTCAATTTTAAATTTATAAATATGTATCCATAACAATATATATGTTTAAGCTTTTCGTAGTTTTCTATATCTGAAATATGAATTTACTTCCTGTACTTGTTCCATTTTTAATGTTATACGTGTTTAAAAACGACAGTCAAATATTTCGATAGTTTTAACTATGTTAATTGTTCACAACGATAGTTTCTATTTTTTTTTTAAGTACTCTAAAGAGTAGAATATCACTTTTAAATACAAAGTATTATCAAACCTTTTGACAATTTAGTCTTCGGATAAGAATTTAATTATGATATATTATATTTTCTGTTTTTGTACACAAGAGATTTTAAAAATTCATACTACTACAAAACCACAAAACTTGTATTTATTTTAAGTATTATATGTCTGTAATTATTTTGTGTATTATGTCTTATCGTTCCATTCATTTATATGTTCATAAATGTAACTTTTCGCTTGTTTTTATGCTTAAATACACTATATACTTCTTTAATCGAAACTTTTGTATGAATGTAACAATGTCTATCCTTAGTGGCACAGTGCTCTCTCAAAATGGTATATTCACAAATTAGCGAATAGAATCGAATATTGTACATATATTTTGCCAAAGATTTCGTTTGTATTTAAAGAGGCATTTTCATTGTCTTTGGTTAATAAGAAAATCTATAAACTGAGAGAGATTGTTTTTGTATAAATGTACAATTTGTGTATTAAGTTGAATGTCTCTAACATTGTTTTATATTAAAAATTTGTATGAATAAACATAAAATAAGCAAACTTGATTGCATAATAAAACTCGTACATAATCGTTATGTTTATTTTTTGTGTTTTTTATATCTACTTAGATATATTTTAGAGGGGAATCACGATATCGTTGTATTTTTTTTTTTTTTTTTTTTACTGAATGAACTTATTATTAATTTTATTCTTACAAAATAACAATCAGGTATCATGATTAAAAGTATATTATATAAAATATAATAGTAAATAAAATAATAGTCTCAAATTTTTTTTTATTCATATAGTTTCTTGAAAAAAATGAAAAACATTTTTTTTTATTTCAAGATTTAAAAATAAGATTATTTTTGTCTAATGTTACTGAAATACTATTTACCACTCGTTAATGGGAAATTTAAATGAACTAATGCCTAAGTTAAAAGTTTTATCAAAATTTCCGAGTAAGTTCATGCTAATAGCAAATTTGTTTGATATTCTCACTAAATTGGAAATTGTGGAAATTTTATATATAAAAACAAAAGAACAAACATGTTATTATACACTTGTTAACATTTAATTAATTGTATTGTATTTTTATTTTCGTCATATAAATAAATTTAAGAATTTTTCAGATTTATCTTTACTTTATTTCCTGGGGTTTTTGTAAGGAGAATCATACTTTAACGGTTTAATGGTATTAAGTTTTATTTTTAGTAAGGTATAATTAATTTTTTATGAGATATCATTGAAATTTAAAAAAAATTGATTGTAAAAATTAAATTTATTAAAATTCAATTAATTATTCCCTTTTTAGAAAGACAAAACATTAATTTACACCGTTATCACATTAATTTAGACCTACTTAATCTGATTTCTTAGACATAGAAACATGTAACATTGATAAATAACTGTTAAGCAAAACTCTGATAAAATAATGCGAATAGCAATATTAAATGTTGATTACTTTAAATTATCTTGCATTAACTCCCCTATTGTTAATACTGTCTATTTTGTTGAAATTTTTATAATTACACGTGTTATTTAATTGCATCAGTATATTAATTAAACAATATTAAAGCAATTCTATTTATAACACTATATTTAATTTCCCATGAAAATGGCATATGGTTTCCGATAGTTTTTCGTAATCGTATTTCTTTAATAAAAACACGACCATATTTCTTTAAAATATATGTTCCGTTATCAAAAAAGTTTGGCTTTGTAAACAAAAAAATATGAGAAATAGAAAATCGTAATTCTATTGAGTAACTATTGAGGTAATTTTTTTAGCAGAACCATGTAGGGTATACAGGAGGAGACCAACCCTTTTCAGAATGATTCCATTCATTAGTCAACTATGATATCTCGTAAAATGTGTAAATTGTACCCTAAAAATCTTTAACCCTTTATCTACCGCATTAAGATTTTTTACAGATATTTTTCATACAATATTTTTCTTTTTCGCTACATTAAAAATTAAGGTATATACATAAACGAATTACTCAACTTTGGGAAAGTTAATCTGTTACAGCTAATTAATTAATTAAAGATATTCAACAGTAAAATTAATTATATGCACTATTCACTTAAAATAAATAGTCAAATCATTTACTAAGATCTTAATTAACATATAAAAATAATAAGATAATTACATTTTGACATTAGCTATTTTTTTGAAACAACAATGACAATCTTCACAACCCGCTGAAAACGCAATGTCTACTATAAAACTATTCGCCTTCCCCACTAAAATACTAATCATAAAACCCCCGTGCTGCCATATATCTTGGAAGAGTGGATTTCCAAAAAAATGCCTGCTAAGTATCGTCAGTATATTCGTGAAAATGGTTATTTTATGTAATTTTAAAGTGAGTGGTACTTATAAATACCATCGGTAGATAAAGGGTTAAACACATAAATAAAATAGTGGTAGTTTCCTCTTTTTTATTTATGGTATTACTTTCATATCCGTAACTGCAATATCATTTCATATCTACATAATTTTAGAATCAGTTTAAAGAGACAAATGCTACATATCACTCTTATCTCTCTCTCTCTTTATATATATATATATATATACATATATTCAGGGACAAAAAATTAGCGCACAAAGAAGGAGATGACAAAATGACACGAAATTTTACAACCGTAATGACTACTTTGATATAAGTAAATGATTAGAAAATCAAAGAAATAGATCATTTTTTTATGAGAAAAAGGCAAAAGTACGGAGGATTTAATACCTTGTTGAACCCCCTCTAGTCGGAATGCACGGCTCTAGGTTGTAACCTTGCCTCTAGTTCATTCAAACTCGTGAGATGCCCAACTCGCCGTCCCAAATTATCCCAGATATGCTAAATTGGAGACAAATCTGGGGATCGGGTAGACCAAGGAAGAGTAGCTACAGTACAGAGAGAGTCTTGTGATATCCTTGCCGTGTGAGACCCAACATTGTCTTGTTGAAAAATAGCTCCTGGGAGCAATTGCATGAGTGGTAACACATGAAGTTGCAGGATGTTATGGACATACTGCTGGGCTGTCATGCAACCAAGGATCAATAATAGGGTGTGACCGTGTATTGTAGGAAATCGCATTCCATACCATCACACCAGCTGTGGAAGTGGTATTTCGCTGTAACGCAAAGGCAAAATTGAGGGGTACACTATGGGGGCTCCACACATGAACACGATTTCCATCACTGCTGAGATTAAATCTGGATTTGTCGCTGAAAACGACCTGGTTCCATTGCGCTGCAGTCCAGTTTCCTCGTGCGTAGCAGCACTCCGGAGGTTTTGATGGGTGGGCGTCAAGGGAAGCATACGTAATGGGCGCCGTGATCCCAAATGTCCTTCAGCCAGGCGCCTTCGTATGGTGCGAGAAAACACAGGGGCTCCTAGTGAAGATGCTACCTGTGCCTGGATGGCGGCCGATGAAGCAGTTAGCTGTATACGTGCATTTCTTACGATTGGGGTCTTTTCGACGACTGGTCTGTCGAGAGGGTCCTGAGCCTGGTCTTCATGTAAATGACATCTCTCGGATCCACTTGTCCCAACACCTCCTTAACACAATCAGAGCGGCAACACAGACGAGCTTATACTACTCGCCTGGCGGACCCCCCAGCTTCCATCATGCCGATGATTCTCCCGCTCTCAAACTGCAACAGCTTCTCATATTGTCATCGAAAACGGCGTAATGGCATGTCTACTTCAGCTCTTCTTTGTAAACGAATCAGTACACTCAAACAAGCTTTGGTTACCTGTTTTATACTCCATGGAGAATGACGATAAACGCCTTCGGCTATACGTAATGTGCAATCACGCTGCTTTTCTAATCATTTGCATATCTCCGTGACATATAACTTCATGCCAGGTTTCGTTACGATCCCGCAATTATTTCTTGGTGCACTAATCCTTTTGTCCATGTATATATATATATATATATATATATATATTAAATCATGAATGGTTTTGCTTTGTTTTGAAATCTTAACGCATAATAAGCTAAATATTCGTGATATAAAATAAAAGTAAAATATACTCATTATCATAAACATTGCCTTACCATGCAAATTAGATGAAACAGGTAAAATATTCAAAATAGATGATTTCATTTGACACGCCTGCGTAGGCTGAGAAAACCCTCTAAAGTACTCATCCAATCGTTGAAAAAAATCTGACCATTGAGATTAACACATGGCTCCTTGCAGTAATAAAAGCTTCTAGAAAAGCGGTAATGCTTCGATGACTGTAGAGAACGCCAACTGAGTAAGTGAGGAATTTTGAACAACGATACATGATCGACTATCGTGTAGGAGATTTTCTTATCGTACTCTAGTAGTTGGAGTAGGACGCAATCCCATGATGCTCGAATTGAAAGACAACGGAAGACGGGATCAGCACGGAAAGAAAATTACTTCATCTCAGGACAAAATATGTAACTAAATTGTCGGAGCAATACGGCACTATTAAGAATGATTCATTCCCAGCAACAAATATTTGACAATTCAATGGAATATTTTGCAAGTTAGATTGGTTGCAAACAGTTCCTTCGTGTAAAATCTCTTTCCACCTGTAACATCAAAATTCTCGTCGACTTACAAGATGATTTTTTTTAATTGACACTATATTCAGAGTCACCTTTAACTCGACTTAACAAAAGCAATGAAGCCAAATTTGGCATGGATACGAATGACAATGCGGAAAGAAAAGTCAATGAAAAAAGGTAGTTCTCTTAAATTTTCCGATATGGGTATTTATGGCGCTGTACAATGCAAACAATGTTACAAAAAAAAAGAGAAGAAAAGAATTATTATAATTGTTCACTATCTTAGCCTAGCTAACAGTACGTGTCGTTTTGAAATTTGGCTTCTCACACTTCTCTCTATAATAATAAAATAACAGTGAAATGTTTTTGATTCACGACTTTCACACAGAAACCCAGCTAGAAATTTGACTGTAAGCAGTTTGACCGCCGTTCTCAGAGATTATATTTGACTACCTTATACTCCTTATATAACTTAGGAAATATTATGTGCATTATCCGCATAATATTTCCTAAGATCCTACGCAACAGGCCATAAGGAATATTATACACTGTATATATTATACTAATGTGATACTGTCTGCATCATGTGTACGAACAATGGCTCACTGTGATTCATCTACGATTCCAGTTTCAACACCTGTTATCACTACCTCTTGCATAATTTTAGTCCTCTGCCAGGCCGAATTATCAGTGGCTCTGTTTTTTCGAACTTCTTAATCATTCCGATGAAAGTATGAAGTGATCAATTCCTTTTACGTTAGCTTGCCGGGTTCTAAGCTCAAAAGGAGCTGTAAATTATTAAGATGATATAGCTTTAGAAATTATGCTTATTCTGGTTATGTATTTTGTATATTCACTTGAGCTGAGAATATTCTCTTTGGAAAGATCTGAATCTTTTAAATTACTGACGCAGTTGTCGCATATGGAGGTATACATTAGGATTTTGCTTCGATACCCATACTTTATGGTGAATCTCGTTTGGTAAGCCACAACATCAACTCTTATCGGCGATTTTCAAGAGTAAATTCATTTCTCTGAATGTTACTTTCCATTTACTCATTAGTTCCATACAGTAGCGCACAAAAATGTTTTCCAAGGGTTGGTCCAGGGTCGAAAGTTCAACATTCTTGCATCATGCTTCTTTTGATTTTGTCGATTTTTGGGAACAAAAAACAGTAAAAAACTAATTATTGAATAAATAATTAGTATTAATTAATAAAATTAATCATTAAAAACAAACATTTAATTAAATTCTACGTATTATATACTTAAAATTATAATCAAACGGGAAAAAAATCAAGGGCTTTGGGAAGGGGAGATCCGAACCCTTAGGACACCCCCCTTGTGTGTGCCACTGGTTCCATACCTTGTTTGGCGTCATTGTGGTTGTTAGATTGAGCTTGATTCAAAAATTATTATCCCTGTATATATTGGAGCACCAAATAGTAAGTTTTCCTTTCATGAACCTCACATTAATTCTCGATACAGGGATGACCACACACTAGATAGAAGATAGACCGATGAATGTTACTTTCCCCATGCACGAATTAACGTTGTATCAGTCAAACACCACATAGAATGGTATTAGGGAGCCGATAGGTTGCAAGGTTTAGAAGAATGTCAGGTAATTTCTGTAGCAATTGGAAGATCAGAAAAGTTGTGAAGCCTGAAGTCGTACTTTACTTTTAAAACATGGCTGAAAATTTATTGAAATGATAATGCTACTACAGATAAGTACGAGTAAGCCTTCTTTCCTTCACCAGATACAACTTATTTCTAGACCTGTTTACGCACAAATTTATCACCTATTGAACATATTTGGAATTTTATTAGTTGACACTTTGTTCGTGACTTTCTTTCCATAGCTGATGCAGATGGTTTTTGATTTGGATAAAAGGATTCTTGAGAAACTATCTTCCTTAGGTACAGATTGAAAGAGTGTCCCTTTCGAAACCACGGTAGTTTCATCAAATATATATTACTGACACTTATTGTTGAAATTTTCTGTGGAGTAAGAACAGCTGACGAATCGAATTAATTGGACAAAAACAAATTTATTCATGAACGAAGATGAAAGATGACTATTCAAATACAAAAAGAAATATTAGAGTACAGTAATGGAAAAGAGCTTTCGTTATGAACAAGCTTTATAGCGGTACAAAGACGGCTCTCTAGAACAGCTATACTAGTGAGAATTAAAACAATTAAAGTCTTACTGTTTTATTGCAAACAACGCACAGACAAATTCTGAACTCGACTGACACCTGTTGTTCAAAAGTCTCTTTTATAGTCTCAAAAATTTCCAGACGGAAGGATTCCAAAATCTTCTCAAGGTTTCCATAATTCTATAATTTATCACCAAACTTATAGCCGAATCTGTTCCAGAAGATGATAAAGTGACTAATATGGTAACCCTGCTCACATAATCAAGGGTTGCCATAATGTTCTTCATACTGTGTGAAGTGTACTTTCCCTGTAAAACTCAATTTTCCACAAGCAATATATCACTGCAAGGAAAACAGCATACTTTGTATGTCTCAGCATTATAGTTTCGTAATATTCTTTGTACATTTAATAATGTATTTGTATCCATATAGGTATTTTTTTAATTAAATTTCATTTTTAATTCTGATGGGTTTTCGTTTTGATGATCTGTTATAAACGAGGATGCGCATTTTGTATATTAAGGATATTTGTTTTCAAGTTTTGTATGCAATGTTTTTTAAAAGTTATTTCATTTTCTACAAGCTATTTATTTATTCAATTTTAGACAAAATAAACTCTCAATTTTAATTTTTAAGAAAAATGATTCTGTTTATGTGTTTGCTAGAATTATTTTTCTTAAGTATATATAAATATTCTTTTTTTTTGCTTAACAAGATGTATTTAACACATTTGTATTTTACTGAATAATTTTCTTTCAGATAATATTTATTATTTTATTAAAAACTAAGTTTTCTCTGAAAATCCATAAAGATGAATTTTTCATCTTTAATTTCCTCTTAAATATTTTGCTTACACATAAAGAATAATTTTAAATATACAAAAAACTCAAACGATATTTCATCATCAGTTTTATTTTGCTCTTATTTGTGATTAGGGCTGGTGCTTGTTGGCGAGAATGTTCTTTGTATACTTGATTTGGCTTCAAGCCAATTACAGTGATTGCTTATTTCAATCCTTGTAGTAAGTTCGAAAGTCTAGTGATCTTCCATATGGTTGAGATCAGTTTTGCGAATTACAATTTATCGAATCTACCGTTCGCTTAGTTATTTTAGTAAACAATTAATGAAACTGACTTTTTTTCCAAAATCAAGCAAGAAATAAATTGCAGATAATTTTTAAGAGCTTGATTGGAAAGTTTTAATACATCCACCATACAGTCCGGACCTGACACCAAACGATTACCATTTTTTTCTCGCATTTCAAAACTTCCAGAGTGATAAGAAATTGGGATCAAGAGAAGATTGTGAAAATCTATAACTAGAGTTTTTCGCCAATAAAGGCCAAGACTTTTATGAGAGAGGCAATATAAAGCTACCTTTAAAATGGCAACAAATTATACAACAAAACGGTACATATTTGTCCCAAGTCGGACAGTCCGAAACATGCTAAATGAAGTTTTGAAATTCATGCAAAAATAATGGATTTCTTTTTCCCCAACCTAATATATTTTTTTTCTATTTTTACAATTATTAACTGATGTACTTTGTCTCAAACCTACAAGCAGTAAAATGTGTATAATTCAAGAAGAATAAATGTTACAACAACAAAATTTTCGTATGAAAATTGCATGGAAATGCAAAAGCAGCTCCCCAGTAAAAATATTTGCTTAGCCACACACATGGCTGTGTAATGTGATGTGTATAAAAACATGTTTATTTCAGCAGTTGTTATTCCTTTTCTTACGTTAGATTAATTGCATTGTTTGATGTTCATTACTTTTTCCCAAATTTTTGAAAATGATACGTTGTCAGGGTTTGAGTGAAAACATAGCTAATATGCAATCGAATAGATGCATTATGGAGAAGGGCCCTTGGACTTGCCCTATCCTTAAATGTGAACCATTTGATCTTCATCTACTTGTAGAATCACTATTAAAGAGAACCTACGGTATCAGAAAATCTGGTAGTGAATGCCCTAGGGCTACAACCAATCGAGAGGACCATTATGTGTATCTTCAGACTCTACGATATCGGACGAGTTTAACTATTGAACCTGTGAGTTGTTAGTGTTAGGTGACTCGAACAAAGATCAGCCATAGCACTTTCAACACAGTTTTATCACTATCTTCTCTTAAGATATCCCGATACGTTCGGCACCGTGATTTTTAAAAAAAATGCATAAATGTATAATTTTCATGATATTTAGTGTCATTTAGATTATAATACATGTATAAAATTGTTTTAAGGACATTTTTGCAAAAAAAAAATTATTTAAATGCAATATTTCGGCAAAAAATTAACTTAGAAAAACCTTTTTTCAAAATGTTCTCCTTTTGTGAAAAATGCTTCTATTATAATACTATTTTGCCTGTATATAGCTCAGACATCTCTACAGAGTCTCAACTATGATGTTTTCAAAATTCACATTATTTTCAGAGTTACAACCCATTGAAATAACTATCGGCGTTTTTTTCTTGAAATTTGTCCTCTGTGTTGTCGTAAAACATGGATAAACCCACTTCTAAGGTAAATATTTCAAAAATTCTAGTTGATCCTTTGTACAGAGGTCTGAGCTATATACAGGCAAAATATTATTAGAATAGAAGCATTTTTCACAAAAGTAGTATATTCTGAAAATGGGTCATTCTATGTTCATTTTTTTATCAAAATATTGTACTTAAATACTATTCTTAAAACAATTTTTTACACATTTTCTAATCTATGTGACACTAAATATCATAAATATTATCCATTTACACGCTTTTGCAAAATCACGATTCCGAACGTAGTCGGATACCTTAATCAACCAATACAATTTATCCCTTCCAGGTTCATTTTATTTCGGGATTATGGGTAAAAAAATGTCAATTTTTTTATGCTTATTTTCATACGTACACAGCTTTTTAAACATAATAGCATCATTCGCATACAAAATTTTCTAAATATTAATGTAAAAAAATCAATTTAAATAAATGAGTAATTTACCTGTACAATTAGCTTTCTGTACGACAGAAATCATTAGACTTTGGAGTCAATTCACACTAACTATAAATATAAAGCTTAGAGTACCTAGATTTTATCTTGAATTAAATTTTATTTATATCCTCTGTATTTACATAAATGATTATGAAATTATTAATCAAAGTGAAAACCACTAATAATATCCTAATTTCATCTTTTATAGTTGGATACCATTTCTTAGTTCTTGATTTCTTTTTCAATTCATTTTTTTTTCAAATACTGAAAAACATAATGATTTGTTTCATTACATATAATTTGTAGAGTACCATAATCAGAAAAATATTCAAAAAACTGCAAAATGTCGTCACTGTCAGCACAAAAATTTAGTCCTGGGTCTCCTTGAAATATAAATTCTGGAGGAGCAGGATTTGGTGTATCCGTATTAAGTTCACACCACTGGCGAGCAGCACTCAAGCTTTCTGAATCAGAATCACTTTCTGTTTCAGAAGTACTGAAATCTAAACAGATTGTGAAATATCTCTAAACAGTATTCTCTTCCAAACGGTATTCACTTCGTCTGAATTGGATTCACTGGAATCAGAATCAATATATCCCGCGCAAGCCATTATGAAAAAATAAAACAAGACGTTAGTTATGCAAGCACTCAGCGATTCACGACAACTGTACTTTCACGAGAAAGTGACGCCTACTCTTGTCTTAAATCTACAGCTTAAAACACTGTACAGTACTACCATCAAGTAGCCAGAAAAGTAAACAAAAACATTCTAAACCATAAAAGGCACATGTGAAATAATTCGGGAAGGACTGATTGCCCAGTGGAAAATTTCACAGTTCCCGAGCTACACTTGGTATTAGCCAGGATGGTACATTTCGCCTTCCCGAGTTCAGCTCGGGAAAAACCGGAAAGGGGTTAAGTGTAGGGCATGCATTCAATAATAAACCCAGAAGAACAATCGCTTTGGCTTTTCAATTAACATATAAATAAAAGTACTTAACTGAAAACTGGAGCGTTCTTGACGCCTACGCTTTAATTCTCTTTAAATAGCTTGCTTAAGTATACGACTTTTGCTCGTAGTCTTGTTCATAATTTAATCTCAAGTATTAACCATCAATTATCAACCATCGGCCAGCTTCTCGTACTCTAATGCCAACGTTTAATTAGAAGTACACATGATTAAATCTCGCCTTATTCACCGATAAACTGAGCTCACAGTTAAAAAGAATAATTTTGCCCAAGAAAATTAGCGAAAGATTCGAGGATTGACCCGTTACAAACACCCTTCAAGCTTTACGACGAGTATAAGAATAAAGATATCCAGAAAAACTTATAGCAAAAGGTTGCATGAAAGTCCTTTGTATTTCAGTAGAACTTCAGTTAGGTTGTCACTGAAGTCTTCTCAAGGAGGTGAGTACTAAATCCCATCCATTGGACAGCAATGGTGAAATGTGTATCGTTTACTGATGAGTCTAATTCTGTATAAACAACGATTTTCAACCGATACGGATCTTGAAAACCTAAAGGAGTCAATCTCAAGCTCACAATATCACTGAAAGACACGGCTGTAGTGGTTCTGGTGGTCTGTGCAAAGATATAAGTTGGGGGGCTTGACTGATCCGGACGTAATTCTTTCCGTGACGGCAGTCCCTTATCGGATTGTAGACTTCGAATCATATGTCCGTATATGTCGCAGCCTCACATAGGTTCTTTATACTATGTTTATGAATTCTAACGCAAGAATACATAGAACTCGTGCTGTCAACAATACGTGGAACGTGGAATACTACTTTGAATGGAATGGCCAGTACATTTCCCCAACTGGAACCCAATAGAGCATGCCTAAGATATACTTGGGAAACGGGTTTCAGTCCTGTAAAATTCTCCCGTAAACCTTAATAACTTGATAGTAAGTCATCTTAAAAAAATTAGAAATATTTCACAAAGTATGATTGACGACCCGCTTGCAGGGATGAATCGTTTCTGTCATGCCTTCATCTAAAGTAGAGGTGTTCACAATCTTTACTGATAATTGTTTGCAACTAAACATTTTTACCACCAGTTATTATTTATACAGGTTATTTAATAACGAACTATTTTTCCCTGTGTTATTTTGCACGGCAATGCCTCTTTTTCTGTTCAAAAATTTTTGAAAATTGCATTGTATTTCATTAAAGTGTTTTCTTTTATTACTGATGGCTCGTGAACTAAAGTTACTCCAACGTAAAGTAGAACCTGTTTTTGTGCGATCCTTTTTTTATGTGATCTTATTTTTGTATGATTTGTTGTGTGTGATTTTTTCCTGTGTGATCTTTTCATATGTGGTATATGTATTTCAACGGCTTTGGCACCACTGCAATGTCTTATATCAAGCTACCAGTGGCGAACGGAGAATAATAGGGTCCTCCTGCAAAGTCAGGGTTTGCTTTTAATATTTTATAATTTGGGTAAATAAGTACTTAGCGTTAGACAGGCCTCTCAACACGCTAACAACTGGTGCTTGATTGAAGACGAAGCTTTCAATGACAGTGACATTATCTATAATTTGATAGATTATGAAGACGGACAAGAAGGACGGATTCTTTCAGAGCGGTTAAAGTGCATGCAAAGATACAGCTTTCCAACAAATTGGAAAAGCATTTTCTTAAAATAGATACCAATTTCGAAAGGAATGTAATATTTCAAAAAGAACTTCGATTATGCATATTTGGTTATCGTGACATTTATGAGCAACTGATCAACCGACCTTCATCGCAAAAACTTATCTTTTACTTTACGATGCAAAAAAAATTAATTGAGATTGTATCTTCAAGTGACGAAAGCAGTTTTGAACTAATTCATTACAGGAAGGTGTGAGCTCTGGATTACCATGAATAGCAATGAGCTATGTATGCGCATTTTGAAAACTTCGTCATATATACAATGAGAAATTGAATGTTTTTAAAATATTTCCATGTGTAATTTAATTCTTTATTTTGTTATGAAAGTACTTTCTCATAAATTTCGTAGGGAATTATTGTATTTTCTAAGTGCGAATTTTTAAATGCTGTCCCTCTCCACCGCATAAAAAAAATTCTGTAATATTTCGACGAAGTCGTTTATTATATGTAAGAATTTATGAAATATATACTCTCGAATATTTTTTTCTGCGGTTTATTTTTCTGCGGTCCTAATCTTTCGCACAAAAACGGGTTTTATTGTAATTTTTTTTTATTTTTCACGCGTTTTTATTCATGTAAAATGTCTGGTAACAAATTCCTTTTTGTTTTAATTATTCGTTGTTTTGTTCTTATTGGATATGCATGAATCGTATCATTGAATAAAGTTAGGTATGTGAAAACTTTGTTCTTGTTAAGTTCTTGTATTGAAATTCTATTCTTACTGATCTATTCTAAACTATTCATTCCTGTTCTTAAATTCATTAGATTAGTTTAAAACGTACAGTCTGCTAATTCTATTTAAATTAGAATCTGTATCTACAATAACTACTAAATTGCTTAAGGCAAAACATACATCCGCTTGTTGCAATTAAACCAGTTATTCGTGCAAAACATAGGCCATTTATATTACAGTTTCAAGGGCTTTCAATATAAAAACATAATTTCTTGTTTTTCACTGCTTTGCTTTCATCTACTCTATAAAAGGTCACACAGTAACAAGTTTCTTTTCACTCAAAGTCAGTGTAACAAGTCCTTTAATCAAGATTTGTTGCAAGAATAACTGGGGTAAGTGAAAAATCGAATAAAAAATTTCTTTCAATTCCATTAATGAATATATATTTGGAATTTGTGTTCGATGAAGACTTCCAATTTAAGCTAATGTAAACAAATATTCTTTTTAAAAGTTAAAATTTCATATGTATTTTGTTTGTTTTTTAATGAACTTCGGTTATTTAATCCTCTCTTCAAATTATTTTGTAACTGAATGGGAAACCATTTCTTGTGAGTATTTTACATTTTAGCTAATTTAAAACTGTTTTTTAAACTAACATATATAGGTATTTGAAACCTTAACAGTTATGTTAATATAAATTCTGATTTCAGTAAAAAAAGTAACAATTAGAAAAAGTGTTGAATGTTTTTACTCTTATTTGATTATTGTTTAAATTCAAGACAATAGATTAAATTTTGTCTAGATGTATGTATTTTATAAGTCCACAAATATTAGCTTAAGATTTACAATTCAATTTCGCTAAAAAATTGAAGTACTTTGGTCTCGAAACTTGTCCTAATATAGGCCGAAGGATGGCCGAGTTTGTGAAAATGCTGATTTATCAAGAATGGGCTTATAAAAGAATTAGTACGAGTGTTTCTATAAATATATTGTATGACAATTGTAGATACTCTTTGCTAGAGAATAAAACAAAAAATAAACTACCCAAATATCCTTAAATAAAGAGAAAGTACGTGTTTTTGAAGTCAAAGTGCATTTACTTCATGAAAATGAATATTAATGAAAACATAATATATAGTACCTCATCAGACACACCTGAGAAAAATACTTTATGGAGACATAACGTGTATAAAAATTAAGCAGCTGACTTTATTAAAACTGGCTATCTTTTTTTAAAGAAATGCCTACTGTCCTGTTATCTTCCGTACTGCAGTCTATATGTTGCTACTTCATCACAAAGATGACGAAGATACAGTTAAATCCATTCATTATCAATGCCTTTTATTATTCAAACTATTGAATAATGTTTTGGTCAAGGTTTAGTCCCAGACTTGTTCGGTATCGTTCTGGAACATCTGTTAATGCTATTTTCGACATGCAAGGGTGTGGCCGAGTTATCCGGACTGCTGAGTTAATGAGTGCTAAGTTTTCGGGACTGTACTATATTAACCCTGGAGCGGAACACAGTGTCACCCCAAGCTCACGAAATCGTAAATTCTGGGAAAAATGTTTATTTGATACCAATGATTTTGACAGTATCCTCCTATATGGCAGTCTTCATAGAGACTAAAATGTATTTATCACATATTTCCTTCTTTCTTGAGAGAGACAAACGTTTATTTGCAATCTTAAGGTACTTGTTTTGACTGAGTTCTCCGCGCGACCACTTTTGGTCAAGTTTGAACCATACTTTCTATGAACATGCTACATACAAAGAGCATTCCTGTAAAGTTAGAGAAAAGTGTCTGTGTGATTTGTGCTCTTTATTAAAGTCACACACATTTGAAATTTCTTGGTTAAGTTTGATAGGTATTTTTATTCAAACAATTAAAAGAAAAAATTGAAAAGTCTTTAAAAGTAGGCAAGTATACTTTCACTTGGTTAAATTGTTCACTGGAATTACGGTTTTTATCGTGTATAATAAAAATATATAAAAAGATGGGGGTGACTCAGTCACCCTGCGGGACCATTAACGTTAGTGACCATTAACGTTAATGACCAGTGCGCGCCTGCTCTCAGGTTAAAAGAATAAAAGTAATAATTTTGAAGAATTAGGAGATCACTCAAAAGGAAAGATGGTGTTTTGTATTAAGGTACACTACTTTTGCGATATCTCTGAAAATTAAATTTATTAATAAAGTCTAATATTTGAATAATTCCAGTTATAACTCACTTAATTGTGTTATACGAAGTTCAAAAAGCCAGTTGTAAATTTTTACGATGTGTATTTGCAAAATTTTCAATAAAAATCACGTAAATGAAATAAAATGTTACTTAGTAATATATAAAAACATTCATAGTTAAGAAAAATACTATAAATTGCACCTTGTCCGAAATGATGAGGACAAATTTATTGTGTAAATGCAGTGCTTAATTGAATACTTTCCTATGATGAGTTAAAACTTGCATTTTTTTACGATTACTGTCAACTTCTTTGCATAAACCAAATAATTATCCTGTATTCTAACCGACCTAATTTTTTAAAATTTAATTTTTTGAGATTTTTTTTTTTGCAGGAGTATGAGAGAAATGATTAAAAAAGTTTTAAATATATATTATTAAAATAGAAACTCTTTAAAAATTTATATTAAGCTATGTACTAAAGTCATCCCTGTGTGTGTGTATCCAAATAATCTAAACCCGTTCAATATTCAATAATTTCATTGCAAACCACTGACAATATGACCCTATAGTCTTTATTAAGGGAAGAGTTTCGTCTGATTTTTCTTTCCTAGTCTCTGTAAGGAAATATAATATTAATATGCATAAACGGAAAAATTCTGGATACTTTCCATTAAAGCTTTTATAAATATTTTAGATAAATATTCATACAATGTGTTCATGAGAATCTTGTCAATTTTAAGAACTCGTCATGTATTAACCCATTAACGCATAGTGATTTGACTGAGTGATAATTTTTTTCTATTTAAGGTATCCGACTACGTTCGGAACCGTGATTTTAAAAAAAAAAATAAATGGATAATTTTCAAGATATTTAGTGTCACTTAGATTAGAAAGTGTATATAAAATTGTTTAAAGAATCGTATTGCAATAAAAAATTGTTTAAGTACCATATTTTGACAAAAAATGAACATAGAATGACTCATTTTCAAAATATTCTCCTTTTGCGAAAACTGCTTCTATTATAATAATATTTTGCCTGTATCAGACCTTTGTACAGAGGATCAACTAGAATGTTTGAAATATATAACTTAGAAGTGGGTTTATCCATGTTTTACGACAACAGAGGGGAGAAATTTTAAGAAAAAAACGCGGATAATTATTTCATTTGGTTGTAACTCTGAAAATAATGTGAATTTTTCAAAAATCATAGTTGAGCCTCTGTAGAGAGGTCTGAGCTATATACAGGCAAAATATTATTATAATTTAGCTATATACAGGCAAAATATTATTATAATTGAAGCTTTTTGCACAAAAGGAAATCATTTTGAAAAATGTTATTATAAGTTAACTTTTTGCAAAAATATTGAATTTTAAATAATGTTTTTTTGTCAAAATGTCCTTGAAACAATTTTATTTATGTATTCTAATCTAAGTGACTCTAAATATCAAGGAAATTATCCATTTGTGCGCTTTTTTATAATCACGATTCTTAACGTAGTCGGATACTTTAAGAAAACCCATTTTAGAACTTTGTTTTGGCCACAAAAAAAAAGAATGAATCAAAATTTTGTTTTGGATTTTGATCCCTATTGCAGATAAGAGCCGAGCATTGTAATCTTTGCACGTTCATTGACTTTTATTATCTTTTTTTTTCGAATAGTTATTTCATAAAAAAACATTTTTATCAATAAAGATATTTATTTAAACCTTTTTAACAGAAATAATTGTAAGAATAGTATTTATTTCAAAATATTATTAAATTTCTTTTTCGCTGATATATTTCGCAGCAAGGTAAAGCATTTAGCCCAACATTGAAGTTATTGCACATGTAACGACTCTCTTTCCTTTCCCTTTGCTATCCCATTTAGAACAGCCCATAGTGCAGTATATTGTGTTAGCTTCTTTTTTCAATTCCTATTATTAGTTCACTCTCTCCCTATTTCACATCTTCCTATTAGTTCAATCTTTCCTCTCTCAAACTTTCAATCGTTAATAAAATAGTTTCTATTCATCACATACATTTTTATTTAAACTTGTAGTGGATGATACTTGGATTTAATACAGATTTTTTCAACATTAATTCTATAATTAAATTAAAAAATGAATAAATAGTAACAAACAAAAATTGCGCGTTGGATTACTAACCCAAAAATCATGGTTTGAATTCCACCTGGAATGGCCTAATTTTCGATAATGTGGTTTGTTTTTTACTATACTATTTTATTAGAATAATCAAATTTAATTAATGAATACATAGTAACAAAATTAAATAGACCCACACCCTATATAGAAAGGAAAAGGGAAAATTGCGAGGAAAACCGCTTTCAATTTTGTCACTTATTAGTGTGATTCTGTCATATGTATATGTTACCGTTACAGTGTATAATTATGTTATTACAAAGAATAACTAGGTATTTCATGAAATAAAACTAGACATGTCAATTAAAGTATATAATTGATGAAAAATTTCATACTTTAACTATATATTTTATGAAATAATTAGATATTTTATGGAATAACTATGGATAAACCGTTAAAATGCAAAATAAACAATTTCAATTTTTTTTTTAAATAATTAATCATAAATAGCTAAAATTTCTTGAAAAATACATTTTATCTTTTTTGCGGATGAAGAATTGATAAATAATAAGGAAAAAATCAGAGGATATAATTTATTATTTTTCATATTGCTAGTAATATTAAAACAGAAAGGGGAAAAAAGAATATTTGCAAAAAAAGATTATATTTAAATATTATCAACTAAAATATATGCTAGGAAATATATATATATATATATATATAGCTTCATAAAAATACTGTGCAATTTTTTAAAAACAAAAATGTAAGCGAATATTAATTTAAATTTTATGAAATCCCCTTATTTTACTTTTCATTACTTATTTGAGCAAAGGTTGCTGTGAAGACACTTTGGATTGTACTGCTTATTATTTTAGAACGTATAGCAACTTTTTTTTCTCGAGGATTTTTTTAATCCTTGTCCAGTACCGCAACTTTGAGCTGTTGCAACGGATCGAAGTGTTACGTCAATATATATATTTAGAACTGCATCAATGGAAAGCTGACATATACTGAATGATGTCTAGAGTACATTTTTTTTATTCGGCCATCACTAGTTCCTAATCGGAAAAATCCTTTCCAAAGCAGGTAGAACCGGTTCAAAGAACTTTCGAGTGCCGTATTTCATACTTTAACGATCAAGTAATTGTTATTATATAGAATACCTAACTATAAATCTCGTAGAATTCAATAATTTATATACTTTAACTGACTCATCTAGTTATTTCATGAAATACCTAGTTATTCTATGAAATAACGGATTTCACACTTTAACAGTAACATATATACATATTTATATTAATTGTAACTATTTAATAAAAAGTAACTAAAATAAATTTTTTCTTTGTTGACCTAAGTAGACATTGACTTATTATTTTTTTTTTACATTACTTGTTTTTAATTTTGGTGGAACAAAATTAAATTACGCTTTCACAATAGCTCTAATACGTTCTATGTTTTGAAAGAATTGTTCGATTTATAATTTTCTTTTCATTATTTTCAGAGTAAATTTTTATAAAACCTATACGTTATTAATGATACAGTTGCAAATACATTTAAGAACTAAACAATGTATATGCATTTATATATGCCGTTGATAACAACTGTTGAGTTGTGGATCAAACTAAATAAAATGCATTAACATACTAATCAGATTTTAGAAATATTTCAAAAATATCAAGTTATAAGAGTAAGGTTTTGGAAATTCAAAATGAAGAACATAAAATTACGACCTGGAGAATTGATTTTTATTTAATATTCATTCATATAAACGGACTTATTAAATTTATTATAAATGAAAATGTTCATAAAATAGATTTTTAATAAACGGTTTATATTTCACATACTCAGAAAATCAAATTAATATCCATTAAAAACAATAATAAAAATTAATTTAAGCACAATAAATAAATGTTATACTGGAAATATAGAAAGTTCTAGAGTGTGTTTGAATCACCACATAAGCTATTTTGGCCATTATTAGATTCAATTTTCAAAGATATGCAATGGCAATATAAATATTATGTTAAAAATTTATTGAACATTAATTACATAACTATTGAAAAAACTACATGCCAATTCAATACGCATTTCAATCAGTTGATGTACGCTTTATATAAATTTATATGTAGACAAGAACTAAAAAAAAATAAACGAAAATAGTGTCAAACTACTTAGAATTTTAAAATACTGTAAAATCAATGAAATTTAAATTGATTGATTAAATGATGATTTATATTTAACTAAAAAAAGAATTGAGGAATAAAAGTTTTCAAGTTACATAATTAAAATCAAAGCGCGCGTTACTATAAAGAACTCTCCATGACATATTTAATTATCGCGAGAGCGTAAAGTATCTCAATAAAAAAGTTCTCTCATCATAAACTGTGTTATGAAATTTTTATTTACTTTTTCAATAACATCCTTATACATAATTTGCATTTTAAAGGATAAGTGCTATCTGGTTTTGAAGATAAGAATATGGATCATTGTGACACAAACTGATCTTAAAATATTCAAAATAGGACTTTGGATTTTTAAAAAAAGATTATTTTTACTTTTTAACAACTGATAGTGGAAAAGAGAGACTGTTATTTTTCACATAGATACACTGTTGCCACTAGAATGTAACAGCGTCATCTTTGACCAGTCGATAATTGTTTTTGCAACGAGTAGAGATAATTGTGATTCACAAGTCAGAAAATATACTTAAGCAATAAATGATTAAAAAATCGCAATATTTTTAATAACACTATTCAGTTCTCTCCTTGGTTTTCTAATTTTATCACTTCTAATCGACAAAGTGCTACTAACTACTAATCGCGTGCAAATGCAATAGCATATATATACAGTTGCGTATAAAAATTTTCTTGTACTTACAAGTTTTCATACGTACATCAAAACTTAACTACTATATTCTCCTAATCAAAAACATTCTTTGGAGGAAGTATTTCAAATTAGCTATTGCAACTACTTGTATGCATGATTTAGGTATAGGAAATTAATTATATATACTTTGCTTACATTGAAATCTTACCTGAATTTAGCATCAAGGAAATCATTAGTTCATAAAGAAAGACCTAATAATTATATCCACATAGATTTTGTTTTTTGCTAATACAATGTTAACAATTATATTTACAATTTTAAGAAAAATGTGTGTTTTTTTTTTCCTGTGTGTTTCAGCAATCCCCAGTTTTTACGATAGAATACCCCTGAAACACACACACACACACACACACACACAAAAACATAAATTGTACTACTTATACATACCAGCGTTTCAGAAATGGTGGAGAGCGTCCCCTACGGGGCCCTACGTAGGGGGCGCGATCATATCGAAAAGTCAAAAATAAAATATTATTTAAAAAATTATATTAATTTATTGTAAGGAAGCAAACCAAAGTGCATCCTGAAATAATAAAAAATAAAATTCATTTTTACACTGATATAATACACTTACCGATGTATCTGTACTGTACAATGTATTTGATAATAAATTTAACAATACTAAGCTAAGAACAAGTTTAATAATTAACAGTGACCCCATGGACTAATCATATATAAAATTGTATACAAAATTTAATACTAATCTTGATAATATTTACACTTTCTAATTAAAGTCGTATAATAGCTGTAAATAAAAGTTCGGTCACCAATGCAGTATAGTGGTTAGCGATGCTGACTGCTGTGCCGTAGAGACTGCGTTCGAATCCCGGAGAAGACATGGACGTTTGTGAATGTATAGTGCCTTTGCGGCATGGGGGTACTCTAAATAGCCGCTGAGCCGCAAGTCCTCTCTTGAGGTTGGTGAAGGGGAATAGAGGTGGGAAGACTCTGACCCCCCTCCCCCAGGGTGTTCTCCCCCTAAATTGGGGGGAGTCGAGCTAAATCGTACTTTCCCCTATATGGTGATCAAGGATACGGCCAACGACAGGCGTACATATAGCCTCTTGCCATAATGAATTTCGTGGGCCTGGATCTGACGCAGTCGAGATCAGGTGGCATAAGAAACAACAACAAATAAATACAAGTACATTACTATTGAATTCAATACATTGTTATTGTATGGGGGGAAGAAAATTATAATTGAAAATCGGTTATAAAATATTGAAAGTTTGAGAGGCACTGATATTTCCCCAAATCGTAAACTTGCGTGTAACGAGCACTTTTAACTAAAAAAAGTTGCACTCTTTTAACTAAAAAAAGTTGAGATCAAAATTGTGACGCGTACGTGTTATACGCCGGGGGTATGAAAATGATAGATTTAAAAATAAAATAAGATAGATGTGTGTGTGTGTGTGAACATAAAAAATAAGACTCCCACACAAACATATATCGAAATACTATAAATTTAAAAGAAATGGCATGCCTTCTGAACTCTGGGTATTGTTCTTCTGGCAGTGTACTATTTTTTTTCAAAAGCCTATAATAATACTTCAAATAAATGTCCTGGACCCTGTAAGCATTGCACACGTGCAATTCAGGCTTCTTTGTATAAAAAGGAGTACGCGTTATGATGCGAATATACCTAAAAATTAAAAAAAAATGCAACTTGAAAGTATAAATGCGTGTTATATCCCAGATTTTACGGTTGCTATGAAAAAAAAATTATTTTAGACATATAATCTTTTTTTTTTTCTTATTTGCATTTTGACATATTTTAGAACCAAACAGTTTTTCGGTTTTAGTGAAATTAAGAAAGTGTTTTATCATTTAAAAAATTTGATATCAAGTTAATTAAATAGTTTAATTTAACTTTATGTTCAAAGAAAAAAAATATTTTTTTCTGGTTTTACTATATTAATAAAAGTAATATAGTACATTTTTAAAAGTATCTATATTTCTATAATTATGTAATAAATATTTACAAAACACTCGAATAGGTTCGAAAAGTAGTTTGTCAAAAATTGGTTTTTAGAAGAGTTTTATTGTTCCAGAGAACATTAAAACGTTTAAAAAGTTGTAATTATTAAGCAAATAACATGTATCATCCCTTGTTTTTAAAAACATTATTTTTATAAAATTTTAACACAATTTTCAATGTTAAGAAAAACAACTTATAAATAAAAACACACTGAACATAATGTAATATCATGCCTGATTTCATTGATATACTATTTAATCTGTCTGAAAAGTCACAAACCACAGGATAAAAAGTATTTTAAGAAATAAATATCTCATAAGTATTCGAGCGACAGATATGTTAATGATTTTTCGTCAAAATCACTTTATGTTCTATGCTAAAAATCGCTGTAAATTGTTATTATATGTGATTATCTTAAAACCTGCGCATTGTTACACTCTAAAATTCTCATAACATGCTACAAATTTCGTTGAATTGTGTTAGATTTTCTTGGAAGTATCTCATTGTCCGTGCACAAATTATCATGGAAATTCCATTATTCAAAAAACATATCTAAAAAGTATCTTAATAAGTTAGTTAAAGTAAATATTAGAAAAAAAAAACTTAAAATTATCCAGTTTTATTTCTTATTCCTTCTTCCTCAATACTTACATTTCCTTTTTTTCTAATGGCCTAGCATCTCACACATAAAAAGCACCTTTTCAACCTAGTCGGATGCCTAGTATAATATGTACTGGAATAATGATGATATGATACTCAGAGTGACTCGAATAGAAAACTTTTAGTTTCTTGTATTTAATTTTTAGCTAGAAAATATAAATTCTACTAAAAAAAGGATTAACTGTCAGGGTTTCTTCTGATGATAAATAATAAAATAATATTCTACACAACATGTACTTCATAAATATGCCATGGATCTGAGAAAAATCAATATATGTGTCGCTAAATGTACCTTCAGTTATCCGACTACTTTAGGAACCGTGTTTTGCAAAAAAGTACAAACGAATATTTTTGAAATATTTGATGTCACTTAGATTAGAACACACATGGAAAATTGTTTTTAGAAATATATTACAATTAAAAGATATATAAATGCAAATTTTTTGCAAAAAATGAACTTAGAATTACTTATTTTCAAAACATTCTCCTTTTTCAAAAAATCTTTCCATAATAATAATATTTTGTTTTTATATAGCTAAAGCCTTTCCAGAAGGCTTTTCAGAGTTACTACCAACTGAAATAATTGTAAGTGTTTTTTACTTAAAATATTTCCAGTCTGATGTATTAAAGTATGAATAAATCTAATTATAAGAAACATTTTAAAAAGTATTTTATAAACATTTCAAACATCCTAGTTCAGGTTCTGTAAAGACGTCTGAGCAATATAAGCAATTTTTTTTTTACTATAAAAGCATTTTCTATAAAAGGGGAATGTTTTGAAAATAGGTAATTCTATGTTAAATTTTTACCAAAATATTGTATTTAAATAACTTGTGTGTGTTTGTGTGTGAAGATAACATAAGTTACTTATCTATATAAATTTGAATGTGTAGAAGCTTTTATAATATCCCTCAAAGATTGATTTTAAAACCGTTAAGAATTAGTTTGGCGTTAACTCTCCAGATGGCGCCAAAATGCTACTGGATATTCGTAAACTATGTAGGACATTTTCTAACTAGACTTTAAATTTTTTTTAATTTTATGAAGCTTCAAATGAACATTGCATCTCATTGCCCTTTTTATTTTCTTCTCATATATAACATGCACATGTTAAATAATAGTAAAGAAACTGTGAAAGGAACTCCTCTTTTTCTTAGTCAACTTTAAACAATGATGAATATAGATTAACACTTTCAAATAGATTAACACTGAATGGATCAATTTATTAACTATTTTTATGAATGATATATGAATAATTTATGAATAATAAAGAGAAATTAATGAACATTTTAAGAACGAATTAATGTATGAATGATAACTTGCATAAATAAGCATAGTAGATAAATAATATTTAATATTCTCAATCCTAATTACATATACTACTATGTTTAATAAAATATTTTAATGAAGTTACAATTATCCTTGATATTCAATAAGAATTTTGTTACTGAGATACAACAGAATAGATACAATTCACTGAGAAGGTAAATATAAATATTAAAAAAAAATTGATTTCGCTTCTTTTCTTCCACTTAAATTTTGTGGAAAAAGAAATTACAAGGTACATGATTTTGTAACCTGATGATATAACGATATAATTAAGACAAAAAAAAAAGAAAGAAAGTTGATACATCTCTGACCACTTGAAGGAAATTACTTAAATTTTAAGACTAGTTTTTTTGTAAATGGAGAGATTTCCAGAAAAAAAAAAAAAAAAAAGACAACACATATTTTCTAAGCAATCGAAATCTCAAACACTCTTGGTATCTTAGTAATATTTTTTTAGATAAATAATGCACTGTAAGAAAATACTTTGCTGGAAATTAAGAAGTTTTAAAAATTTTCTCCACTAAATTAGACACTTTAAGCTGTAGAGGATCAAAATTAAAAGAGCATGAAAAGCTATTTACATATAAACTGAATCTTAAATTAGTTCTGATTTGCATCTTTCCAATCTGGGATCACACAGTGTGATCACATATTAATATATTAGAAAAGGTCCAAAACTTATCACTTTTAGATAAGTTCTGGATGACCTTTATTTCTTGAAAATTGAAAACCCCAGAATAATGGCCAATATCCGTGTAAGAAATAATGAAATAAGTAAACAGAAATCTCATTAATAAATTTGATAATTCAAATGATAACTCTATTCAAAATATTGAAAGTTTTAATACCAACCTACATTTTAAAAGACTCAAAAATATTTTAATTGCATTTTTTTTATTCTTGCGTAAATTCTTTGAATTAAAATTTTATTTTCTTGATTTTTTATTGATACATCAAAGCGATCGGTTAACTTGTGTGAGCTGTTAACTTTCACACGAACAAATGTTCTTATGTAAACTGCGTAGTAAAAGATAATTTATTAGCTAGTTCGATAGTTCGCTCACTGCACTGCTATACAGTCAAAATTTCTTGTCCAAAATGTACTCTAACAAGCAAATCAGCCATTTTACTACGTACCGATGGATTAAGTCAAGAATTGGCAAACTTTTAAAAGAAAAGAGCCAAGCAGTCCAACAGTTATTTATATCAGCGTTTCTTAAAATGTAAGCGAGCACCCTAGGATTCGTGATAACTCTATGAGGAGGGCGCGAGCACAGTGAAAAGTCGAAAACAAATGATTGTTTAAAAAATATTAATTTACTGAAAGTAAACAAGCAAAATACATAATAAAAAAAAATACACATTTATATACTGATTTAATGCACTTATAACTATATGAGTACTGTACAATGTATTTTTTAGTTAGTTTAACAATACTACGTTATGAACAAGTTTAATTACCAGTGACCCCATGGGCTTGTCATGTACAAAAAATTATACATCAAATTAACGTTCATCTTGATAATTTTTTTTGTATGGTTTATAAATAATCCCTTAAATACCAATTAAAATCTAAGCGATTCACACCGTTTTTTTACGTAGGCGCACGTATGTGATATATTGATGGATGGGGGGGGCAGAAAAGGAATAAATAAGCAATTCCTCTGAAATAAGTAAATCCTTCGTAAACACTGTCAAGATACTTTTTCTGCATTCGAAAGCTTTCGGAATAATTTTATGGATAGCAGTGCGCAGAAAAGATCGTACTTCACAAAGACGTATTTAATTAACGTCCTATAATTAAAGCTTTGTCTGAGAAAGACGTTTATATATACCAGTGGCACTTAAGAGGTTAAAGTTGTATCGTAGCCTTAGCGTCAAAGTGTACTTTTATTGAATTCAATACATTGTTAATGTATGGAGGGGGGAGAGCGAAGAAAACTTTGGTAGAATATTGGGTCGCAAATATTCTGCTCAAAGCACTTATTTATATACATACGCGTGTGCACTCATGAGGTTTCCCCTTCCGTTATCAGTCTCGAACAAGACTGACATGCTCATATTAATATTCTTTTATATTAAGTTTTACACTCAATGCCCCTTTCCATTCATTCAAAAATTAAAAACTATCGAAGCGTTTTTTTTTTTTTATTTTTTTATTTTTGGGGCTGAAAACAAAAACCAGCAATGTCAAAATATAATCATGTTCTAAATTAATTTTTTGAGGCTCATAAACAAATTTCCATACCAAAATTGGTACTTTTTTGTGTACACTTAGTAATTAAAATTGACTTTGGTTGTTCTTGCATATAAAAAGTTTGGAAGTTTATTAACAAAAATAATCAACCAATCTTATTTTCATTTAAAATTAACTCTGATTTTGTTCTTGCATTAACCTACTTATTTTTTAAGAAAACCTAATTTAGAAGGTGAAGATTTTGGGTATGCTCATAATTATAATTAAGGGCAAAAAAGAAAAATGTGATCAGTGAAAGGATCAGTGATCAGGATTTTGTTTAAAACTTAGAGCAGGGACCTTAGATTGCTTTCTAAAGTTTTATGTCTGGAAAATAATTAGATACTTTTTTAATTTTAGGAGTAACTTTGTTAAAATTCTTCTTAGCTTATATTATATTTGATTCATAGAAGATAAAATAATTCTTTGCATGAATATGTATATGTCGAAGGAAAATGATGAAATTAGGAATCTCATCAAATCCCTAAGGGAGATGCTCACTTAAAGATAGATGTTAAAATAACGTCTCCACAAGGTGAATTCCCTGATAAAAAGTAAGAGATTTGAACGAATCCCTGAGCTGTTTCAGTGAAATGATGAAATATTATTGTCAAGAGTTTAAAAGTGTTAATTAACAAATATGGTGCATTATTGAGTGTAGAAGTAATACAACAATAGTCAATGAAATAACAATTATTTATTCAAAAGTAATTAATAAATAATTAGAAAATTAGGCTGGTATATTTTGACGTATAGCATCTTTCTTTTCGGTGGCTTACGCACTAAAATATCAATCCCTATGTTAATCCTGCGGTACCATTTTTTAAAAGATATGGGGTTGATATTACGGGATCGATAGTCCTACCTGTATGGTTAGGAAGTACAAGGACTCGACCACCCAGGTGTCTGCCTCCTTCCCCCCTGTATAGCATTTTACCAATGCAAATCCTGATTAGTTCATTTCACTGAAACAGTTCAGAGATTTGATAAAATCATTCACTTTCATCAGGGAAATGACATTGAAGAGACGTTATTTTGACATCTACCGTCAAGTGATCATCTCCCTTAGGGATTTAATGAAATTCCTGATTTCGCTATTTCCCTGCAAAATATAGACGAATATTGTGACAACATCAAATGTTAGTTTTTTAAATCTCGTCAAATGTTTCAAGAAAACTATACCATGTATTATATATTATTTTTGTTTAGGCAATTGTTTCATAGCTCTTCCCTTTTGCTGATAAATTAAAATGGATTCTTCGGGTAAAATGCAGGCAAATATTTAAAAATAATGAGAATTATCTTTGAAATAGTCAGGGGGAAAACAATTATTTTAGTATTTAATTTATGCACAATACATAAATGTTATGGAGGAGACATAGGAAGTTCCAGAGTGCGTTTGTTTCACCATACAAAGCAGTTTTGACCAGTATTAAATTCAGTTTTCAGAGATATGCAATGGCAATATAAAAATTATGTTAAAACATTTACAGAACTTTACTTATATAATTATTGGAAAAATTACACACAAATTCATATATATTACAAATTTTATATATATTACAAACGTATATAATTTTATACGTAGAAAAGAAAAAAAAATTATTTTAAAAATAGATTTAAACTACTTACAATTTTAAAATACTGTAAAATAAAGGAAATTTAAATTGATTGATTGAATGTTGATTTGTAGAGTTTAACTAAAAAATAATTGAGAAATGAAAGATTTCAAATTACATTATTAAAATCTAAGCACGTGTATCTCTAAACGTGAAAGGTATCTCAATTGAAAAGCTCTATCATCATAAACTGTGTTATTATGAAGTTTTGGTTTCCTGTTTCCATAGTATCGTTATGATATAATTTTCTTTTTGAAAAATAAGAGTTATCTAGTTCTGGAGATTAAAATTTGGATCATATCTAAAAATATTTAAAATAGAACTTTGAATTTTAAAAAGAAGATTATTTTCACTTTTAACAACTGATAGCGGAACAGATTGATACACACAGATATACACTGTTGTCGCTAGAGTGTAACAGCGACAACAGCATCATCTTTGACTAGTCGATCCTTATTGTGGCAATGAGTAGAGCTAAATGTGATTCCACAGTCAGAAAGAATACTTAAGCAATAAATGATTAAAAAGTAATATTTTTAATAACAGTATTCAGTTCTTGTTTCTTGATTTTCCATTTTTATGACTACTAATTGAGCTATCGTGTACAGATGCAACAGCGTATATACAGTTGCATATAAAAAAAGTTTTCTTGTACTTACAAGTTGTTATGTTGTTACTAATGCCAAGATAGGCAAAGGCCAGATCAAGGCTCACGAAATTCATCATGTCAAAGGGCTGAGTGACGCCTGTCGTTAGCCGTAGTTTTGAGAATTATACAGGTGACAGAACGACTTTAGCTCGGTTTCACCCAAAGTTTGAGGTAGAATACCCTCGGGGGTGATCAGGGGCCTCCTACATCTCTTCCCCTTCCATCAACTTCCCGAGGGGACTTACAGCTCGATGGCTTTTTAAAGTACCCCCATGTCGCGAAGGCACTACACATTAAAAAACATCCTTGTCTTCTCCGGAATTCGAACCCAGGCCCAATGGCACAGCAGTCAGCGTCGCTAACCAATATACCTGGTGGGTGACTACTTACAAGTATATATATACATAAAAAAACTGCTATTATATTCTCCTACTTAAAAATATTCTAGGAAGGAAGTATTTCAAATTAGCTATTGCAACAACTTATACACGTAATTTAGGTATAGGAAATTATATATATTTTGCTTGCTTTGAAGTCTCTAACAAAGCGATTCTCAAATTGTGGGGCGCGCCCCCCTAAGGGGGTGTGATAACCCTACAAGGGGGCATGAGTATATCAAAAATTCGAAAAAAAAACATTATTTAAAAAAAAAACTTATTAATTTACTGAAAGGAAGCAAACATAATAATAATAATAATAATAATAATACATTCCGACATAATAAAAAATAAAATACACATATACACTGGTATAATACACTTATAAATGTATCAGTACTGCACCATGTATTTCATAATTAATTTAACAGTACTAAGTCAAGAACAAGTTTAATAATTAGCAGTGACTCTATGGGCACATCATAAAATTATATACAAATTTAATACTTATCTTGATGATTTGTACGGTTTATAATTAAAGTCGTATATTGTAGATTGACGTCAAAATTGTATGTAAGGGGGGCGCGGTCAAAATTGTGGTTGAAAATAAGGTCGCGAGTATAGATAGTTTGAGAAGCACTGCTCTAACCTAAACTTAAAATAAAAAAAGGTTATTTCATAAATAAAGAGCTAATAATCATATCCACACAGATTTTTTTTCTCTTTTATTACCAGTACTATGTTGAAAGTAATGAAATTATATTTACACTATGAAATATGAAATGAAACATATCCCCCCCCCGTTCCAGAAATCTCCTCATTTTATGATAGAATATCCTTTAAACGAAAGGAGTCATAAATTGTGCCCCATATAATATATATATATACCATCATTCCCCTCAAGCTGTGGGGAGAGCCCCCTACGGGTCTGATAGTCCTACGTGGGGTTGCGATTCTATCGAAAAGGCTAAAATAAAATATTATTTTAAGAAAATTCAAATATTTATTTCTAGTAACCTCATGGGGTTCTGTAAGGAATTATTTCTGCAAACTACTTGCATTAAAAAGTACTTAATATATTACAGTGTATTACTTTAATTATTATTTAACACACCTTTTAAATTCCAGTTTCAATTATTACTTATAGTTCTTGTTCCTTAACCTGAATTCTTAATATTATACTACATAACACAAGTGCGATTAGTTTTATGCTATCTAGACGTTTCATAATGAAGATAAAAGACTTCACAAGAAAGTTACTATCTATAATAAAATATCCTGCCTTGATTTGAATTAGTTCGGAGTTTCAAAACCAACCTTCAACAGCCTCCACGTAATCTCTGGTGATCGATCCGATCCATAAAAATACACCAAAAGGTCCATGAACCCCCTTCGATTAACTCGAGAGAAATTTTGCAACTCATTCTTACGCAAACAGAAGGAAAATACGGTCTGCTAAAAGAGTTATTTCAACTGCTGTCGGTTTTTTTTTTTCATTACGATTTTATTACAGTGAAAATCGTTTAAAATGAAACTGAGAGGATTAAAAACCCTTTTAGGGATAAAAATCATTACCACCCCCCCCCCCCATATATTTAACAAAATTAAGTTTATTAGATTGTATTTTATTCACATACATATGCATATAATGTATTTAATAAAAATCAATGAAACAAAAGGATTCACAAGAACTTAATGAAATTTGATACAAATTTTAGCGATGTCAAACTTTTAATAAATTTCCATTTACAGTTTCTGTTTTTGATCAACAGTCCTAAGTAGCTCCATCTTCATTTTAAGCAAAATAGCAGTTTGTTTCCTCCCTTAGGCCTCTGCCATTGTGATAGTTAGAAAATATTCTAAAATAGGAAGAAAAAAAAACGGGAATCAGCTTCACTGATTTTTACTTACACTGCGATGTACTCGCCAACACGAAAACCAACTGATGATATATAATAAGTTTTTACTTGGTGTTTGTGAGGAGTGGAGGGTGGAAATACCTTAGATAAATGAAAATGGCTAGTGTTACAGGCTATTCCGAGGGTATTTCCATCCCTAGTTAGTCTCTTTTCTACGATACATGCGAAACCATTTCTTTATTTCATAACCCTCTTAAATCTCACATATGCGGCTGGTGTTTTCTGTAACTTGCTCATTCTCCCCAGAGAGGAAATCTTTTCATGTTAGATGATTTTCGTTTCATGTTAAAAGAAAAAAATACATGAAAATATATTGTAATTTGTCAGGATCATTGCGATCAGGATCGTGTTAAATCATATTTCTTCTTAAGCGTTTTTACGTTAAACGCTCTTCACTGCACTTGGTTTACAGAAAACAAATGATATTCAATTAAAATTTAGTACAATGTTTAGTGAGTGGTAGTATATATTACTAGTTTAACCAGTAATATATAAAATTTATTATAGAAGAATATAAAAGAATTATATTAAAGACTGTTGAACATTTACAAGCAAAAATTGTAACGTTTCGTTTACGTTATTGACGCATGTTTGTTTCTTCTCGTGTCAAATTTTCTGTGGATGCTACGCTGTTTCCTTTTTTTTTCCTGCATATAAAATTACATTTTTTTCATACTTGCGTCTCGTTTTGATACAATTATTGATATCTTTGGTGTTTAGATAGTTAAAATAAAGTGTATACAAAAAAAAATTCTTAATACGAACAGATAAATATGTTAAGGATAGACTGAATATTAGAGATGAACTGCGGAGACAATGAGAAACATAGATTCAAATGGCTTGTGTCCTCCCTTTTGTCCTCCTTTTCAATATTTTAAAACTTATCTGTTAATCTCTGTATTCAGAGATGAACCAAACATGTTTCCAAAGTGTCGAAGAATGGTCTGAAACAAATATCACAGGAAATGACTGTTTTCAATGGTATTTTTTGACTTGGTCTCAAGTAAAGGGGGCAGATATAGAAAATTATGTTGAGTTTTTATTGAAAAAAGGCCTGATATTACAATCGATGACAATTGTCAATTTGAAGTAGAAAGAAGACTGAATGTACATTTAAATTTTAATAAATTAGAACAATTGGAAAATCAACATGTTGAGAAATTTGTAAAATATGGGTGAAATTACTTAAGCCATTTCAAAAATGAACACATTCCATATGAAAATGTTATTATTCTTGTTGAATTTACGTAGTGCTGCCCTGGAACTAATGCAACATTTGAAAGAGTTTTTTTTTTCAGTTGGTAATGATTTTTGTGAAGCGACTAGTGAGAAATCAAAATTAAATGTTAATATTTTTGCTACTGTAATTACCGTAAAATTCAGTATGAAGGATATTTTTTGCCCGAACTCTCCGATATGTTAACAAAAAAAAATCATTCAATGGAAAAATACTCTTTTAAGATAATAATTAAAAAGAATGTAAGCATAATTAGCTTATTTTTGTTTAAATTAATAAAACGATTCATATATTTAAGTTATACTTTTTTCTTAAATTTTTCGTTCTCTTTTTCCTTGTAAAAAATATGGTCAGCTTAATAACAGAAACAAAGCATTTCATACACAGGTTATATTACACATAACTCAGAAGCAAACAAAACGTTGCCATCCCGAAAAGGCTAAATACAGTCGATGGCGATGGTAACAAGAATGAGAATAAAGCTATTTATTTTACAGAAAATACGTATATAATAGAAATTGTAAATAATACAAAGAATTGAATAGAAATTAAATATAGTACATAAATGAAACTACAAAGCACATTAATAATAAAAATACAGAATAATAATAAATACAATTCCATCCAAACACGTCATGTATTTTGAATTTCTCAAGAAATAAAATGAAAACCCATAAATTTTGAAATTGTAGAGTCATTTAAACTTTTAATGAGTGCAATCGAGTTAATTTGATCTCGCTGAACTTACTAAACTGTGACCTAAAGAGAACATTCTTGCTGAGTTATATTTTTATGCTGTTGTAATTTCCAGATTCAGATATAAGCAATCGTCATGTGCACTCGTTAGAATAACAGCGATCCGTTGTAGTGATTTTGTAAATTTAGATAAAATATTTTTGATAAATATAAAAAAAAGTATTCTTTCATTTGCTAGACATCAACATTTGGAAAGCATATGCTTTTGTATAAAAATAATGGAGGTGAAAAAAATATATATTTCAGAAGCAAAGTAGTAGAAAGACTTATATATGTTACCATCAAAGCAGGAATACTTAAACTGTGGCCCACCAAGCCCTTTTGAGTGGCCCCGTCATGACCCATTGCTCTGAGAAATTATTTTATATAAGACAATGGGTGTATCAAAAATTTGGTTGAAAATTTTTTGACACACAAGAAATCAAATATATCAATTTTACTTTTTTGCTACCGATGAAGTACGGCGGCGAATTGATATTCTTTTTCTATTTGTAACGGTTACGGTTAGTGAGAACAGACAACGTGGAGTAGCAACAGTTTTATGGGTGGAACTAATTTTATGAAAAATCTTTAATACCTTGCAAGCAAAAAAATATTCGAATGATTTGGAGGTTGACTGCTTTGTAGTGGAATACAAACATGGGTCAGAACTTGTTTCATTTGTCACGAAAGTGCTGTATTTAGAGAATACCAATAAACAGGAATTATTTAATGATATGTTTCCTCTTTCAAGAGGTGATAATTGGCTTTATTGACTATTCTTTGTAACAGCGTTTCGTCAGTGGTAATGTCACAGTAGTGACAAAGACATCCTCAGAATTTTGCTATATTATTGGTAATCATATGGAACCGTTTACTGATGCAAAAATTGTGAGGGAGTGTTTCTTAAATTCTTGTAATTGAGTGTTAGTGACAAAAATGAAAAAAATAATAATTAAAAAATATCAAAACAGGAGTTATAATATTTTGATCAATGTTCCATGTTTTAAATTTCCAATGTTATTTACCCCCCCCCCGTTTAACCCTCCATGCGGGCTGTACGTAAAATTCCGCCATTCCAGAGATGCCTTTTCTGCCTTCAAGCAAGATTCCCAAAAGCGGCCGAGCCGCATTCTTAAAAATACGGCTCAACCGCTTTTGAGAACCCCACCTGAAAGCAAAAAAATATGTGAGGTGCATTTTTGAAGCATCTCCAGAATGGCAAGACTTTAAGTGCAGACCGCTTAGAGGGTTAAAGCTCATGTTGCGGCCCGCGTGAAATAGCTAACATATGTATGCGGACCACGTGAAAAGGCTAATATATGTATGCGGCTCAACAGAAAAAAAGGTTGAGTACCCCTGCATCAAAGCGTGAAATCCATCATTTCATAGAATAACCAGGTATATCACGACTTAACTAGACAAATCTGTTAAAGTATATAAAATTATTTAATTCTATGACTTAACTAGGTATTCAACAGAATAACGATTACTTGATCGTTAAAGCATGGAATACGGCACACGAAAGTTCTTTGAACAAGTTCTAGCTGCTTTTAGTCAGTTTTGAACAGCTTATAGCTGCTTTACAATTGAAAAAGTGTAATAGTAAAAGGTGTTCATGTTTTAAAAATAGTACGCAATGCAATTCAAAGTGTCATCACAGCAATCCTTGCTTTAATAAATATGGAAAAGTAAAATATAGGTGATTCAGAAAATTCAAATTAATATTCTCTTACATTTTTGTTCGAAAAGGTTCACAAATTTTTTTATGAAGTAACAGTGTTTCGTTCCAACATGTATTTGTTTGATAATATTTAAATATAACTGTTTCTGCAACATATTTCTTCCCCTTTTTGGTTAACTTATTTTAGTTACTTGAAAAATAATAAATTATATCATCTGCTTTTCCTTATTATTTATCAATTAATCATCCGCAATATAGGGATAAAATGCATTTTTCGAGAGATTTTAGCTATTTATAATCAGTTAATTTATAAAATAACTTGAAATCGTTTAATTTTTAATTTCACGTTCTATCATTAGTTATTTTATAGAATAACTGGTTATTTCGCAGAATAACTTGTTAAAGTATGAAATTTTTCATCTTTTATATACTTTAACTAACTTGTCAAGTTATTTCATGAAAACCCTAGTTATTAAATGAAATAATTGAATTAAACACTTTAACGGTAACATATATACAAAATTTTCATAGATACATATATGAAAAAAAAAATCGGATAGACCGAAATATTCTGGAATTTTACGAATAACGGAACGACATTTTCCTAGTTTTGTTCCACCAACATAAGAAAAAATGTGCTTTAAAAAATACTGCTCTGTGTGTTGAGTTAAAAGGAATAGAAAAGGAAAAGAAAAGAGAGTCGTTACATGTGTAATAATAGCAATGTTGGGCTATGTACTTTACCTTGCTTCCGAATATTTCAGACAAAAGGAATTTTAAATATTTTTTTTCTTTCAATTCCTACTATTAACTAATACCCTCTATATATTTATTTATTTATCTATCTTGGTGGAATTTTCAATCGTTAATAAAATATATTTTAAAGCACTCCATTGAGCTGAAATTTAATATACATGATTATTTTGGATGACAATACAATAATTTAATTATAATTAATAAAAATTAATTGATTAAAACTAATTATTTTAAGAATTACAAATGCAGCCACGTTGGCGACTTAGCGACCCTTTTGGCGACTTGTGTCAAAACTTGAAAAGGTTTTTTTCTCACGTTTTAAAGCATTCAGTTGAACTGAAATTTTATATACACGATTGTTTTGGATGACAATACGATACTTTAATGATAATGAATAAAAATTAATTACCACTTAATGTTATCATTCTGTCATATGTATATACATATTTATATTAATTGTTACTATTTAATAAAAAGTAGCTAAAAAATAAAATTTTTCTTTGTTGATCTAAGTAGAAATTGACTTTAAAAAATTGTTTTTATATTGCTTGTTAAAATAAATACTACTACTAGTATTATTTATGTGTTCATGGATTATAAATATATATTTTTACTGATAGAAATATATTTTTTAAGAAGCAGCTATTCGAAAAAAAGTGTATCAGAAATCGATGTCGTGCAAGATTACAATATTCTGCTCTAATGTGCAATGGGGATCAAAATCCAAAATTAAAATATTGATTTTGTTGATTTATAATTTTTGTTTATTTTTGACCAAAAAAATGTTTTAAATGCGTTTCCTTAAATTAAAAAAAAAATGAATTATTTTTACCGAATTTTGTTTCAAAATAAGTGTGCATTTGACTCCTTAACTGGTTGGCCGGTAAACCATACGGGCTACCTAAAGCTTACCACAACCGGTATCTCCGTACCATGTACGGGCTCTGATATTTTCTTCTGTCTATCTTAGAGTTGCACATATTTTTAATTCTTATCGGGAGATTATTAGTGCTGGCATTTCTAAGAAATGCAGTTTGTCCATGGTCCTGAAATATTTATCATCCAGGATTTTCTTTGTGGTTTAAGGTGGGAATATTTCCTTGTAGTCAGAAATTTAGATTCTTAAAAATATTCAATAAAGTACAGGAATTAGCAAGGCAATTTGCACTTTGCTTATTGAGAAGAAATGAAATTGGAAAAATAATCCAAAAGTCGATATTATTTCTATTCCCATTGTAATGTACGACTTAGTAATACACCATGATTCAGTTTATTGTAAATGCATATATATGAAAACTCACACAAAATCCTCAACCATTTGAAAAAGACGTAAAAAAATGAAATTTTTTTTGTAAGTATAAGATTATTTTTTTTAAAATTTATGAAGCTTTTTTCAAATTATGCAGAGTGTACTTATAAAAAGCGAACATTTAAAGTTTTTTTTTTATTATTTTTTATTGTGTTCCACAATTATAAATAAAAAATAGTTTGAAAAGTTTAAAATTAAAAATATTAAAATAATATTCTTCCATTTTCTCATTCCGTTAAGTATTATACTTAGTTATATGCACTAAAAAATATGCCTTTTTTGGAACTTTTTAGACAAAAAAAAAAAAAAAAATAGACTGACTGCTTAAGGGTTAATAAGTGTTAATTCATGAGTTTCAGGGTTGAAATAGTACAAAAAGGATAATAACCGAGATTTAATGACAGCTGTTGATATATTACACTTTTGTAAATCAATTTTTCCAGGAAGTAGTGAAATGGTGTAAGAGTGAAAAGGTATAGTATTTCAAAAAATTCGAATCCGGTTCAAAATACAGCTGTGTCTGCTAATATCACTGCCTGGCGAACTTATCTTTGCGAAAGCCTCATCGAACATTTCTAATCATGACGAAAATAATTACTCAACAATAACGTCTGAAAATTTAGAAAGTAAAAACAATGGAAATGATAACGTAGTAACAGACGATGAGAAATGAAACAATACTTTAAATCAGTTTAAGATTTCCTAATATTGTCAACTTTTATCAATTCAGTATCATTTAGTACCTTATACTTAATGAAGTATTTATGAAACATTAAAAATTTTCACAGTATGCATACCCTTACAGTGATGCCAAGATATTCGAAACACGAATAATTTTGCTTTTTGTAATACTGGATTTTTTACTTTCCTGCTTTTTGTAATACTGGATTTTTTTGAAGTTATACTTCTTTTGAGGCATTAGAGAAATAGGATGAGGGTAAATTTTTTCAATGCGCGCACTCCGTTACGGATGTGACGCACAACCGTCACGGATGTGTGACGCACACCGTCACGGATGAGAAAATCCTTTGTCTAGAAATATACAGAATGGGACAGAGATCACACACATTCCCGCCTTCAAAATCCTCTAAAAAATTTTTCTCTTCACTTCCCTGAAGTAGAAGACTCCCGGGTTTGAACCGGGGACCACTCGATCTGCAGTCGAATGCTCTACCACTGAGCTATACCCCCCGCGTCAGCAAACCTTTGCTTTGCGTTCCGTAGGAACGGATACGAAAATGCTTTGTCTAGAAATATGCAGAACGGGACAGATCATTCCCGTCTTCGACCCCTCCCCATATTATTGGTCTTATTGTTCCATTGCGGGGGTGTTTAAATTTATTTAAATCGTGATTATCTCAGGTTTGGCTGGTCCGATTGACTGAAGGTTAGTATCGTTCTACTCTGCTCGTGACCGCCTTTCGTCCTTGACCCAGCTTGTCCTGCTAAAGATTTTTAGAAAGATATTAATCTTGTTACTCCAAAGAAGTATAACTTCTTAAATGCGTACATAAGTACACACACACTTTTTTTTTTACTTTCCTGCTTTTGTAATAATGAAAACCAGCACTTCATCATGTATTGTAAAATCAAGGTAGGACTTTTAATGCTCTGAATCATACTCATCTAAAAACTTTGTTGCTAAGCGATACACCATTGAGGTGAGTATTTTGAAGCCTAACTGGCTTTGCTAACTGGGAATCAATTTGCATTTTTTGTCTTCAAGTAATAATTTAATAAACATTTCTGAATTAAAAACTCGATAGTCCCTTCAAGGTGGGGCAAATAAAAGAGTGCCGGAGAACAGAGTTCAAGGTTTCAAAGAAACACGACAAAGGAAGAGAACTGCTTATAGAAGATGTTGAAAATTATCACCATCAAATTTTTGACACTTTTGGACCCTGGTCAGAAAATTGTGAATAGTAGATTGAAGCTAGACTGCTGGAATTGCTGCAATCTCATCTTAAATGCTCCGCTGCAGTTCGTGAAGACTATTAGAGTTATCTCAATACACATTAAACTTTTTGAGGGTTACCCACAAAAAGTAATCACACGCTAACAGATCAGGTGACCTAGGTGACCAGCTATGGTGGAGACCAGAATGACCTTTGCTAATAACTCTGCCATTAGTGAAGATTATGTAAATTGAATCCATTGTTTGGTGGGATGCATGCGCAATTGCTCCAACCTGTTGGAAGTAACTCAGCGTTTCTCAAACTGTGGGGCGTGCCCCCCCCTAGGGGGCGTGATAAATCTGCAAGGGGAGCGCGATCATATTTAAAAGTAGAAAACAAAACATTATTTTAAAAAAATTATTAATTTACTGAAGTAAGCAAACAAAATGTATTCTAGCATAATAAAAAATAAAATACACAACTACACTGATGTAGCATATTTATAAATGTATCAGTACTGCACAATGTATTTTATAATTAATTTGACTATACTTAGTTAAGAAGAAGTTTAAAAATTACCAGTAACCCCATGGGCTTGTCATGTATAAAAAATTATACGTATACAAAAATTAACACTTATCTTAATAATTCGTACGGTTTATAATTAATCCTTTAACTGTCGATAAAAAGGTACGCTATACGCTCCACAATGCAATCTTCCACGTAGGCGATAATTGGGAGAAAGGGGTAGAAAAGAAATAAGTGAGCAAATCCTTCGCAAACACTGTCAAGGACCTTTTATTCCATTCCAAAGCTTTTGGAATAATTTTATGGAAAGCAATGAACAGAAAAGGTCATACATCGGGAAAACGTATATATACGTCCGGGGATGTTAACGCTTTGACTCAGCAAGACGTTTATATACGCCGGTGGCAGCTTTAGCATCAAAGTATAGTATTATTGAATTCAATACATTGTTATTGTATAGAGGGGGGCACGATAGAAGTTATGATTGAGTATTAAATCGCAAGTATTGAAAGTTTGAGAAGCACTGAAGTAACTGTAGGTCTTTTCCTTCTCAGATAATGCTGCCACAAATGCATTCAAAATGTTGGATATGTAATGCTCTAAATTTGCCGTCTGACGAAAAAAGATGGGACCAATAATACGGCCTGCGGATTCTGCACGCCAAAAACCAACTTTCTAAACATGCAATGGTGTATGGTGGAAGCTATGAGGATTCGCCGCTGCCCAAAATCTATCATTCTGTGAGTTGGCATCCCCCCTCCAATTTTTACAATTTTTTTTCTTACAACCTATGTATATGTATTACGTACAGTTTTTAAGCTCAAAATACTACAAAAATACCTATTTAATTTTTAAAAGAAAAATTTAAAAATCTATGAAGATAATTTAAAATACTCATCCTTCTCTTGCAATTGAGTTACACAAGAAATCTTATTTACTAGTACGGCAAATTATATATAACAAAATAAGGAGAAAGTTTACTGCTGACATGATTCATATTCGCAAGATACAGTTTTTTATCAATGTCTATTAAACACTCTTTAAAAATGTTTTAATTCTGAATTCACCTATCTTTTTTAAAAAAATAAGTATTGCTTTGATTCAGAAAAATGCATACCAACTTTTGTTACTTGGACTAATAGTCAGTAGTTATAAATATATCATAGTATTTGACACAATACAAAAAAAAGCCTTAGCATTTTAAATGAGGATGAACAAGTTTTTTCTTTCTGGGATAAATCAGTTTAAAGTTTTTTATTTGACATTTAAATGTGAATAAAAACAAACTAGAAAGTAATCACAACTCTGGATTTTCTTAACTTGGAGCTTTCAAATTTTGTGAGATTATAGTAAAGTATGTAAGGGATAATTTAGACTAAATATTTTTGTTTGAATTTTTGACGGATTTCGGTCAGTTGAATAGTATTTTGTCCCCTTAAGAAAATTTTAATATATATTGCTACAGAGAGAGAGAAACCACTTTCCCGTAATGCGTTTCAGCTTAATTTTGGCACACAGCGTGTACGTTAATTCAAGAAAATGCTGAGTCATATAATTTTCCCATTAATGAATTTGTTCACTAGAAATTCTCACCGAACCGCGACAAAAACAATGTCGTGCTAATTTTAAGGTATCCGACTACGCTCGGAACTGTGATGTTAAAAAAACCTCATAAATGGATAATTTTCATGATATTTAGTGTCACTCAGATTAGAATATATGCACAAAATTGTTTTAAGGACATTTTGACAAAATAAATTTATTTAAATACAATATTTTGGCAAACAAGTAACTTAGAATAATCTTCTTTCAAAATGTTCTCCTTTTGTAAAAAATGTTTCTATTATAATAATATTTTGCCTGTGTATAGCTCAGACCTCTCTACAGAGGCTTAACTAGAAGTTTTGAAATATATAACTTGGAAGTGGGTTTATCGATATTTTACGACAACAGAGGGGAGTAATTTTAAGAAAAAAATGCCAATAGTTATTTCAATGGGTGGTAACTCTGAAAATAATATGAATGTTTCAAAAATTCTAATTGAGCCTCTGTAGAGAGGTCTGAGCTATATACAAGCAAAATATTATTATAATAGAAGCACTTTTCACAAAAGGAGAACATTTTGAAAAAAGATTATTCTAAGTTAATTTTTTGCCCAAAATAGTGTATTTAAATAATTTATTTTCTCAAAATATTCTTAAAACAATTTTATGCATGCATTCTAATCTGAGTGACACTAAATATCATGAAAATTATCCATTTATGCGCTTTTTTAAAATCACGGTTCCGAACGTAGTCGGATACCTTAAATCGAAATAGCCTTGTACTTTTTTTTCACATTTAGAGTTGTTTTTTTTTAATCAAAAATAATTCGTTTTCATAAATTTAGGTAATATTTTAAGGTTTGCAAAATTTTATGCAATTTAGAATTTATATAAGTATTTAAATGTGATGATTATAAGCTTGAAACATCTCACAAAGAAGTTTTTAATCAAAAAACTAAATTAATTTTTTACAGTGAAAAAAATAAGGAAGATATAATTTCTAACTCATAAAAAAGCAAGCAATGAGTATTTTAATGAAACACATGAATTTAACGGAACAATTTAAGAAATATAAATGACTTAAAATTTCGAAAGAAGTACATGGAGAATGTAAAATATTAATTATTTTTGATATTTAAAACCTCTAAAAAGAAATGATCATGCAATTCTAACCAAACATTTTGTAAATATTGCACATACTTCAATTATAACTACCGAATCATTTAAAGTAGTAATTTTTAATTACTTTTTAACTACGAAGCTGCGTTCGGAAGCAGTAAAACATACTGAAACGTATGTTTTATTTTTCAACTCAATGTATAAGGTGAACAAAAACTATGGCTACACTTTTAAAAATGAATTAAATCCAACAAAAATTTTCGCTTACAGTTTTTATGTTCCAAAAAGAAACAAATTAGAGATTCAGTTTCATGAAATGCCAATTAGGTGGGGCACCGTACACGTATTGAAACATTCTCGCTTCAAAATTATTTCACTGCAAGAACAAGCGCAAGTATTTGCATGGTTTATTGTATTTAAATCTGCAACACATGTACAGCGTAAATATTGGACTACTACCAACGAAGCCTACTTCAAGGTCCACAATTTATAAGTGGTATGAAAGGTTTATGATGATAGGTAAGGTATTGTTAAAAAAAAATCAGGCTGCATTAACAGAAGCTAAGCTACGATGTGTGTGTGTGAGTTACCAAACTCAAAATAATTTATATAGACTCGAAATACTTAACAGACTCGATATGCTGCGCATGACAAATTGTACACTCTTTGAAATCGACAAAAAGTACTGTAAAACAGTGCTTCTCAAACTTTCTATATTTGCGACCCAATTTTCAATCATAGTTTTCATCGCGTCCCCCTCCATACAATAACAAGTACTGAATTCAATAACAATATACTTTGAAATAAAGCTACAATGCGACTTAAATTATAAGCCGTACAAATTATCAAGATAAGTATTAAATTTTGCATATAATTTTATGACATTCCCATAGGGTTACTGGTAATTATTAAACTTGTTCTTAACTTGCACTGTTAAATTAATTATGAAATACATTGGGCAGTACGGATACATTTATAAGTGTATTATATCAGTATAAATCTGTATTTTATGTCAGAAAGTATTTTGTTTTGCTTCCTTTCAGTAAATTATTAATTTTTTTTAAAAAAAAATAATCTTTTGTTTTCAACTTTTTGATATACTCGCGCCCCCTTGTAGGGTTATCACGCCCTCCTAGGGGGCGCGCCCCACAGTTTCAGAAACACTGCTGTAAAAGAAACTTTGTTATTTGGTAAACTTTTTATGGAACATAAAAAAACCATAAGTGAATATCTTTATTTTTTAAAATTATTATTTGATCATTTATCTTGCACCGAGTTAAAAATAAATTAAAAAAAAAGAAAAAAAACTAAACGACAAAAGTTGAACAGTAAAAAGAGTAACTAGAAGAAATTTTATTGAAAAGAAATTATTGCTTGAAAAATATGTTAAATTCTTTGAAGAAAAACCATTTGTGAGAAATCCTGCTTTACTTTTTCCGCCATATATTTGAAACCTTTAGCAGCAGAATTAAGCAAAATTTGAAACGAGGTATTCAGAACATTTTCTACGTGGGTTTTCAAAAATCTGACATTTTGTAGTGAACGTTTTCTATTCTTCAACCATAATATATTATGTTAATGAAGTGATTTAATTGATGTAATATTATACTAAATCAGTTTCCTTTGAATCCTTAACCTTGATGCTGATTTTGTCCATCACGAGATGTAAGATGGCCATGATGAGAGTTGCACAAGTTTTAACCTAGCAAGCTGTAATAATAATAAATATTCTGTTTTATAGCACAAAGATACGTTTTCTTCCTTAATATTTACATATGATAATATCGCTAAAATACTCTGATGTTGTAAGCAAAGCAGTCACTCAATCTGTCGTAAATTTATCTATGTAATCCACACAAACTGTATCAGTTTAGACGTGTTTCTGTCGAAATGTAAAACTCAAGATGATGACAGGAAAATGGTGAAATAGTTAACATTCTCTTTTGAAACATTTGTGATGTGATACTTATTCGATTGAAATTAATTAAAAACCTTGGCGAGCTCCTAAGATATTCAACTGGTATTTTAAACTCATTTTTTTTCATCTGTTTCAACCTTTAACCCTTTATCTACCGACGGGACTTTATAAAGTACCACTCAATTTAAAATTACATAGAATAGCCATTTTTACGAATATTCTGACGATACTTAGCGCGAATATTCTATTAAATTCACTCTTCCAAAATATATGGCGGCACGGGTTCTATGATGAATATTTTAGCGGGAAAGGTGAATAGTTTTATAGCAGAAATTGCGTTTTCAGTGGATTGCAAAGATTGTCATTTTTGTTCCGTAAAAATAGTTAATGTCAAAAGGTAAGTGTCTTATTTTTTTGTATGTTAATGAAGACCTTAGAAAACAATTTGACCATTTACTTTAAGTGAACAGTGTATATAATTAATTTTACAGTTAAGTATCTTTAATTAATTAATTAGCTCTAATGGATTAAATTTCCCTAAGTTGAGTATTTTGTTTATGTATATCTCTTAATTTCCAATGTAGTGATTCAAAGAAGAGTATTGCATGAAAATAAACTGCAGTATCTCATAATGTGGTAGATAAAGGGTTAAAAGAGTTAACCAATATCGATGTTTCCAAATAACAATTTCATATTCCAATTTTATTAACCCGTTCAGGGCCATGATCACGTGTTTCTTCCTCCAGGGTCAACAGTATCATATGTGTGATTACGCTTTCCCTGACATGATCACACCGGTGTGATCTGAGTTTGAAACGTTTTTATATGAATTTTTACAAGGTTCTAGATGGCGGTTAAAATCCTTTTTTTTTCTCCTCTCATTATGTTTTACAAAACTTTGAACCTCCAATATGTGCTTTCGGCTCTGAGATTGTTTTATTAAATCCGGGATAATTATGAATGTAAACAACTGCAAATGCTTAGATTTTTCGAGAGAATCCGGCATTACGCTCTGGATTTCTGTTTATATTTTGAATAAGTTGGAAAAAATGGAAAGTTTATTAGTTTATGAAGCATCAGATATTCATAATAATAGTTTCAGTATTTATTGTATATTTGGTTCGTATTTACAACAATTATTTTAATACTGAAAAACATTTAAAAAGCAGGTCTTCATAGAACAAACTCGATAACTCATTTTTAAAGATAAAGAATCGTTTGTTCTTAGTGACTCCTTTTTAATTCAATGAGAACAAACGATTCTTTTTCGTTGCTATCGCAACCAGAGAGGCCATAAATATATAAGAACAGAAAGCTATAACCAATATAAGGATTAATTAAAAGTAAAGTGATATATTAGCTGTTAATTAAAATATTTGTATCAGTTCGAGCTACAACAAGTTAATGTGAGAGTAAATATATCGCTTGGGATTAGTTTTGCATCTATTTTATTTTAATCATCATGGCGAAAAAAGTGAAAAAAGTACGTTTTTTTATTAAAATGAAAACATTTTCTTTGAAATTCGCCATTGTTTTTTTTCTTTAAAGATAGTGAAACATTTTGTACTGTATATTCATATTTTATCAATTATAGTAAATTGTGAATTTTAGCATATTTGTGAGTGCATTTTCTATTTTATATGAATTTTTAAATAAAATTAGGCTTAGAATGGAAATTCGTGCAGTCCCGTGCGTTCGTGGACTTTTGTAATGTGCAGGCATGGGGAAACGCTTCTTTCTGCTTTCGCCGGTCCTGAAGAAGAAGAAGGGGGGGGGGGGGGGAATATTTTTAAGGAACGAATGTTAAGGAATGACTATTTTTTAGAAGCAATATTTTACTGAATCTAAATTAAAGAGAACCGATTTAATTTCCCGTTGAGTTTCATGTCAGGTATTTTGTTCCATTTGAGATTTTGATTAATATCTCGGCTACGTAAGATGACATTAGTGAAAAATCATTGTAAAATTGTGAAATGTTGGGCCATTGGATCTAATGATGTGATGAAAGGTGTTAGCTTTCCACATTTTCAAAAATATGCTATTCATTGCTTAGCCAATTTTTATAGAGTTTTTTCTATTTTTCTCGTAACTGGTATGACTCCCAGTTTTGACTTTCATGTTTTTAGAAGTATTTTTCATTTATATATATATATATATATATATATATATGTGTGTGTGTGTGTGTGTGTATTAAAAATGTATATAAATTAATCACATTACTATAAATAAACATTTGAAATTATAAGAATCCAAGAATACAAAATCCCATTTCAAAATATCAATAGTGAATGCAAAAAATAATAAAATACCAACATTTTCAAGCAAAATTAATAATTTATAAAATAGCCAAGTCTCGGATTTAGGACCGATAAGTGGAGTTAAACTAGTTTGATGGCGCCAAACTTCATCTTATGGCAACTTGATAAACCAAACTAAAAATATCCAAAGTCTCAAAAATTTAAAATTTTAAAATTTTTTTAAAAGCTCAGATTTAAAAAGGAAGATGTTCGCCATCGCATTCTTAAAGGTATTATAACATAATAATGTGAAAATTCTAAAATAATCAAGTGCATTATATAACTGAACCACCCAATACGAAAGATAAATGCACCCTTCTTTAAAATGGAAGTATTCGCTAATGAAATACCTCACAAAACACCAACACATAAATATCCTAAATACCTAAATAGCTGAATATACAACAAATTCTAATTGCATAAATAATCAAAAACTCAACCAAGAGCATCTCAGTGATACATCAAATTGAAAAATAATAATTTCTTAATACGTTTGTATCACTCTCCTACAACACACACAACTTCTTTATTACTCATAACTCCCACAAATTCCACTTAAATCTAAAAGATACGAATCCTTCATATCAGACCAGAGTGTATGCAAAGAAGTCTTTTGATTGGTCATTAAAATTTTTAAAAATATCATTGTGTAAATACTGGTATATGTGTGTATCAAAATGTAAACCGTGTGTGGTAAAATGTAAAAAAAATATATATATATATATATATATATCGAGTCAATATTCCTGTAAATTAATAATGTTAACAGATATTTTACGTTATACATGCATATTAAAGTGAAGAATACCAAAATGTTATTTAAATAAAATTTAACAAAAAGTATGTGATAGTTATTTTTTAAATATTCATTGGTTTTTTTGACAGTTCACTTAGCTGAATATTGTTTGAAATATTACTCTCTATAATTCAATCGGTCAAATTTTATATCTGTCTGTCTATAGTGTTTTGTACAACTCTTTATGATTTATCTGTTTTCGTTCCTTTCAAATAGTTTAATACAAAAACAATGTGATTGATTTAAACTGGGCAATAGCTGCGATGAATAGAATAGAGAACCTGTGTTATCATTTCTTCTTTCCCAATCGAAACTTCCAGGTTATTTCGGAACTTCACACACGCGTGTCTAAAAAAATCCTTTATCCAGGTACATTGGTACCTTAATGCACGTGTATCAATCTTATGCAGTCGATTATTGTTTTCAATTTGAACTATTTATGTACCTTTTTTACACTTTTGAATTGGAAAACGGCTAAGGGTTTGTATCTAAACACGTGAAAATTGACCATCTTTTTCTAGAAGAAAAAACGAAAAAAAAGAACGATGCTTTGAGTTTGTAAACATTCTGGTGTTATCAAGCTTTCTTGTTTAAAACGTCATCAATTCATATTGAAACATTTGTTTGCTAATCAGATATGAAAGGTTTGGAGGAAGGAAGAAATGTGACAGATAGTTTATTGTTTTTGAGTTTTCAGTTCATGCACTTGTGGTTCTCGGAAAAAAATTTTTCATTCCGAATTCTATGACTTTGTTATTTTCGGCAGCTTGTTTACTCTAAAGGTAAGAAATTAGCACATTGTCATACTTTAAACTTAGATTTATTTGTAACTCCTTCTATCATTGTGTATATTGATAATTTGTTTTGTGTAAAAACAGCTTTTTATATAATTATTATTTTCATTGGAGAAACTGTATTTATAATTTTTTTTAAAATGAAAAATATGATATAAAGATTACTCATTTTTTTAAAAAAAATTAACTGTAATAATTATTTTCAAAAAATTTATTTGGAAAAAATAGTTATTAATAAATAATTAAATTGTGTTGCTATAACTCAAAGGCTAAAAACATGTAGGAATACATCATGGTTAAAGTAATACGATGACCAATTCTTACTCTTAGTACTATGATCGCAGAATTAATATGCATATATATGTAATACAAATATGCATATTTTTAGATTATTAGTAATTTAATATTCATGTGGGGGTTTGTTTTAAGTTTATAAATACAAGAGGTGCATGTTTAAGTTATATAAATTAAATTTTTTTTGTACATTTATTTCATTTAGGTGTATCTTACTTATAACACAAATCTAAATTTCAAACTGAAAATATGTCGCGGAATTATATTTGGTAAAAATATATTTGTTGTTTGATAGCTATCCAAATGAAGTCTGATATTTTTAATAATACATGATATAATAAATCAAATACATGAAAGTATTTTAGTTAAATCAAAACATAAAGTTTAATACTGTTCATCAAACATTCTTTTAAATATTTATTTAAAATTCTAATTTCTAATTTCTTAATTCTAATTCTATTTTTCAATTCAAAATCTAATTTCTAATTATTTTACAAATATCATATCTCTATCAGTTTTTAAATTTTCCACCCATCCCATACGCGAATGATGTATATTAATGTATAAGGAGATGCACTAATTTTTTTTTCAAAAACATGTATTTCAGAGTTTTACACAAAATAAATAAATTTTCAAGTACCTTTCTATAAACATTACGATATTAGCAAAATAAGTTGAGTAGCATTTTTCTTATATTCCTTCTGTTTGTACAAATATGAACTTTTAGTAATGTTTTTCTTGCTGAAAATCGTTAAATCATCAATATTTTATAGTAAAACTACGTAACAT
>BMAV01010078.1:167896-200193 GCA_019973955.1 Trichonephila inaurata madagascariensis | reverse complement strand
TGAATGCCTTTTTTGTTAAGAGATATTTATATTCTGCATTCTGTAAGTTCATAAAAATTGTGCATCCCTTTGATGTACTGACAAATATTTAGCATTCGCAAATGTAGAGGATGTCACAAACTGCAATAAGCAATCTAATACATCCTCATTAAAAGCGATTCAACTTTTTTCTGCATTTCTCTTTCGATCCTAATACATCCCACTGCATAAACTCAAAGAGAGTTATTGTGTGAACTATAGCGAATCAATACCTTTGGAATAGTTTTCGCGAAAAATTATTCCTTAATTTATGCGATGAATATTATTCATAAGGAATCGTGAATAAGTAACTTGAAATTCGTGTTTTTTAAAAATGTCCGTTTCCAAAGGTAGGAGAGTAATTTTTGGAAATGAATACTTTGTTGCTGTTTCGGATGAGACAGTGTAATTCCCGTTGCAATCTTACTCCTAATTTTACGTTATGTTTTTGTAATATCCTACCAGGGGAGATGTACACTTCGAATTCTTCTGTGTTCAAAGTCATATTTGTTTATGTTCATGGGACGAAACTTGTTAACATTCACTCAGTGACACATGTAATTGTTTCTGTGTTAAGCAGAAAATATAAATATGAAAAGAAAATAATAGTCTTCTCTGAATGTATTGTGATAAAACTGCAGAGTTTATTAGTACGCCCTATTACATTGAAATGGAAAACGAAGGGACAGAATCACAGATGACAGAGATATTGAGTAAGAAATGTATAAGTGCACTTTTAGAGTTTGCATTTGTAATTTTCATTCATGTGAAAAGGTTTCTGACGTGATTAAAGGGCCGTTTGAGAGGAATTAGCAGACTTTGAACGCGGAATGGTAGTTGGAGCAAGACGCATAAAATAAAACCATCGGGGATTCAACATTCCAAGATCCACTAAGTCAAGAGAGTGTACCAAGAATACCTAATTTCATGCATAGCCTCATTCGGGTAAGAACTGGTGCTAATTTTCGAGTGTGAAGCAGATCAATGAAGCGAGGAGGATGCAATCAGCTCCATCAGCCCTTCGTTTCTTTCTGCTTCCAGCGATGACAAATACACATCACAGTTGCTTGGTTTCGTCCAACACATTTATTGACTTCTCTCAAGGATAATCTGCAATTCCTATTGGCTGATGTTCTTCCTCTGTCGAATTCAGAAACTTGCCATACTTCAAATCGCTAATCTGTTCTCCCTTAACTTAGAACTTATGGGTGCCGCTACAGTTGCCCGTGATATGCATCTACACTATAATGCTATTGATTTGTATATTTCATCGCCGCCAACGCATTATGTAAATTCCAAATTGTTTGCAAGCTTCCTTCAGGGTGTTACATTTTGTGTGGCCGGCTGTGTATTTATCTTTTAAGATTTCGTAACCCCATTTCTTGGAGTCGTTTTCCGCAAAACACGTTCATAGCATATCTCTACACGACAAAAGAAACATGCTAGCCAAAGTTTCAAGTCAGTACGTCTTATAAATCGAAAATGGGAGTTTTTGCCTATAACGCCCCGCAACCCTCCACTGGGTGTCGAATTCCCAAGATCCATTCTTAAACGTTTGTAAATCAAAAGATGTATCGCCAAATGCATAAATCATTTTCTAAACTTGAGCTGGACAGATATATTTATCAAATCCAGATATTAATACAAATATATTATATAATATATCCTTTCATATATAGGGTGTCCGGGCTTAAAGTATCCAAAAGTAATGGCTTATTATTACGGAACTACCCTTCAGATTGTAATAAACTGTTATTCCATAGATTTGAAAACTCTCTTAGAGGTTTTGGGTCTAGTCCTTTCGGCCGCATGTGCACGCATTATTCGGCCAACTCAGATTAACTCAGTACGATTAACTTTTTCCACAAACTTCATTAGTACAGATGTGGATACCACAGTAAAAGATGAAGTGCGTGCGGAATTTAAATTAGTCGCACCTATACAGCGACTTGTTTATCAATAGTTTATGATTTGAAACTTTTTCGATAGTTTCGCTGAGTCTTTGATACTTTTGTGCGTATTCTCTTAGAATTTTTGTTTCAGTATTCATTGTTTCATGTTTGTTTTTCGAAATGACAGAATTGATTAGGATAAAAATATACTTCTACTCAGAACTAACTACATAGAATCACAATACTTTTACGCTTTAAAATTTTCATTTGGAGTCTGATTCTTCTAATCCCAATCTTAAGAATTAATTGATAGTTTATTAATGTCAAAGTTCGAAATTATATTGGTCCTATTAGCAACGGTTAAAAGTTTCTAAGTATGTTAAAAAACTGTGGGTAGTCTGAAATATTCAGATATTTCTGTTACCCATAGCACCCTTTGCGACAGACCACTCAATTGTAAAATGCTGCTTAAATGTTCATATGAGACGAAACACAGTTCATACTACTGTTGTAGTATGCATTACTAAAGGCAGTGGTAGCCGAGTGGTTACGGTCGCGAACTCGTGGTCAGCGTTGTCACTCGAGCCCTCGTGTCACTGATTGATTGAATATTAACGTCGCACTGTTCAGCACACGGGGCGGCGACGGAACAATTTTAACCATGGTCAAGTGACGTGGACGACCCCTGAGCTGGCACCCCCCCTCTCACCACCCCCAACGGGAGGACGTTTCAGTTTGACAGATTTAACGTGCTCCTCCCCTACACGGCGGGTCTTTGGTTCTGGGCTCGAACTCGTGAAAAGGCAAGGCACGACCCCATCCTCCATTCGGCTACCCGGCCACCTCTGTCAAAAGACTTGGTAGGGTTGTTTTTTGGGCCCCAAAAAACCGGGTGACGGGGAAAAATGGGAGGGGGCCTCAAATTTGATTTTTTTCCCCCATGCCCAATGAATAATCATTTGTGTTCTGGTTGGATTCAAAAGGATATCAGACAAATGTAGTACTCATAAGCTGAAGCTGGTTTTAAATAAATCTTTTTCGAACAATATCTTGTAGATTTAAAATGATGCCATTTAGAATAAAATTAGATATAGGGGAAAAACCTTTTTTTCCCCAGGTATTTTTAAATTAAATTACGTTTTTATCACCTAATAATCTTTTTTTTTCCTTACAACTTTTCTATCCCTTTTTTGTTATTAGAACGGGGTTTCTCTCTCATCTTAATTCGATGTACATAAATGTTGAACTACTCCAGTTCAAGATTTTTCAACTAGTAACAATTTTTGGGCCCAAAATCCTGGTACTTTAAACTTAAGAACAAAAAAAGCATAAAAAAATGTATGGATGTCTTCAAAATTACATCATTTAGAGGTTTCAGATTGAAAAAATAACGGAAAAAAATATGTGTGATGAAAAGTTAATATAAAGAACTAAAATATAAATTAGAAACTACATTTTTACCCCCCTTAAACTGAATAATATGACTAATAAATTTGTTGGGGCGATTTTATAATTAATTTCTAAAATTTTTCTCAAGTTAAAGTTATTTCAAATTATTTGAGATTTCTATTAGGGTTGTTTCAGTATCAGAGGGAGATCCAGAATTTGGGGGGGGGCTTTTCTTTTTCCCCAATTTTGGAAATTTTTTACACCTTTTTTTATAGTACTTTTTAATTAGATATAGTAATGATATTAATTAAATATAAGAACTATAAAGCTTTTTCGCGTAAATATTAAATAATTTACAGTTTTCAGCTACTTTACAAAAACTTGTATTTTTGTGTTGTAGCCTAATGACATTTCATATCATTCTTGAGAAAAGCATATTAAGAAACGTTTTTGAGAAAAAATTAAAATTACCGAAAACTGCCCGGATTTTTCAAATATTGGACTATAAAACTTTTGGAACGATTTTTTTTACATTTAACCTTTTACACACTATTCTGACCCTTAACGTCAAAATTCAAATAACCAAAGAAAATAAAGTTAAAAAAGTAGTAAAAAAGAATAGTCCCCATATACCATGTATCGGGTCATTGACTGAAAGTCAAAATTTGGTGGTGGCGAGGGGTGTTTTCTTTCCCTTAATCTTTTGATTGATTCCCGCGGTTATGAGTAAAGTAAAGCAGGTAAAGGGGGGATATAATGCCTCAGTACCTTTTCGCTTTTCCCCATCATAGTCAGGGAAAATTCAAAGTATTTATTGAGCTTTTTATTTATTTATGTGAACTTTAGGTATGGGTCTTTATTTTTTTTTAAAATAGAAAAAAATAAGTACAAAAAAGTTAAACTTGGGAAAGAAATTTTGTTATTTTAAAAACCCCTTTTCTAACTTTCATTAAAAAAAAAACTGTTTAAACGCTTTAACACCACTATATTTTTGGCTCTCTCAAGTCTAAAAAGGGTTTTTAAACTCATTTGTTTTGTGCATCGAGCCGTTGATGTGATACAAAACAAAAAAGGGGTTTTCCAAGATCGGCTCATTCTCACCGTCGTGTTCAAAATCTTCCCTCCTCGTGTCATATTGTAACAAAAGCTTTGGGGCAAATTTTTCGTAGTATTGAAAGTTTTTGAGTATTTTTTTCAAAAAATAATGTCTCCAAAACCCCCCGTAAACAATGGGGGCCCTTCCTTTACGTAAATCGGAGATTCCAGTTGTTCGCCAGTTGAGATTACGACACAAAGTTCAAAATATATATAAAAAATCCCCCAAACTATTAAATTTTCGGTGCAATGTCGGTTCTAGAGTTGTTGGCTGATGTGCACATGTTGCATCTGTTCTTTGGTACTTGGAATACTGGTGCCATAATCACACTCAGACAAAAACACCAAGTCTTGGATATGCTGATACACTTCAAGACGCTGCTACTGGATGGTCCAGTGACCATTCAGCCAGTGAAAGCGAGAAGGAAATATAATCGAAGACATTTGTTACAAATAGTTTAACATTGTTATTTTTTTTCCTGTGTCTTCTTTATTTAATCAAAGATTTTTGAAAAAACCTAATATTTTCATTTTGATTGAGTATCAGTGTTAAAAAAAATATACATAATATGAACTTGCCCATGGACAAAAAAAGGATGATCTTTGGCCACCTCCTTTGAGAGGAAAAAGGATATTTTGATAACTGCTTTTTTAAAACAAAATTGTTTTGCAATATTTCTGCATAAGAAATAAATCAATTTACAGTATTTAATTTCCCTTTCCCTTGTCCTCATATTCTAAACTAATTAACCACAGGTAATTAAATTCAAGAAATCCCTTTTTTAACTAAAAGGATCCTTTGGAAAGAGTAAGTGAAACTTGAAATGGCACTTTCATGAAATTTTGTGGCCGCGGTAGCCGAGTGGTATAGGTATCGGAGCGTGGCTTGCCTTGTCACGAGTTCGAGCCCAGTACCACTAAAGACCCGCTGTGTAGGGCAGCGATGCACGCTAAATCTGTCGAGAGCTGAAACGTCCTCCCGTTGGTGTGGTAGTTAGGAGAGGGGGTGCCAGCTCAGGTGTCGTCCACGTCACTTGACCATGGTTCAAAATTACGTGGTCCGTCGCCAAAAGCCCTCGTGTAGCTGAACAATGCGACGTTAATATTCAATCAGTGAATCAATCAATTCATGAAATTTTAAAACAAAATATTGCAGAAACAGTGAGAAAAAAATTGAGAAAACAAAAATGGGAAAATTTTTAAATGCCTGAAAATAGAAGATAGTTTTCCAGTAATTTATTACCTGATTAATACCACTTTGTATAGTCAACATGTTTCTATATATAATGATTCTATGTGTTCATTTATTAGGTTTTCGATTCTTTTTTTTCTTTTGTGAGTTACAGTTGCTAAGGTGACCAGCTTGCTGAAACAGCGTATGGTTGCCGAGAATTTATAAAGCTATTTTTTTTTCTTTTATTTTGAGTACACTTCATTTTGTTTCAGAATTTCGTGGCTTGACATTTCATTGATTAGCTAAGTATTGCTATTCAATAAAGCAAATCCATTTGAAGAAAAAATGTACACACTGGTCGTAATATTGCATTGGCCCAGATTAACGGCCAGAAGATAGAAATTCATGCATGGGTTTCCGCACATCACAATATTCGAGAATTAAGAAAAGTTGTGAGAAAGACATAAAATATATATGTTGTGTTCCAAGAGAAAATAATACTCAAATAATTGGAAAATAAACCGAAAAAAAAAATGTTAAATTTTACTTGCCTTAAATTAAAATATTGTTTTTTAGTTATTTATATATATATATTATACCTGGCTAACTACCACTTTATATGGTTAACATTTTATATATATGTAATGATTCTATTCCGGTCATTCGCTAGGTAGATTTATGCGCAATGACGACATACGCAATGCTCTTAAAATTACTAGCTTTAGAACTCATATTCAGAATATTGCAATCAACTTTTTTAACGCTCTACCTGATACCAATAATTCTAATATGCAAAATTTAATTCCTTACACCCCCAATGATAATACTAAAAGGCCAAGAAGAATACTTCTTGACTCTTACAACCCCCTCCAATATCTTTTCTAATGCAAAATTTTTTTTGCATCTCAGTCTCTTTTTTTAAACTTTCAAAATTTTTTTAGTCAATATTTTTTTCTCCTTTTTCCCCACGGGACAACCCCCCCCAATAACTGTATCTCACCCCCCAGGGAAAACCAAATGAGTCCATCACTGTCCCAGCCCCAATCAAAAGGGGGCCCCTAGCTCTCACCCAAAGTAAAAATTATCCTCAACTTTCACAGATAAAGATGAAGCCACGACCCCCATTCCATCGCCCAACCAATCGCCGTCATGCCACAAAGCAGAAAGGGAAAACCCTACATTCGTCAAGCCCCCCATAAAGACTTATCATGATATGGGATTGAGGACTGTCTTAAAATCAGATCCCCAAAACAACGCCCATTAAAGCCCATTCATTCGCTATTTTTTCCTTTCTACTACGGTAGTATTTAAAAATACCTTGGTTATAAGGCATTTTAAAAAAAATTTTTCTTTCCTTTTTTCCCAAAAAGGGCCGGGGGGCCTAGTGGTTGACCCCCGGACCCCGGCCCGGGAAGGCCGGGGTTCGTCCCGACCAAAAAAACCCCTCCGAGTACACGTGGGCCCGGCCAAACCAGTGGGCCCAAAGTCTTGGGGCTGATTACGGTGCGGAACGGGAAAAAATTTTTCCCCAATTCAGTTTCATCCTAAATTGGGGTGGAGATAGGTGGTTTCGCCCTATATCGTTCCTTCGGAAGGCCTCTGACCACCCCAGAGTGTTTCCCCCTAAATTGGGGTGAAATCGGGGCCTCATACTGTCACCGGGGGTCGCTACGGCTAACGACAGGCGTCACTTAGCCCTTTACCGTAATTTCATGGGCCTTGATCTGGCCTTTGCCGATCAGGTGGCATTAGTAACAACAACACAATTTTTTTTCTTTCTACCTTTTGTAGCTTTTCATTTCAATGTTCCTTGCATGATTTTTGAAGGGTTACAGTAAAACACTGTAATCATAAACCTATTTTAAAAGAAAATGTAATTTGTGGTCTTAATTTAGGAACTAGAGAGAGAGAGAGAAAATAGAATTATAGGTTTAAACTAGTACTAATCACAATGACAATATAAAGGGTGGGTGTGAACAACACATAAAAGTTCAAATAATATGGACTAAGAGAAAATAATTACACAGAACTTCCGTGGTAATATAAAGAAATCAAGAGGTGCACTTTCTCCGACCCACAAGCGAGCCACCTGCTCTATTCTGTCAAACTAGACAAGAATGGAAGGGTGTGGGTCGTATCAATGCGCCGTCGTTACAATTTGATTGGGCAAGAAATTTATCACGATGTCATGTTTAGTGGCCTACATAGCTGCCCATGAAGACCACAATAAGTACAGATCTCTAGTGTATGCTTTTATTTATTTACTTAATCATTTTTAATCAACGTTGCCGTTGACAACTTAACCTCTTATATAAAATCCACGAGGCATAATACTTTAATCAAGAGTTTTTGTTCGAGAGCTCAAACAGTGAAGCTTCATTGGTCCTACAAATGTATTGGTAGTAATAGGTATAAAACGGGACTATATGGTAACTCCAGGGAAATATAATTCGTCATTTAAGCCTTTTTTTCTGTGGAATAATTGGAAATGCGGTACATTCAGCGAAAGTGATCATCTTTTCTATGGAAGTTATTAAAAGAATAGACTTTTTTTTCCCTGACTGTTTCTTTAAATATTAAATCTCTTTTCATCAGAGGAAACTCTGGAAGTTTCAGTTATAAAATGAACTGGAAAATGAAGCGATTCGGGACTGGTGTTTTCGAAGAACAAAATTTTAATTGAGTTTGTTGTGATATGTATCTTCTCTACCACTTTTTCCTTCATTTTCTGATTATTAAATTTTTCTTATCACGTTTTTTTAGGTGTGGTACCTACTCTTACGTGAAACTTTTACACTTTTCCTCGTGTTTCCATAGCGTGAGGATATGAGATATTTATAAACCGAGTTACACTTTTGCTTTCTTATTTAAAGTGCTTCTCTATACAGTCGTTATGCGTCCCATAATTGCTTATGCGTCAAAGCCACAAGATATATACGCATTGACGACATACGTAATGCCTTAAAAATCAATAGCTTTAAATCTCATATCCAGATAATTGCAATTAACTTTTTTTAATGCTTTACCTGAAACCAATAATATAAATATGTGCTTAACTTATAATTCCTTATAATCCTTAATAATATAAAATTAAAAGACCAAGAATAACGCTTCTTGATTCATATAACCCTCCATAATATTTTTAAATTTCTTTGCAATAATTTTTATTGCATCTTAGTAAACTTAAATTTCTCATATTTTCTTTATTAAAAATTTTTCCATGTTAAATTCTATTTTTACCCCACTGGACAAGCTCCTCCCACTTTCCCAATTCTCAGCCCCCAGGGCAGCTAATACGAGTCTATGATCACACTACCATTGATAAACAAGAGAGCAGTATAAGCTCTCTTCCATGCAGATCCCGCAGATCCGATTCCATCCCGAAGAAGAACCATAGCCCTGACTCCCGGATTTCCTCGTCTCAACTATTGACCATTATGTATCTACGCAGAATGAAAAACTCCACTTTCGCCATATCCATGCCAGATATGGGATTGAGTACTTTATTACAGTCCGAATGCATAAAAAAGAACACCCATTCAACGCTTTCTCATTTATATGTACGATGTTCCAAGGATTTTCTTTCGGCAATTCTGCAACTTTGTAATTGAATGTTTCCCCATACATATAATTCAATTTATCAATTTAATTAAACGTGAAACGTATCGAGTATCCCCTTCTTAGACTCAATTTTATAACGCATTAGTCAAGAGAAATGGATTCGAATCCAATTTCCACCATGCTTCATTTTTGGGGATGAAGGGTGGCCGCAGCTGCCTAATGGTCAAGAACAGAGACTCGTGACCAAAGTGTGATAAGTTCGATCCTAGTACCACTGAATACCCGACCTGCAAAGGGGGAGGATGCACGTTAAAACAGTCGAGGCTCAGACGACCTCCTGTTGGTGTGGTGTGAAAGTTAGGAGAAATCGGTGTAACTCAGGAGTCATCCTCGTCTCTTGACTAAGGTTCAAAATGATAAGGTCCGTCGTCAAAAGCCTTCGCGTAGCTGAATAGTGCGACATTAATATTCCCTCACTCACTCGAGGATAAAGGGAAAATTGAAAGCTAATCGTTGAAATTAGTATTTGGCAGTTTAAGTAGGAATGAATATTTTGTTTCCTACGTATCAGTGACGAAGTTAGAACAGTTGTTTATCAAATCGTTTATCAAAAAACGTTTATTACAATAACTTTTATTTTTTAATATTAATTTTTCCAGGCGGTGGAAATCTGGTGGAATTCAGACACACAAGACTCCTTTGGATTTTAATGAATAATGGCTACTACTTTTTTAAAATTGACAGCCTACCTTTCCTCAACTGATAGTACACTTGAATTAGTTCATATTTTAAAATATTTCAAAAACTATCTTTGAGTGACTTCGCAACTGTACAAAGATTGAGATTATAATGTTGCACATATTTCATCTTCTATATTTTCGTAAGACTAAATCGAGTTCTAGTATCAATAATATCCGCCATGAAGCAGATTTGATGCACGTTCAGTATGTCAAGGGTTAATGTTTCTACTGGCACGCTGTGAGAATCATTATTAAACGTGATGATGTTCGCAGCCCTAGAGTTATTTCATAACGTGGTGTAAATAAAAGGAATCAATTATTCTCTAGCTCTTAAGATCGAAAGATCTTTTAATTAGACAGATACTTTAGAAATCAGATGTGAAGAGACCCCATTAGTAAAATTGTGAAACAAAATACACTTGAACAATAAACAAATAATTGAGAAAAAAGATGTGTTAAATCAGCGTTTCTCAAACTGTGGGGCGCGCCCCTTGGGGCGTAATGACCCTACATGGGGGGGGGGCACGAGCATATCGAAAAGTTGAAAATAAAAGATAAGAAAAGATAATATTTTTTATTTACTGAAAGGAAGCAAAATAAAATACATTCCGACGTAATAAAAAACAAAATGACATTTTCACTGATATACCATAAATATATCAGTAAAACACAATGTATTGGATATACTAAGTTAAGAACAAATTTAACAATCACCAATGACCCCATGGGCTTGTCACATATAAAATAACAACCCGCTTCTCTGGATATTTAATAATAATGTATGAATACATACTGTTAATATATATAAAATAAAATAAGAAAGCAAGTGAAAAAGATGTAAAACCTACAAAGCCTAAGAAGAAAGAAATTTGAGTTCAAGAGACATATATATATATATATAAATTATTGATATCTAAATCCTAGCATTAACCATTTGACAGTATTAAAAACATTATTATAACTCTCACCCCTTGATTTAAAAAAAAGGACAGGACTTCTAAATAATAACATCTAAAATTGAAGTAGATTTATATTTTATGCTATCGTAACCCCTTCCCCCAAAGTGGATTTTTGCAAAGTGGCTTTGCTTTTGCTTTAGTGGATCTCTACTCAACAAATTAAACATGCTTGCCAAATTTAAAGTCTAAACCTAATATTTCAAAAAAGGAATTTTGACCGTAACCCCCTTTAAGAGTCGATTTTCATAAAACCCATTCTTAGCAGATTTCAATTCAACAAACGAAACATGCATACCAAATTTCCTATTGATTGTTTGATAGTTCAAAAACGGGAATATTTTTTTATAAATATACTCCAGTAATTCCCCGCTCCCATCATAGGAGCCGATTTTCGTAAAATCCATTCTTAAAGGATGTCTATTCAGCAAAAAAAAAAAAATATGCTTACCAAATTTTAACTATATGCGACTAACAGTTCAAAAACAGGTATTTTTATCTATAACGCCCCTAAACCCCTACCAACCCCCTTTGGGATATGATTTTCACAAAACCCGTTCTTAGAGAAACTCTAGTCTAGGAAAGAAACAGACCGACCAAATTTCACGTCTGTAGGGCTAGTAATTCACAAACAGGAATACATTTATCTCCAACACCCCTTATGTTTCGATTTTTGTAAAATCCGTTATGTAGTGGATCTTTACTTCATAAAAATAACCTGTATGCTAAATTTCAAGTCTGTAGTCCTGATAGTTCAAAACCAGGAATATTTATCTATCACGTCCCCCATCCCTCGGCAATCCCCTTGAGAATCGATTTCCCCCAAACTCCTTTTGTAGCTAATCTCTTTCCTATGAAAAGAACATGCCTGCCAAACTTCACGTCTGTAGGTTTTATATAATTCAAAAACGGTAATATATTTTTCTACAACGTCCCTCAACCCCTCAACCCCCTCTTAGGGGATGATTAATGTAAATCCTCTTTTGTAGCGGAACTTTACTTCATCAAAAGAACCTGCCTGCCAAATTTCAAGTCAGTCTGTATAAAAGATCAAAAACGACTATAAATTTATATCTATAACTCCTCTTAATACTTCTCAACCTCCTCTTAGAGTTCAATTTTCGCAAAACCTTTTCACAGCGGATTTCTACTCTGTGAAAGGAGTCTGCTCTCCAAATTTCAAGACTCTACGTCTGATAGTATAAAAATGGAAATAGTTAAGTATAATACCACTTAATCTCCCGCGCAATGCCACTTGGCGGTCGATTTTCACTAAACCCATTTTGTTGTGAATCTCAACTCCATGAAAAGATTCTGTATACCAATCTTCAAGACTCTATGTACAATTTAAAAATGGAAGTAATTATCTAAAACGCCACTTTAATCCTCCGCAACGACCCTTGGGGGTCGATTTTCACGAAAAGCGTTCTTAGCTGATTTCTGCTTCATGAAAGGAACATGTCTACCAAATTTCAAGTCTGTAGGTTTAATAGATTAAAAATGGAAATGGTTATCTCTAACGCCTCTTAATCCCCCGCAACGCCACTTGGCGGTCGATTTTCACTAAACCCTTTTTGTAGCGGATATCCACTCAATGAAAGGAATCTGTATACCTATCTTCAAGACTTTACGTCTAACAGTTTAACAATGGAAGTAATTATCTATAACGCCACTTAATCCTCCGCAACGACCCTTGGGGGTCGATTTTCACGAAATCCGTTCTTAGCTGATTTCTGCTCCATGAAAGGAACATGTCTTCCAAATTTAAAGTCTGTAGGTTTAATAGCTCCGGAGATATCATGATGATCGGTTGAGAGAGAGTAGCTTTTTTCCTTTTTATATATATATATAGATATAAGCAGCGATTCGCGGTTTCACCCACGTAGTTCCCGTTCCCGTAGGAGAAAACAGTAATAAAATATACTCTTATGTTACTCACTGATAATGTAGCTTTCCATTGGCGAAAAATTTTTTAAATTGGTTTAGTAATTTAGAAGCGAAAGCGCGCGTAACAAACAAACTCACATTCGTATTTATAATATTATTAGAATTACGATGTGTATAAGAAATTTGTTCTTAATCATTTGTATGATTCATAACTAAAGTCGTATTGTAGATCTAGCGTCAAAGTACATTATTACTGAATTCAATACATTGTCATAGTATGGAGGGAGGCGCGATGAAAATTATGATTAAAAATTGGGTCGCAAATATTGCAAGTTTGAGAAGCACTGTGTTAAATATTTACATGCTTAGAAACTCAGTATATTTTTCCAGTATAATCATTACCTGACAAACTACCACTTTGTAGAAGATATATTTTTAGATATAGTGGTTGTATTTTCACGTTCTAAGTTTTCGAATTTTTTCTTCCAGGGCTTTCTGATAAAGTAGGCATCGTGCTTTTGAGTAAATGGTTACTGAGCGTTTACGAAGTTAGTTTTCTTTTATGTGTGCGCAGTTTATTTACTTTCAGAATTTCGTCACTTCATTCGTCAGAAGTATTATAGTAATGTAATACGATAACACATTTAAAGGTGAAATGTACGCACTGGTCGTAATAGGCCAGGGTTATAGTTTAACTGCCAGAAAATCGTGAATCATGGGTTCGAATCCTAGTCCCACTTATCACAATAATCGAGAATAAAGGCAGAGTGTGAGTGACACATTTAAGTTCATTAGTGAGTGAGTAAATATTAACGTCGCACTGTTCAGTTACACGAGGGCTTTTAGCGACGGACCTCGTCATTTAGAACCATGATCACGTGACGAGGACGACACCTGAGCTAGCACCCCTCTCCTAGCTGCCACACCACAACAAAGGACGTTTGAGTTCTTGACAGATTTAACGTGCATCGCTCCCCTACACGGCGGGTCTTTAATGGTACTGGGCTCGAACTCATGACATACCTGCCATGACCCGATACCTTGACCACTGGGCTACCGCAGCCTCACATTAAAGTTCATGTAATGTGGTCGAAGTCAAAATATAATTACTCGGTACTCTCAGGTGGTAAGATATAGGAATCAAAAGAGCCAGATATATATATTAAGCCACGCGTTTTCTCAGACCGTAAGTACTCATGCTTGAGTTTTGTGGGTGTTTGGATAGTGAGGATCAGCTTAGGAGTCGTTCTCGTCACTTACTCTGGGTTCAAAATTGCGATTTCTCCGTCTTTGATAAGCTTCGTGCTTGCAACATACACAAAAACAATGAGTTGATCAATGGAATTCAACTGCTATTCAGTGCTCACGTGGTTAATCCGTGAGGAATGATATTTTAATCACGATTTTCTGTTCGTTGACTCAAACAATGACGCTCCATAGGTCTTTCAAATGTATTTGTACGGGATGTAGTTGTAACTCTAGTGAAATATAATTCCTCTCTCATGCATTTTTTTTTCTGTGGGATAGTTGGAAATCTAGGGGAAGTGTTCCTGCATTCTACGGAATACGGCACAATAGGTTTCTTTTTTTACTTGCGATTGTATCTTAAAATATTAAGGTTCTATTTATTAATAAATTCTGGGAATTTTAGAGAAAAATTATATAGTTGGCAAAAAGCTATTCGAGACTGATGTTTTTAGAAAATATTTTAATTGAAAGAAGTTTTGTTGCCACATGTTTCTTCACTACCACTTTTTTCATCATTTTTCTAATTATTAAATTTTTCTTGTCTCGGTCTAACGCGTGAGCCTCCAGGGCAGCCAATCGGAGTCACTTATCACTATACCCAGCACCCAATCGGAGTCACTTATCACTATACCCAGCACCCAATCAGAGAGCAGTCTCTAAGCTCTCACCCAAGTCAAAATTATCACTCAACTTTCAACCCAGGTGAAGTATTGAAGCCACGCCTCCCGGATTCCATCGCCCAACCAATCGCCGTCATGCCACTAAGCAGAAAGGAAAACCCCACATTCGTCAGCTCCCCATCATAGACTTATCATGATATGGGATTGAGGACTGTCTTACAGTCCAGATGCCCAAAACACAACGCCCATTCTAACGCGTGATGGCTTATTCATTTGGCAATATTAGAAAAAAAAACACATTCCTCATGTTTACATAACGAGGGGGATGAGGAACTTTTTTAGTCAAGTTTTTCACTGAGGGATTTTCTTTCCGAAGCTCTCCAACTTTTGTGACGGGCTCACGCGTCTTTTCTGTAACATAACCTCTGGGTTCTTTGACGGCCAAGATTAATGGCAAATCTTTTCCAACCCAAATCCAAGAAATGAAATACAATTATGAAATGCAAATAAGATATATAGCGTTTAAAAGAACAGAAGTTTCAGTAAGCAGTACGGCAATTTAAGGTAAAGTTATGTTTGGAAGAGATACGAGTGTGAATTGACGGCCTATCATATAGTTACTAAGATATTCAGCCATTGATACAAGGTGCATACCATTCCACGCGCATCCAGACATCTAGTACCGTGATATAATCTTATTTTGGATTAAGGTAGGACTGATTATTTGATATTAGGACTTGTAATATTATCAGAATTGAAAGTAGGCGGATAATATAATTATTTAGATAAGTGGTCTAAGTTACGCGATTCAGTTTAACTATTGCTGTGTGTTTGGTTTATTAGATTCTCACTTATTAAAATTTATCTAAATTATTAGAGATTTAAGTTATATTCTTAATAAAATCATATTAAGAATTTTAAAATGTCTATTCAATTTGACAATCCCACTCCTCTAATTCACGCTGACAATCAAAGATATGGTCACCATAGAGCAATCATATCACACTTTGTGCTTGCAAATTTCTATCCATAACTTTCAAAATATTGCTTTAGTTAAAAATGAAAGGTACTGTGTATCATACACTAAATGTCAATTTTACGACATATTCATAGTTTAACATACGTATAAATAAAATAAACCCACACATATATGGAGTTATTAAAATTGGCTTAACTGAATCAAACATGTATGAGAAAATTCTTATTAATGCCTCTCATCAAAGAAGGCAGCAGTAGCCTAGTGTCATGGTCACGGAATCATGGCCATCGTGTCTTGAGTTCAAGTTCGTAATATTGTATCACATGGTCGAGTGACGTCGACGACACCTGGACGTTGAACTTCCTCTCCAGGCATCCACAAAAAGGTGAGTTTCAGACACTACAGACTTAACGTACACCACTTCCTCTACATGGTGAATCTTCAATAAAATAGAGGCTGGAATCTGCAATTAGCCAATGTGGTCACAATTCGGTAATCATGTCGATTCAGCTATAGCAGATGCAAAAACATGGTTTTAACTGTAAATAACTGAAAACCACGCACATTCACAGCGCGTTCTTTTTTACATCGAATATACTGCAGTTACATTACCTTGCAATCAAACCAAACATTTATAATTAAAAAGTATAAATGAATGCTGAATATATAAAATAGCAGAGCAATTCGAATAGCCTTTAGTTGACAGAAAAATTTATTTTCGATCGAAATGGAAATAACATATTCGTTCTAAATTTCGTTTAAGAAAAATCTAATAGACTCAACACCTCCTTACTGTATCCCCCAATTCGTTATCCTTTGTTTTTTTAATTACCTCCCATTATGGAAACAATTGTTAAGACGTATCCACGTCAAAAAGCAAATTCACCATGAAGACCATCTTAGATAGCTGGCTCTGGAAATTATTAGTTTCATTCCTAAGGATTCAGTGCAGGTGTATACTCAGTGGCGTAACGTACACCCCCGCAACCCCCACATTGCGGGGGGCCCACAGCCTGACTGACACCAAGTACGTATTTGAGCTTGGGGGCCCCAAGTCTGACTTTGCAGGGGGGCTAATATTCTCCGTTACGCCACTGTCTATATTGACGGTCAACATGATAGGTGAAATTTTAAAACAGAATTCATTCAGCGGCCACATTCATTAATAATACCAAAAGAACTGCATTAAAATAGTTTAAATAAATTCACGCCTTTTAAATACATGCAAAGAATGTTATCAGAGGATCCTCGATTCAACATTAAACACACAATATACACTAAACCATAGACTAAACAATACAGCAAAAAAATATATTTCCAATAAGTTTTTTTAAAAAAATCTCCAAAAGGTTTCTCAACTGCTTACCATTTTTTAATGTTAACCGTTTAAATAGCACAAAAATTGGAAACAAAATGTTTTATGTGGTTCGAATGTTTAAAAGTACATCATTCTTCCTATAATCCATAAAAAAGACAGCCATGGAAAATAAAGATACGAACTATATATTTCGATGTAACTATATATTTTTTCATTAATAAAAGTAAGTAAAAATAATAAATAAGTAAGCATTGAAAAGTAAAATTGTAAGTAAATTTTTAGATATAATTCAGCGATGAAAGTAACAAGTTATTTTAATGAGTTGAGATTAAACCTTATTTTTCTTATTCATAAATTAGAAGAGCAAACCAATTTCCCGAGAAAAATTAACCTATCAAATATTTCTGTACAAAATTAATTCATGTAGTATTTTATTTTTAAACAATCCGAGCCAAAGAATGAAAATAATTCTAGAAATAAAGAAAATTCCAATAAACTCGTAAATCGTTTACATTTTTTAAATTCGAACTTTTTTCTTATATAAGAATAATTTCTTTTTCGGGTAATTTGTAAAAATATATCTTTATGTTGTCGGATTAATTTTAAAATAAATACTTGATAACTTTATTTTACGTTGCCAAAAAGTTTTAAAATGTATCTCTTTAATCTTTTCCCAATTTTTTTACGTAATTAATTGCAAGATTTCGAATAAAATTCTGTAATCGCAGTTAGCTATAAAATTAACTCCAAAAACAATTTTGTGAATATATCGAATAAATTAGGAATCAATTCGAAATTAAAAGTCCAGATTTTGTATACAATACTTCCTTTCTGGTTATTGACTTATTTATTTCATTCATATGTAAAACTGATAAAACGTATCCTTTTTTATATACTTATGAAATTCAATAAATCACAAATTTAAATTTGCATCGTTTTTTGTTTTTTTTTTGTTAGCTTTTAAAATTATATTACTAGTTTAACATTTACAAACAGGAAAGAATAGAAATGTATAATCCACGTATTTTCTCGAACAAAAGGAGGAGAACAATTTATTCTCGCATTTGCTTCGAAATTTGTAATATCCGGTAGGATGACAACAATCAAACAAGCTGAATGTCACGGAAATTAATTTAGTCTTCAAAAGCGCTTAAATTAACTTCTGGGTTTTGAGTGAATTTTTATAAAATAAAACTGAAATAGGTACTAGAATGATTCGAATGAAACTCTGTCGAATAAAACGTTTATTAAAAACAACCTATTATATCTTATTTAATTTTAACAATTATAATACTTTTGCAATGGCTTACATAATAAAGCAGAGACGATGTTTAGGTTTTTAAACATATTTATTTATTGATATTTATCTAAAAATGTGTCAAGTAATGAAATCATGCTGGTGAGTAGGTAATTTATCTATGCAATTTGGCGATTTTACTAGACAATAGAAATGTTTTCAAATAAACTTTCATTAAAATAACACGATAGAAAGTTTTTTTTTTTTTCATTTTTTCTTTAAGTTAAAAGATAATAAAATATTTAATATTAAAAGCCTTAGCAAAAGAATACTAAAAAAACGAAGACTTGGAATGTATTTTTGAAACGAATATGTATTCAGTTATTGCATATTTTTTTTAATATATTTCATGCTTCGCATACACTTTACAAAAAAAGATTATGAAGATATATCATATAATATATTGTTATAAAGATTTCAAAAAAAATTCTCATTTTCTATTTCATTAATTTTATAAAAGATTTATTCTTAATTTGTTTTTTCGTCAGTTATCATTTGTTTGTCTTTCAGTTGAAGGAAGCTGGAAATACATGTTCAACCATTACGGAATCCATATAAAAGAGAATAACGATATTGACGCGCTCACGCTTTAAAGATACTTGTGATTCTCTAAACAATTCATAGGTGATTTGTTGAAAAATACGCCCATTTTTCTGCTAAAGTAAACTAAGCCTAATCCATCTTGATTAATACAAGATAACTATGGATTTATGTAAATTAGTAGAAAAAAAGCAAGCAGATAATGTAAGTGAGCGTCAATATATATCCGAGAAATCAAAATGCTCGCTCGCCTCTAATCAAATTTTACATTTTTTTTCTCTCTTTTTTCCTAATTTGAGCTGTATTGAAGTGCTACTAAAGTGTAATGGTTTCGATAGACTCAAATAAAGTATAAAAAAATTCCATCAATTGTAATTTTCGAATTTTTGAAGACAAAATCAAAGGGTCATTATGGCTCACATTTTCAAAACATTCATCCCGGAAATAATTAAGAAACATTTCTTAAGGAAAGTTTCGTCTTTCTTAGATACAAGAGCATAAAATATTAAAGTAGTCTTTCCGAAAAACATGAGTGATAGAATCAATTTTTAGCCAGCATTTGAAAAAGAAGTATAGAAATATTTTTTTTTCGTTCATATATTGTGGCTCACTTTTTTTTTTCATGCAGGTAATAGCTCGGGTTACAAATTTTTCAAATCAATTTCTTTCACTTTTCTTTTTATTTTTCTCTTAGCAGTATTTGTAAATAAAACGTCACGTGATGGCCACTTTCTCTAAGTGTTTATGCGTAAATAAATTCTTTGTTCCCTACTCGGCTTTTCTCTTGCCATGGCGGCTGCATCTTTTAAAATGAAAAATGAATCAATTATATTTATTATGAGGTACAACTTATAATTATTTGTGTTTTAGGGGTGCATTTGACTGTAGATCTTTCTACTAGATTCTTAATTAAATGTCTAGATTGTTAGTGCTACTAGATTCTAGATCATTTGCAAACGTATACTACTCTGAATAGTACAGTGTTTATATTAGGATTGCCTTTCTGTTTTCAGTCGATTGCGAAAATGGATCCCATCCAGGTAAACATCTATGGTAGCCACGTTAGGTGTGTAGTTTCCACTTTTCCCCCTGTTCTTCTTGTTTGAGCCAGTTTGAATGATAATAGTTATCTGGAACTATTTTTATATTTGATAAGGTGTAATTCTAGGAAAGGACTTTACTTACATAGTCTTGCTCTTGTTTGATTTAAAAATATAGATTATTTTTTAATTAAAAAACTTTTGTTCGTAAAATCTGTTGAAATAACTACATACGATTTTTATTCACATAATCATGAAATAAATCTATAATAATGCTTAAAAGATTACGCTCTCCCAAAACAAAAAATTTTTGTTTAAGGATTATCTTGATTAAAATTTCATTAGAACTCCCAGACTTATTTTCTTAGAAAACAAATCATTGTAGATAGGTATTTTCTATTCAGCTTAAAATATGATAAATGTTAAAAAAATAAAATAAACAGTTGAAATATTTTATATTTTTATAGACAAAACTCATAGTTAACTTTCTTTCTGTACTTTAGTATAGTAAGATAAATTTAACCAACTCTCTCTTAGCTTTTAAAAGCTCCTGTTTTTGGAATCAATATTAATAACTCAAAAACTGTATAGTAGTAAAATAAATAATTTTCATATTTCCCCAAAGCTGATGATCGAATTCGAACGACTTTTTTCAGAAAGGGGGAGGGGGGGGCAATAAACTATTTAGACCACTATCTTAGTAATTCTGCCAAAAACAAAATATCAATTCCTACAATGGGAAAATTCTGCATTACATTGTTGATGTTACCTGTTTTCATTTAATTTCCTAATTGATTGTGCTAATTATTTAATTCTCACTGAGTCATTAAGAATAATACCCATTTTGTAGAGCAGCGATAAAATCTTCGGAAGGATGTATCGATTCTCCCTCCCTTTTTTTGACGACTGTTTATTCCACAGATTGATTTATGTATGAGGAATTCCTTCCTCTCTTCACGCATGCACTAGCATGTTCACTCAGCAAAGATTATTTGCAAAATGCCTCATTGTAATGCTATTCCAAACCGATTACAAAGTCGCTTGTGCTTTCTTTTTTTTTTCCCTAACTCTGGAAAGTTTGCTTCACTGCCTTACTTCGCCTAAATCCCTTTTATGCCGCTCGATTAACTCGCCAACTCCGGAGAAGAGTTCCCGAGAGTTCACATATCGAAGAACACGTTCGAAGTTTCAGCATTATAATTAGAGGGTAAGGGAAGATGAATTCGCCCCTTTGAGAACACTTTTCGCTCATTCCTTTGTTGCAGAGGATATAGTTGAAATGCTCGTAAGACCCTTCGTTGTTTAGATAATATCGGGTTGAGCAGAAAATGGGATAGAAAATCGGTTTTTGAAATTAATCTGAATTATTTGTACGTAGAAAAATTTTCAATATAGCCTTGTGCATTAAAGGTTTAATCTTTAGTGATTGATGCGTAGATATATTATTACAAATTGCATTTTTTTTTCTTAGTTTTGTAAATATCATCAAAAGAGGAGGAATCCCAAAATTTTTTTTTATCATTCTCGTCACAGAGAAGCAAAAATAGTATCGAAGCACGTAACGTATGTTGCATATTTTGTATTTTACAAATATATAAATGAATTATCCTTTCATTCTTAAAAATACGAAGGAACTCTTACTATTAAGCAAATGCACATTATATATTAAAATTTGCACTAGTTTGAAAATTCTCATATATATGTAATTTATCCAATTATATGAATTCTATGCATTTTATTAAATCTTAAAGGGGGCTTAAAAAAAGTCAGTATTAAATTATTTATATCAAACGGACAAGAGTTTAATTGCTTTTACTTTGATAGATTAGCTCGAATTTTTTCTTAAAATAATTTGCTTTTGACTATTGTAACGCTGAAAAGCACTTTTTTTAATAAAAATTTTTAATTAAAAAAATCTCTTAAAATGTAAGTTCATCAGAATTAATTTTATATAAAATTTCCTTAATAGTTTAAATGCCAATTTTATGTATATTTCCCTATTGCCTACGCATGAAATTTAGATCGACGTTGTAAGATCGTCTTGTAGTAGAATTGATCATCACTCAAACTAACCAGATTTACCGTATTTATTTTATTTTCTTCAAAACACATCACTATATTTAAACTTCTATTTACAATTACAAATCGCATAGGGAACTACAGGCATCATCCTCCATTTTCACGTTCGAGACTACCTTCTTCTTCTCTTCTTCCCGCTCAATGGCCAAAACCAGTTCACAGCAGCGCTCTCTTTCTAGTCTATCGTGTGCTATGTGTCAAGCCTCCTAGTGCAATATGTGCCACGCCGTTACAACGTGAAGACAACAATAGTGGTTTGCTTCATCAATAAATGAGTTCATTTGATCAAAGGTGGAAACGAATGAAACTAATTAATTTAACAATGTAGTGAATAATTAAAATAATTTGTATTTATCTTGTGACGGGCTCACGCGTCTTTTCTGTAACATATCCTCTGGGTTCTTTGACGGCCAAGATTAATGGCAAATCTTTTCCAACCCAAATCCAAGAAGTGAAATGCAGTGTAGATGCAAATAAGATAGTCTTTAAAAGAACAGAAGTTTTAGTAAACGGGATGGCAATTTAGAGAAAGTTCTGTTTGGGAAAAGATAGAAGTGTAATTTGACGGCCTACCCAAGATTCATGGATATCTAGCCATTACTACAAGGTGCATACTATTGTACGCGAGCCCAACAGCATATCTGAAGGTGATTGAACCGTTGCGGCATTGAAGGTAGGACAGATTATTTGAAATCAGTATTCGTAATATTATTAGGATTGAAAGTAGGCGGATAATATAATTATTTAGATAAGTGATCCAATTGCGCAATCTGTTTTAGCTACGGCTACGTGATTTGGTTTATTCTCACATAATATAAGTTTGTTCAATATATATTAGAAATTTAAGTTATACTCTTAATAAAGTCATATTAAGAATTCTAAAATGTCTATTCATTTCGAGAACCCCACACCTCTAATTCACGCTGACCCTCAAAGATATGGTCGACAAAGATCGACCATATCACAATCTGATACTTAAGGTATTCGAATAGGTTGAAAAAGTGCTTTTTAGGTGGTAGATGTTTGGTGTTGTTTGGGAGGGGGGCATTAGAAAAAAAAAGAAATATTATTGATGGAGAAAGACCAATATTTAAAACGAGAGTTTTTTAGGTTGTTTTTATAGAATTTGCTTTATTTAATTAATAAGAATATTTTTTTAATGTGTTTTTTTAAAAATGAAATTTTTACGATTATTTGTGTGTGTGCCCGAAAAAAATAGATTATCTCCAAAACAATCCAATAAAATTCAATGAAATTTATAACATATATGTTATGTGAGCCTTTCACAGTATAACAAACTGCAGGTTTTAAGACAGTTACATTTAATAACATTTTACAGTTATTTTTAGCTTAGAACATATTGTAATTTTGACGAAAAATCATTGCCATCAAATTTAAATGCTTATAAAATATTTATATTTTAAAATATTTTTTTTATCCTGCGGTTTGTGACACTTCAGATGGATCAAGAAGTATATGAATGAAATTAAAATTGCATTGTGTGCAGTTTATTTATTTATTTTGTTGAGTTTTTCTTAACTTTGAAAATTTTTGCTAAAATTTCCTAAAATATTCTTTTTTTCGAAAACAAAGGATAATATCCTTTGGATTAGCCCTTTTCAATTGAACGGATGCCTTATGTCAATTTACCAACCGTCATTCAGTCTGATTCAACTGGGTCTTAAGTTCTTCAATGTCTTGCTCATGCATTTCTGTGATTTCATCAATTGTCAGCTCCTGACTGGGGAAATCCAACAACTCTTGAATTTCATCACCATTCACTCCTAAATTTATTTACCTGACAAAATCAACAACTTCAATCAAATTGCCGATTTCCTCACGCTCTGGCATTCATTCTTCCTGAGTTTCGAGTTTCAGTGATAATAATAATAAAAAAAAAATTTAAAACATTAAAGACGAATCGACGAGATTTGAAAATCGCGTAACTCGAGGTTGTATAAGTCGAGGTATTACTGTATGCTTAATTAGTCCATGGCAGTGCTTCTGAAACTTTCAATATTTATGACCCAGTTTTCAATCTTGATTTTCATTGCCCTCCCCCCCCCCCCCGTACAATATCAATGTATTGAATGCAATGAAAATGTACTTTGATGCTAAAGCTATAATGCGGCTTTAATTATAAACCATACAAGTTATCAAGATAAGTATTAAGTTATTTGTATATGACAAACCCATGGGAGGCACTAGTAATTATTAAACTTGTTTTTAATTTAGTATTAATAAATTAATGATCAAAAACAATGTGCAGTATTGATACATTTCTAAGTGTATCATATCATTGTAAATGTGTACTTAATTTTTATTATGTAAGACTGTGTTTTGCTTAGCTGCATTTCAGCACATTAATACTTATTTTAAATCTTTTATTTTCGACTTTTCAATATGCTACCGTCTCCCACATTCCAATACACGCCCTCTTGGGGACGGGGGGAACGCCCCACACAGTTTGAGAAACACTCTGATCTATAAAATGAACAGCACAAAATGTAGAATAAAATCTCCGAGGTGAAATATTTCCCCACAGGAGCTGCAGACAGACTATTATTATTTTTTTTTTTACCTCCATGCAACTGAAAACAAATACAGTCGAACCTCTATATTGTGAATCTTTCTATACAGGGAACTCTTTTTCCTAGAACCTTGAACATTTCACGATTTTCTTCGCAAAATAACCTCTCTATAGCGAAGTGCATTTTCTGTACAGCGAATTTTTTCTTTTGTGATTCAATTTTTTTTCTCCCTATTTCTAAAGTATTTCTGAACATTTCAAATTATTCTATCTTTAACACATTTTATGGTGGTAATAAATCTTAAACTGGTTTTATTAGATCCTAGCTCGCTGAGAGCAATAGAGTTCTGAACGTTTCATCCAAGAAGTGCAACCTTTAACCTCCATTGTCCAGTTCACTAGAACCATCTTCGACTCAGTCTTTCACTGTCAGTGGAGTTGTCCCGTGTCCCCGTGTTCTAGTTATAAGATAATGTATGTTTAATATTACTTGTAGGCTTTAAATTAAAAAATGTCCTTAAAATTCATTACTTTTAATATAAAATTATTTTCTTAGTATTGAAAGTACAGTGACATATTCGACAATATTTTTTCTTGTTTTCGTTGCAGTTTTTTTTTTTTTTCTTCCTCTGATGGCTAAGATATATAAAATAAACATATATTAATTTTAAAAAAAGTATGAATAATCACTTTTTTTAATATAGTGTTCAGGAATTTAAAATTTGTTTTATGTGGTTTATAAAGTATATTAAAATATGAACCTCTATGTAACGAATTTTCCATATAACAAACTTTTTTCCGGGATTTAGCGACTTCTTTATATACTGGTCCGACTGATGCTATTTGTCAACAACAGCGCTAATTCTAAAACATTTTGTTTATGGTTTAAAAAAATTCATTTTTGTAGCGAAAAAAGATTTATAATAATGGAGACTTAAATGTCAAGGACTTCTTAAAACAATTGCTTGCCAACTCAAATAATTAAACTAGTCGGACAACAATATAGAAAATTTTGTTTCGAAGAAAATTTCACACTACTTAAACAGTATCTGAAACGCTATAAGCACTTTAAATATTGATACATATTGCATTATGACAATCTGATATATGTATAACAAAATATTCACCTATTAATGTTTTTCTAAAGTAAACGCGTTTATCCTTGTGCTTTCAAGTTTTCAACTTTCTAAGCAGTTATCCGGCGGCTGGAATTCAATTAAGGAACAACTTTTGTTAAACATTATTTTCTAAGGCCTCATTTAATCCCAAAAACTTCTTTGTTTGCTTTAATTTGGTAACTTAAGATTTTAAATTATGGCGATGTTATTTTTAACCTTTACTTTAAAAAACACAAGCAACTAAAAAATTTTGTAGAATTATATTTAAATGACAAATTGGTGTTTACTTGCAAAAAACATTTAAAAACTTGTTTTTTGATCATAATCGAGTTAAAATTATTTGAAATGCTATGGTAAACATTTGATACTTATTTGTTAACAAGGGTTGGAGTCACCCTCCTACTCAGTTCTCATATGTCATACGTTGGTTTTCTTATATTTACTTTGGACACAGGATGACATTTCTCAAATCATTCTCAATCCACATCTTTCTTTACAAATATATACAGGACTTTATTATACATTTGTGCTAATTAAAATACTCAGGATTGTATAACCCACGGGAAACTCGCAGCAGGATGCATTCCTTCGTTCCCTTTGCCCAGAATGTGAGTGTCAACAACAATACACCTTTAAATTCCCGTGCTCTTAAAGCGCTCTCTACAGTTGGGTTCCAGCAAAAGAATGGTTATTGTAACCAGTCAAGAAAATTTATCAAGTCGTTAAGGCAGTAAAACAAAAAAAATTTTACAATTTTGTACAAATTTAAATGTATACAGAGTGTTACGCGAAACTCAACATCAAACAAGCAAGGGGTGAAAAGAAGGGGAGGAGGGAAATCATATCAGTTCTGGGGAAAATTAAATAAAAATTCCGTGTTGCTTGGTTAAGTGATGACTAGCATATTTTTGAAAACGAGGATAATTGATATCCTTCATCACATCATGAGTTACTCTGTGACTACACATTTCCCAATTTTAAAGTGATATTTTCTCTAACGTCATTTTACATCGCCGTGCTATCAATCACAATCACAAGTCGAGTAAAACACTTTGCTTGTTTAATTAAAATTAACCTTAGTTTGCTCGAGTCGTGGTTTGAGAAAATGATCTTTTCTAACTTTGACTCTCCGTAAAAAGAAAAATATTACATACAACCCCAGGTAAGTTTCTCAAAAGATGATCCATTTATTTAAGATTCCAAAATGGTACAACACTAATTATTTTATATCCATAACAGTCATGGCTAATTTCTTTTACGTGCAAAGCATCTTCGACTTAAAAACACCTCTGCAGACACCCTCCATCGTATCATAAGGTACTGTGACCACTCAGCATCATCAGATTGATCCATCAACTCCTTGCTTTCTCACTTCAGATCTCTTCAAACAGCAATGCTCAGTTACATGTATCACAGTTTTTAACTGGGTGAGGTTAGAAAACCAAACAATGTCATATAAAGAAGTCCCAGAGATTAATTGAAGAGAGCGAAAGCTTGTGACGGATCTATCCGCGATCCTTTAACTAATCCTCTTGGGAAATCTTTAGGCTATCAATTCGCGTTATTTACAGCCAACCCTTCGGAAGAATAAAATCGTGATATTCAAATCAACTTACTATATATAGTCGAAGTTTTCTAGCTAGAATAGAGATTTGGAGAGGAGATAAACCCGAATCAGGGGAGATTGTTACTGACAGGTATCATATTTGAATTATTGTGATTAAAGACTTATTAGGAGGAAGTTTTAAAGTGACGATTGTTCACTGAGATTAAATTGATATTAGGTTAAATCGGATGACAGATTAGATCCTATATAAATGAAGGATCGAGTTTGATAGTCTCCTAATCTTCCGTGTATTACCGTCGTTGTTCCACTTTCGCGGTTAACACCGAGACATTCTCTTACTGTTATTAATTGAATTCGTGTTGTTTTACTGTGTGATAAATAAATAGGTTGATTGGATCATGGCGAGTGTTTCTTCCACCTATCTAAGAGCCAGAGAGAGAGAAGTGTTAACCTCTCACAAGTTATAAGAGAGAGCCCATTACAGCAGATATGTTTATAGTATTGCATATTTAAAATTTCAAAATATTCCATAAATAAGTATTTGTTTTTTTTGTATAGACAAATAAAAGCATAACTCAGTCAGCCTTATGGCATGAAAGAGGAAAAACCCGAAGCATGTTTAATGCCAGAAAAAATGGATCCTCTCAGATAAAATAGGCAGTTCTCTGAAGCAGTGTTTATTCAACGGGGGGCCCCCCCCCCCCCCCCCAATGGGGTTGCGTGACTAGATTAGGGTCGCCAAAATTTTAGGATTTTTGATATAGCTTTCTGCACAAAATAACTTGTTTTCCATTATTAATAACAACTTAATTAGAGTCTTTTTGGAGAAAACTATCGTATCGGGTGTAACTGAGTTCCAGCATCCCAACTTTAGTCATGCATCGACTTCGAGTAACACCTCCATTATAAACACCCAGCACACCAATCACACATTCATTAGCATTCAAAACTCTCCTTCCCTCAAAGAACATAATTAAAAAAAAACAAGTACATCCCTCCCATTGATACTTAAATCTTGCATAAGCCGTTGTTAATAAAAGGTGATAATCTCATAAGTGAATTCAAACTGACTACACTTAACCGCTTCCCTTACAAATTGCAAAAAATCACATCACATTTTTTTTATTTTATTATTAAATGCAAGGAAACGAAACAAAACAAAATATGTAGGTTCTAAGTTGAATTTTTAATTTCTTACATTCGTAAAAGCATTCAGTTTTAATATTAGTTTACTATCCCGAGTTATCTCGGGCAAATGGAAAGAGTCTTTGTATGATAGTTTTTGAAACAAAGGACAACATAACGTGATACCTGGCATTCTGTACACTGGTATCTGATCTTTTTCTTACTGGCTTGCCCCTGGAATCTTTTACGGGAACACAGAACATACTGTCTCGTTGGATTTGATTTTTTTTTTCAGTAGCAGGAATAACATCTGGAAAATGCCCTGAGGTTAACCTGAGTGGTGATTGACTAATGTTGTGTCTTCCTGATGTGGCAGAAAACTCGTCACGCTGATTTTCAGAAATTATTTTTTCAATCAGTTCCATTCTAAATTGCTTAAGTGATCGGGGGAAAAAACCCTCCTGATTTACATTACAAAATATAGTCTACATACAGAAGCATCACTGCCACTATTTTCAATGTCCACCTCTTCATAATCACTATCTAAAAAATCATCGCCATTATTTTACGTTTTTTCAATGGAACTATCCTTCTTTATACATTACTAATCCACAAGCCGATGTGCATTATACAATAGGGAAAATACTTGACCACTCCCACAAAAAGATTAGAGAAACCAACAAAACGTTGCAAACTGCCGATCAAAACTGAATATTTCCTTTCATTTCCACCAGGCCGAGTAAAACCGTGATAAAACCAATCATACTGACAAATTCTGCTTCACCGAGTTTTCTCGGGATAATAATTAACTGCAGTATATACGAACCCGGGATAACTTGGGATAATCAGGCAAGCGGTTAAAAAACAGATGTATCATTTATGTATAATTTACCGCATTGTGCAATGTTTTTTTTATTTTGTTACTTAATTAAAATTTTTATATTATTATATTCAAAGTAAAAACTTATAACGGATGTATATTACTGGAAAACAAACACATATACAGTGGTGGCTAAAACTGTGGACACTTTTTTAAACTGTTATGTTTTTTAAAATTTGTATACTTATAGAAAATTTTACGTTGCACAAAATGCTAAGTATTTTATATGCCTATGAAAAAAGCCCTATCTCAATTTACAGCAGCACTAAAAGGGACAACAGGGGGCAATGGGACACATTAATTGGATAAATAATTATTTTTCACAAGTTATATGGAGGGAGGAAAATAAAATATCGTTTTTCAGCAGTGATAGCCTAAAATATATGTAAGACGTAGAAACCTGAAACGCTACATCCTGACTGCATCCAGGCAACTGTGAAGTACCCACATAGTTTTATTATTTAATCATGCATATCAGCATATGATATTGGTCACCTTTATATCATCGATGGAACACTGAATGTTATGAAATGCATTGACATCATTCTAGGACCCAAACTTCTGCCAACAGGAATCTATTTAACAACAATGCTTCATTTATTTTTAAGCAAGATTCTGCTCCTTGCCACACAGTAAAGTAATTAAAAGCCTGGTACCATGCTAAGATCATTGTATTGTTGTGTGCTGGCTAGGAAACAGTCCTAACCTCGATCCTATTAAAAACTTGTGACACCGTTTGAAAACTCTTGTCCGAATGAGGTACACATGAAATAAAAATCAGCTAATTGGGGATATAATTGTTTCCTGGCATCCTGTAATAACAAAGGAAGAGCTTAAAATATTATTTTCTGCCCAATGAAACATCAATTAAAAACTATAATAAAGAATAAACTCAACCTCACTAAGCTCTGAAAACTCACTGCTATCATCAGTATCCAATGTATATCGACAGTTATCGCAGCATAATTTTTTTTTTTTTTTTGCCTTACAAATATTTGAATGTTCTTTTTTTATTGAGAATTCAGTATTATATTCTCTTTAAAATGGTGTAAAATACTTAGCATTTTGTGCTGCTTAGAATGTTCTATAAACATACACACACACAAACTTAAGAAACATAACAATTTAAAAAAAGTGTCCACAATTTTGGCCACCACTGTAGAAGTACCGAAGCGTGTGTAAACTTTGCTCAATGTTTATGGGGTAGTTCCCGAAAAGTTTAGCAGCCCCTGCTCTGAAGGATAGTGAAACCAGAGTGTAATATTGATGTTGGAGCGCTTATGCATCTGAAAAATTATTACGAATTCAGGTCCAGTTCCTTAACAATACGCGAAGACAGCCTTAAATATATATATATATATATATATATATATATTGGATTATTTTTCAATACCTCTCTCTCTCTCTACTATCTTAGCTCACACTCTGTATATATTTATTTATCTTGCTCAAATTTTTTCAATAGTTAATAAAATACATTTTAAAGTGCTCAGTAGAGCTGAAATTTTATATACACGATTATTTTGGAGGACAATACAGTAATTTATAGTTATAATTAAAAAAATTAATTGATTAAAAGTAATTATTCAAAGAATTACAAACACAGCCACATTGGCATCATTTTTGGCGTCTTTGCAATCCTTTTGGTGACATGTGTCAAAACTTGAAAAGGTTTTTTTCTCACATTTTAAAGCGCTCATTTGAGCTGAAATTTTCTATACACTATTGTTTAGGTGACAATATGATAGTTTAATTATAATTAATTAAAATTAATTGTGACTGAAACTAATTATTTAAAGAATTACAGATACAGCCACGCTGGTTTCCTTGTTTAGCGACTTCGGTCAAACCTTTAAAAGATTTTTTTTTCCTCACATTTTAAAGCATTCATTTGAACAGAAATTTTATAGACGCGATTGTTTTGGAGGACAATACAATACTTTAATGATAATTAATAAAAATTAATGACCACTTAATGTTGTAATTCTGTCATATGTATATACATATTTATATTAATTGTAACTATTTAATAAAAAGTAACTAAAATAAAAATTTTCTTTGTTGATCTAAGAAGGAATTGAGACTAAAAAAATTTTTTTTATTATTTATGAAAATGTTTTTGGCATTACATTTTATTTATCCCCCCCCCTCGAATAAGAAATTCTGAAATAAGTTGGGTTTTTTTCCCTACCTTAAACTTATTCCTTTTTAGTTACAAAAGGAGCTAATTTTCTTTTTCACCTCGTCAAGTTTTTTTAACCTTCTTTTTCTTTTTTAATATAAGAAACTGTCTTCTTTTCTTCCGTCGCAGCGGCGCTTATATTAATCCCTCGTTCTGATCCCAACGAACATGAAGTTCGCTATATTGCCAACAAGAGCAACCTTTAATAACGAGAAAGATATTAAATTCCCCGAGTAGTTTTCTTCCACTTTACTTTTTTTCCCTCCGAAATAAGCATTGCTAAGTTCTGAGATTTAATTAAACTTACCTTTTCCCAAACCTTTTCCCTGGACTCGGCGAAGATTTAATATTATTTCTTGTCGTCGAATTTAGCAAATGAATGAGGGTTGTTATTCCAAATGTTGAAACTTCTACGCAAAATGATTGTTCTAGATTGGTTTACGATTTAAATCATCCTAGTGTTACGATTTTGAGTAATTAAAGTATAATTTTATCTTAAAATAGTATAAATATAATTTATATCTTCATGTTTAATAAGTCAATATTACTTTCTGCTGAATTAATTTTATTCAATGAAATTTTTTAAAAAACAACATCAGTGAAGTGACGAGGGTGACACATCTAACCTCTGTGACACCCCATTTCCTAACTTCCACACCCTCGGGAGGACATTTGAGCCTCGAAATATTTAACTTGCATCGACTTCCTCTGTACGGCTGGTCTTCAGTGGTACGAGGCTCGAACTCGTCACACTCCGACCGCGAGTCCATTGCCTCGGCCTCTAGGCTACCGCTGCCATTAAGTAAAAGGAAAGTTAAAACAGACATTCTTGTGGGTGCGGATTATTATTGGTCAATTATAACAGGATTATTTAAGAGAGCGTCCCTTAACCTACTGTGCAACGGGAAACTACATCTAGATGGACGATTTTCCAGCTTAACTAACACGAGTTTTCTTTTTTCTTTTTTTTTTTGTGGTGGGGGGGGGGGTGTTTTTTTTTTTTATTATTTTTTTATCCAGCCAAACCCCGCGCGTGGTTTTCTAACGGATATGAAACGCGGG
>BMAV01010078.1:86101-157896 GCA_019973955.1 Trichonephila inaurata madagascariensis | reverse complement strand
TATAAACCCCCAACTAAAGAGACAAGAACACATTACATATTTTGTGATATGCTTAAGGGTTGATAAAAAAGAATGTTCAAATATCTTTTATAAGCAGGAACAACAAAAGTTAATTTTAATTTTTAGTATAAATATAAAATTTCATAAAGTACATTATTATTGGTAGAAACATTTTTTTCAACACTGAGCTTCAAAATTTAATTCTCAACATGATATTTTGACAATGGTTGTTCTTTCAGTAGGTAAGCCACGGAAATAATAAATATCTTTGATAGGTCTTAGTTTTTAAAGAAAGGGAAAATGTTACTTTGTGTAAATCTTTATTTAAATATTGTGAAAAATACATTTTAGAACATGACACAGTTTTAATTATGACTGCTACCAGAGACCCCCCTCTGTTCTGATGTATGTATATATTGTAAGTAGCTCTTTGACATTTTTATTACCTTGTTTCACTTACAAATTGGCTGTTCTCTCGGAAAGTTTGCCGATCCCTGATCTAAAGCCATTTTTTTTCCCTTTAGGAATAACCTTAGTTCTATAATTCCTGTGTTTTGCTTTAATATAATTTTACAATTTTATGCCTTAAACATTTAACAAAGGAAAATACTTACAAATGGCCATTGACATCTTATTCTAAACTCAGAAAATAACTTTCATTTCATCATCATCATCATTGCCTGTTGTAAAATCAATAAAAGTTTAAATCTGGGGTTTGGTCACATAACCAGTGGTTTCATCATTTTTTGTATTATTGCAGAAAGTTGAAATGACCAAAGCAAATTTTTCTTTGTTGGTTTGTAAGAGACCAAGGTACTTTTTTTCTTCAAAGAACTGAATGAAGACCTGTGGTATTTGTGGTTCTTTACATTAATTAACTTGGGGGCAGTTCCTGTTTTCTTTTGGAACCTTACCTACTATTGTGGTCTTATATTTTAGAAGTTCCAAGGCCAATGGAACCTGGATTAAATAATAGTCCATTGTTATGTTCTGGTGTTTAAGATTGATTCTGCAAAATGTTTTACCGCTGCACGTATTGTTTTCTACTTTCAATTCCCCTTAAGCTAAGAATGTAAAACACTATCTCAATAAATCTCAAGACCTTGAACGTAAGCATTCTTGCTTCCTGATCCAATTATCTTTGACCGTGGGACATCATTGTAAAATGATAAATTATAAAATTTATCTCGATGCTCTACAGGATTCTTGAAAAGAAGTATATTATTATAATTAACAGAGGTGAATAATTTGTTTCAAGGCAGTTGATAAGTATAAACACTAATTAGAAAGATTAAAGTAGTGCTAAGCATAAATTATAATGTCAAACCTCACAGAATTAGAAAAACTGGACATAAAATTTAAACCCCAGAACTTGTGCAACCTAAAAATGTCTCATTAAGAGTTGACACAATGTGAAAAACACCTTCTAGCAAAATACAAAAGTGACTATCTATATCTAATGCTAACAAGAAGTTATAAAACTCAGATATATATATAAAGCAATACAGCACATTAATTATGCATAATTTTTTAAAAGTGCCAGAAAAGTCTTGGTATGAGTTCTCACAGGTTAAATGAAGACAATCGTAAAGAATATCAGTTAAGAAAGCAATAAAATTATTTTAACCTTTTTCTCCTTAGACAGAGAATTTTCAGTAGCCAGTATAACTGGTTCACCTGATTCAGTGGAAGATGCTATTATTTTCATCAATGAGATTTTGTCTAACCGTAGTGAAATTTTGACCAGAGAAATTGTTCTTCAGGAAGATATCACTGATTCTGTTTGGAAAAACATCAATATCATTAGGTATGTTATTTGTTTGTTTTCATAAGTAATCTTACTGCAGTTAAATGACCTGGAAATTTGTGTTTAAAATATAACTTTCTGATCTTGGGTTGTCATTTTAATAACCAAGAGAAATCCTAATTCAAGTTACTTGTGTGAAATATTAAACTTAAATACATAGAAATATTTTTGCCTATTGTATCATTATTCAGAAATACAATGTTTGCTTAAAATGTTCTGCAAATTTTGTAATCATGGTATAATTTTTGTATATTATTCTTGATTATTAAGTTTAACTCGCATGTGTTTGTGTATATATGTCCTCAAGGGAGAAAAAAGATAGAAAGCATGTAATAGCATGTAATTTTAACCCTAAAAATTTTAAGTATTTAATGAAGTCAGTTAAAAACAAGTCAGTGATAAGTTAAATTTAATTTAAAACAAAAAAAAAAGAAAATGTCATGGCTGCTTTTGTTGGAATATTTCTTCCGTTGACGCAAAATCTAGATAAAGATGTGAACACAACTACTTTCTCATATCACCAGTTTCTGTAAAACAGGAAGATTTACTTATTTATTGCCTGTACTCTTGAACTTAATGCTGATTTATGGAACTATTCTAGCATATTTTAAAACAAATCTGCTGAGATAAATTTTTAAATCCTATTACAAATAAAGATACAGTGAAATAACTGAATTTATAAGAACTTGCAATCAGTGAGAAGAACTAAAATTAAAATTTAGAAATGGATGCCAAGAGATCTTGCTTCAAGATCAATACCAGTTATGTACCCTGGATTTTGAGCAAGGATACAAAAATTTCCTTTTCCTTTTCAAGGGGCATAAAAATGCTACAAAAAAAAAATCGCCAATTGATTGTTCTAAAAAACTTTTTTCTTCAATGTACATAGCAATTAAAAATTTCTTGCCTCCGCAATAAAATAATTAAGATGTGAATCTGGAATTGAGATTATTACCATATTTTGTGTTTGGCAAGAAAAAAAAAAAATTAACCGTCACCAACAACTTCCTGAAATGGAATCCTCTAGTTGCATTTCCTTCATTGTATTTGGGTGAGTGTGGATTCAGTGCATCAGTTAATTTATTGACTAAGAAATCTCTACATATCACTGAAATTGACAGTTCGTGACTGAAATGAAAGAAATTGCAACCCAAAATTAACAAATTGTTAAAACATCATCAACCTCAGACACATCATTAATTTTTTATATATTTTTAGTGACTATATTTTTAAAAAATTGACCACATTTTTCGTGGTGATTTTCTATTTTGATTCATAATATGTAGATAAAATAGGTATAGATATATATAAAATAGTTTTAATATTTAGTATAATTAACATTTATGGAAGAGAAAGTATTGGAGTTTTTTTTTTTCATGTACACACAGGGAGTAGTGGTCCAAGAAAAGGTTAGGAACTTCTGTTCTAAGAGAACTAAAATTATGGTGGTAATTGATTTATTTTTTAATTAAGTCAATTAATATTAATTTCTACCTTAGTTAAAACTTCCAGTGTTTAAAATTAATTCTAAAAATATGAAGATAGGAAAGCATAGTTTGAAGAATATGCATTATTAAATACAATTACTAATAAAAATTGAATTATATCACAGAACAGTTTTCATGCATTTGGAATTTTTGTACCATAAAACTTCTAAATCCAGAATGCATTCAGTTTTTTCTACAATAATTCAGGAGATATTCAAGATCAAATCTTTTTATTGGAAATAACATAGTTTTTTAAAAGGCTGTATACTCATTTTTATTATTTATTGATTCACAAGTTATTCAAAAATCTCAAAAATATAAATTGTTTTTTCATGAAGTATTGTAATTATTGACTCTTGAAATATTTTTTCTCAAATATCTCCGGAAATATGATTGGATTCAAATGAAAATTGGAACATACAACCATTTTTTAATTTTGCTATAAATAATAATTCTACAATGGGAACATTCTGTTTTGAAAGTTAAGGATCTTAATCCTTCTCTTTTAATTCAGTTCTCTTTGAGCCATTAATAATTAAACCAATTTGATCCAGCTGCAATGAAAATTATGAAAACTATTAAAGGCTTTTGCCTTTTTTGATCATTGTATTTATAGAATAATTAATGCAATAGCTGTATAGGCACTTACATACTAACATCACTGCAGCCAAATTTATGGCACTTAAAACATGTCATTCTCTGCCTAACTCTGACCGTTTCTTTTTTGAATAAAACACGTAAGGAACTAGTTGTGATTCGTGTGGTGCAAATTTTGTTGTGGTGATGCTAATACATAAGTACCGCTTTATGTGAAATATTTGTATTGCATAAAATATCTGTATGGTGTAGTCTTTTCACAATGAATATTATGTATGTAGCAATGTATCTTGGTAATGTATTCTACCCAAAATCTTAAAGTAGTTATGAGTCTAATCAATTAGCTAAATATGTTCTTAAAAAAGATTATTGGTTCGAAACAATTATTATATCTATTTTGCTTAAAATGAAGATGGAGCTTCTTAAGGCTGTTGATTAAAGACTGAAGACAAAAACGGAAATATGTTAAGATTTTGGTATTGCTAAATTTTGTACTGTTTTATTAAGTTTCTGTGAATATTTTTTTGTTTCATTGATTTTTATTAAATACATGCATATATACATATTTAGGTAAATAAAATGTTCTCTAATAAACTCAATTTTTTTAAATATATGGGGTTTTTTTTTCAATATCCTTTAGTATGAAATTCTTTTAACATGAAAAAATATTTCAGTTCTCTCAGTTTGTGTTAAACAATTTTCACTGTATACTGCAATTTTACTGAGCAATAAAACTTAAAATCCATAGGTATACATTAGGTATAGGTATTTTACATAAAACTGTGTAAAACAAGCAGGAAAAGATCTCTTACGCCAAAATTAAAAATAGGAAACTCAAAAAAGAGAAGAAAGGAATATTTTTAGTTACATAATCATTTGTCACTTCTGAATAACATGCATGATTGTTTGTTGTCAAAGCTCTGCTATGTATGCAAATGTTATATACATATGCAGTTTTATTGAGGGCAATTGTTTGGAATAACTTGGACCTTAGTCATAATTATCATTAGATATATGCACATCTAACACTTTAATGGAGACTTTTTTCTTGTAATGCTATTTTTGAATTATCAGATTACTTTTCAAAAGGTCTTATGCTGTTAATTTTTTGATTAAAAAATCTTACATTTATGAACTTTTTTAAAAGTTCTTAATAATCAGTCAAAATTGAATTTTAGAATAAGGGGATTCCCCTTAGTAGCTACTACATTATTATAGCATTGCAGCCTAATTTTTAAAATGCAGTAAATTTTTTTGATGCATTAGTATCAAATATGGTAATTTGTATTGGACTACTCGTGATCAGGCGCATAATTATAAAAACAATGTGTTAGGCTTTTCAAAAACTGAAGACTGGGGTATTTTTTGGAACCACGCAGCTATATATACAAAGTCATGCAAAGAAAAAGAGTTGGGTGTGGATCATATATCTTTAAAACTAATTATTTTTTTAAAAAAAGGAGCTAAACATTTATATATTGAAGAAATTATTGTGTACCATGTATCATTTATTTTTATTTCATTAAAATTGAGTCTTGTCTGTTTCAAAATCTACAAATTGTGGTGAATCTGGACATTGAAACCTTTGAGGTATTACTGTATATTTATTACAGATTTTACCTTCTAATTTTAAACCTATACCTCTTAAATAGGCACTTCTTTGCCCCTTGTTCGCCCTCTTCCCTTTAACCTATAAGAATCACATATAATAAGAATGAAATATAGAGATTTTATCGCTTCTTTTAAAACTAAATATTTATGTTTCAGTATAATCTCATGACTGTGTGTGGCTTCAAATAAATAAAGAAATGTAATTTAAATTAACATTAGTTCTTTTAAATTGGATTTTGGGTACATAAATTATCTTGAGGAGACCTAAATTTTAAAACTTTGGACTGGAATTGTTTCATCTTCCCACAATTTATAATTGTTTTTTAGTAAAATGTTGTGACATATCAAATAAATCTTGGATTTCTCTTGCTTTTTCAGACAAATTTGTGATTTCACAAATGCTAAAATCCTGTTTGATTTCCATTCTGCTAAAGGTAAAGGTTCAGGGGTGACAATTACTATTAGAGGGAGAAAGGAAGAAGTTGAAGAGGCCGTGGAGCTAATAGATGAAATTGTTGCTAAATATGAGGTGAAAAAAAGCAAACAGATTCATGTAGCTGGAAGAGCATTGCCAGATAACATCCCTGGGCATTCAGCTATTGTAAGTTAAAATGTTTATTTTGTAGAATATTTAAATATTCATATATTAATGTATATCTATAAAAATAACTTATCAATGTAATTCTGATTTTAAATTCAGAGATTTTGGTAGATTGCCTTATTTGCATAATGAACCAGTGTGGCAACTTCACATTAATCATAATTTGTTTGTACTTTTAATTTGTGTAGTTTTTTATGTGTGTGTTTAATTTCTGCACAGGAAAACCTCCACTCCACTCTTTGGTGACATTATTTTTTCCTATTTGCAGATGGTATCTTTATACGTAAAAATCTTCTGTGGGTGTGTATGTGACTAAACTCCTCCTAAACGGCTGGACCGATTTTGATGAAATTTTTTTTGTGGGTTCAAGTGGATTCGAGAATGGTTTAGATTCACAATTCTGTCCGATGTCGCAATTAGTTAAAAAGATATTAATTAAAAACATTCAACTCAATATTCACCTGCATTGTTGTAAGAACGTTATTGTTATAAAAATGACGTAAGTTGGCGTTGAAAATCGACTTTCAGCCACACTGGACAAACCGGGTCTTTATTGTTACAAAAATCCAGAGGAATCATGCTTTTTAGCATTTTTAATTAATATCTATTCATATAATCTTTAAATATGTAATTCTTCTGTGCATGTGTATATGACTGAACTCCTCCTAAACGGCTGTACTGATTTTGATGTCATTTTTTGTGTGGGTTCAAGTGGATTCAAGAATGATCTAGATTCACAATTTGGTCCAATATCGCAATTAGTTAAAAAGATATCAATTAAAAACCTTAAAACGCATAATTGTTTTACCCATGTGTGCTGTTAATTCTGCTAATGCACAGCAAGAAAAAAAAAAAGAAATAAAAGAGGGGAGAATTTTCCAATGTTTTCGCCATTTTTAAAATTACAATTTTAATTTTTCTATCAAAATCAGACAAAAAATAATTACAGAATTGGAAAGATTATTCATTTCGCCACGATCGGTATATATCTTTATATATATATATATATAATTCTTCTGTGTGTGTGTATGTGACTGAACTCCTCCTAAACGTCTGACCAATTTGGATGATATTTTTTGTGTGGGTTCAAGAATGATTTAGATTCACAATTTGGTCCGTTGTCGCAATTAGTTAAAAATGTGCCAAAATTATGTAAGGTCGTGCGATTGTTCATAAAAAAATCATGGGCAATATTCTTGAGGCCACTATTTTGAGCGGCAAACTTCAAGGTGAAGTTGTACTTCTACCACAGATCCCAATGATTCTTTCAGACTCACCTACCCATTCAAATGTTTGCAATTTCCAATTTGCTTGGCATTTGCTATGACGATTAATAAGTCACAAGGTCAGACAATGACAATTTGTGGTATTTAGAAAACCCTTGCTTTTCGCACGGCCAATTATGTGTTGCATGTTCGAGGTTTGGCAAACCATTATTTGTTTGTTTATACTCCTCAAAGATTAACCAAAAACATTGTACATTCAATGGCATTATGATAAATTTATTTTTTGTGCATTAAAAAAATATACCTGTTATGAAAATAGTTCGAGTGTTATCTTTTTTACCCTTTAACCAAAACAATTTCTATTCAGAATAGCTTCTATATTCAACTTAGTTCATAGTAAATACATACTCACAATCAATCGATAGGTTTAATTGTGGTAACTGTACATGTGATGATGTCAGGTATTGTAATAACTTTCTTTATAAAAAATTTCATCAAAATGGTCCAGATTGTTACATTTTCAAAAAAATTTGTAATTTTCAGATTTAAGACGTGTACAGGACAATGTCTGTCGGGACCGCTATTTATTGTAATATTTTAAAAACTTTTTGTTCATTGTCAATAGGATTTTACACTTGTGCCATTTTTTCTGATTTGAATTATTTTACTATCTGTTTTAAAAACTAAACTTTGAACTCTGTTTCAGAATCAACAAAATCTCCCTGTTGAAACACTTGTACCAAATAGCTTTGATGGTTATGTGGAGATTTATGTTTCTGCTGTTAAGAATCCAAATAAATTCTGGGTTCAGATTGCAGGATCAAAAACTGTTCAACTTGACAAGCTGGCTACAGAAATGACAGAATTCTATAATGATAGCAAAAATAAAGAGAGGTTTCAGTTGAACAGCTTTTGTACTGGTGATATTGTTGCTGCTTTTTTTGCTGGGGATAGTAGCTGGTACAGAGCTAGAGTGATAGAAGTTTCTGGAGAAAATGAAGATCAGAAAATAGAAGTCTTCTACCTTGATTTTGGTGACGGTGCGACTCTGAGTCCAGATTTAGTGAGCCTTCTGAAGCCAGACTTTCTTTCAATTCCTTTTCAGGCTATTCAATGTTCTTTGGCTGATGTTAAACCAATTGATGGAGATTGGACTGAAGAAGCAATCTTAGAATTTGATAAACTTGTCTATTCAGCAGATTGGAAGATAGTGATGGCCAAGCCAATTGAAAATCCTGATCAAAATGGTGAAAACTCCAAAGAAAACTTCGTTCAATTTGTTCAAATCCTGGACACAAGTACTGAACGAGACCTAAATATATCACAAGAACTTGTCATGCGAGGGTTTGCTAAATTTGTGTGACGAATTTAAAACCAAAATGTGTGACTGCTTTGAAAAATGTGTTATGTGCCATACAAGAATGTATAGTGTAAAATACATTTTATCTTTATAAAAAGCTTTCTTGGTTAACTTTTTCATGTTTACAATCTAAGTTAATTTCAGACAAAGAAGAAGGGAACTAATTGAATTCTAATGATTAAAAAATGCCTAATAATTTTTTTTGGTTAGATGATTAATATTTTTGTATAAATTAAAGTGGTATGGTTTAAAAATATCAACAATTAGTATTTGCTAGTTAATGATCTCATCTATATGAATAAAAATGTTTGTGTGTCTGTATGTCTCTTATGCCTTCCTAAACTGTTCTTCCGATTGCAATGAAACTTTGGGAAATGGTTTGACACATGCTCATGAAGGTTTCTGAGTTAGTAAAACTATGTTTACGATTGTGAGGGGCATTGTAAGGGCTTAAGGGATGTTAGAGATAAATGTTCCCATTTTTGAATTATTTGACCTGCAAACTTGAAATTTGGTGGGCATGTTCCTTTCAAGGATTGGAAGTCTACTACAAAAAAGTGTCTTGAGAATCAACCCAAAAAGTTGTGAGGGCTTAAAGAGCATTAGAGATAAATAGTACCGTTTTCGAACTTTTTGACATACAGATTTGAAATTTTGTCAGCATGATTTTTGTTTTAATATAGATCCGCTAAGAATGGATTTTATGGAAATTGATTCCTATTGGTGGAGTTGCTGGAACTTATTTATAAAAAAAGTTTTGTTACCAAACTACTACTTAGTGTAATGAAATTTAGTATGCATGTTATTTTGTTGAATGAAAATTTGCTAAAAAAGGATTTTATGGAAATCGACTCCCATGAGGAGAGTAAATCTTTTGAGGTGTATTGATAAAAAAATACACAATTGCGAACTACTACACCTACAGTAATGAAATTTGGTATGTATGTCTCTGATGTTGAATTGAACAGGTCTTACAGAAATCGACTCTCAAAGGTGGTTACTGGAGAGTATTGATAAAAAAATTCTGTTTTTGATCTAATAGATTTAAACTTGAAATTTGGCAAGCATGTTTTATTTTATTGAGTAGAAATCCACTAAAAATGGGTTGTGTGGAAATCCACTTCGGAGAGGGTAAAAAATAATTCTACTTCAATTTTAGAAATTATTATTTGAAAGTTTTTCCTTTTTAAATCAAGAATAAGAATATATTTCAATATAATCAAATTCTTAATGCTAAGATATCAATTATTTTTATATAAATAAATAATATATATTCATATAACATCATGAAATACCCAGCGAAGCAGGTGGATATAATGGCTAGTTATTAAATAAAATGCTAGGAAAATTTTAAAGTTGTATATGGATTTATAAAAAAAAGATTTAGTACCACAGAATAAGGAAAGGGTCAATAAATCCACGTATCACATATCTTCCTAGTGCTACATAGTTATTTTTTCTGAGTTAAAATTTTATTTACTATGTGTTGTGTAGTATAATAAAGTATATATTTAAAAGCATTTTAAAATTATTCAATTGCAGATAGTTTTTTATGGTATATAGCTAAATATAGGACATTCTTCCTTAATAGTGTTAACATGTATGATGAGATCATTATTATAATGTTGAGTCTTTTTATAATGAATGTCATCTCTGCAAAACATCTGTCATCAAAGTCAATGACTTTGATGAATTCTTTGTAATTAATTTTGAAATAACATTGATTGATATTTCAAAAAGTCAAACTTAAAATTTCTTACATTATTGGCATTTATTTTTACTGATTAAATTGTAATGATAAATATTCCAAATGACTATTTTTCACAAATGTAAAAAAAGGGGGTTTTTTTCTGGGGTGGAATAATAGTATAGATTTACTTTTTTACCTCCTAGAAACATTAGTATAGGCCAAGATCTATGCAAAAAGTTTATTCATGATTATTAAAACTTAAATGTTGATTTGGTATTGCATTGCCCAACATTTAAGATTAACTTAAAAAGCTAGAATAATCTCCAATAACAGATATTTATTATACAATTGTAATTCTATACATTTAAAGATGTCTATTTTTTGCCTTTGTATAAATAGCAGAGAAGGGATTTGAATCATTAACAATTTCAAACTCTGAGAAGAAAATCTAATCAAAATTTAAGGCAGTTTCTTATATTTTCTATTTCAGGTGTTTTGGAAAAATCAAATGTAAAATTTTTGGTTACAATATTTGAAAACAGATTACTTTCTCCTTCTAAAAGATAATGGAAGAATTAATTTTAAGTTCAATTGTTTAAAATTTGTGTCCTTTACTACACAGAGAAGGAAATTTCTTATCTATAGTTTTTTTGGGGAGGGGGGCTTTTTTGAGCTAGATTACAAAATTTGGTTCTGAATTTCTATTTTCACAAACCTCTTAGTTTAGGTGAATGATTAAACTACTTAAATCAATTCTAATATTCTTAACTCGTGTGTGTTCATGAAATATATAAGTATTTTGCAGATATATAATTTTTTTTGTCAGTGTTGCCCATAAGCCAAGGAAGTTTCTTTGAAAAAAGATCGTTAACGATTAGTAAAATCCAATCTTCCATCCTTTGGTGACATCATTTTTCCTTATTTGCAGATGAGACACTGAACATTGCGCAACAGCCTATCAGGGCCAAGGCCTACTGTGCCTATCTCAATTTACGTGACCTTAGGCACTGAGGTGCATGTGCAAATATTTCAGTTAAGTGGTCAGTCTGACATGGAAACCCTCAGTGTCCAATTCCCAGGCAAGCTTGATACTCATTTATTGACCCACTGAAGAGATGAAATGCTGAGTCTACTTTGCCAGCCTGAGATTTGAACCCCAGTGGCGTAGAAGCACGATACACCACCACTCAGCCACTGGGCTAGATGAGACGCGTCATTCCGTTTTAATTCAATTTTGGTAAATTATATGGTTAAATTAAAAAGATGGCATTCAAAGATTTAAATATAATATCACAATCAAACAACTACCAATAAAGTTATGTCAGGATATTGTGCATACCTTCATACTCTATGATCTTCATTTAATTAAAATCTTTGACTTGAGTAGTTCCGTAGAATAACTTAACACAGGTTTAATTACTGGACTTTAGCTAGGAATACAACCCCAAGCTACATGCCTGATTCAACCATGCTTTAACTTCCTGGAATACTATGAAATTTGAAATTAAATTATTTTTGTCATAAAACAATCATATTTTTTTATTGCACAGCTACATCTAATCCCAGACATATCTTTTCATGCATCTCATAGTGGCTTTTTACAGAAACTTTTCAAAAAATACATATGTAAATTTTCCTCTGTTCATGTTCCAGTTTCTTTTCACAGAAATTATATTAAATATATTTTTTTGTATCTACATCTTTCATTGAAAGATGTGCAAAAGATATTTTTTTTAGCTCTTTTTGAAGTACCTATAACAAGCAAAACTGAAAACATCCAATTTTTTTTCCATTCCTTAATTTTCAAAAAAATTCTTTTTGTTCTTTTAGTTGCTGTAACTTTAATTTTGTCAAATCTGGCCTTCCTCAGATAAATACTTTAATTTTTATAATTCTTTATCTTTCACTAGACCACACATCTGATGCAAGATATCTGCAAAGTCAATGAGAATGTAGAGTAAGAAGTTAATATTACAAATATATTTAAAAGTGGCTCACAAAAATAAAACTTCACAATTTTCATAAGCATCCTTTTTGTTTCTTAATGGTGCATTATTAAGCAATTATCTCTGCAAATAACCCAATGATTTCCAACTTTCTCTTTTTTGTGTGAAAATCCATTTCTCAAAGTTAAAGAGAAAATAATTAAGAAAGTAGTGGCACTTAAAATTTATAAACTATCATGTTACTTCAATAACTGCAGCTCTTAAGAATTAATAATTTTTCCCCTGTAATCTATTCGGTGAAATAAAATATCACGAGAATGAATAACAGTAAATGTTTAAACAAAACACACACAGGGAAAAAGCTGGACTTAAAAACTATTCAAAGAACAAAGAGTATCAGTCAAGACCTTTTAGCTAAACTAAATTCTATAATTTTGTCTTATTTCTTTTGTTTATTCCCCATTGCATAAAATTTTTATTCATAAACCACAAGTTGAAATCTTATTTCACTAAGTTATGCGTTATTGCAATCCATTGAGCCAAAAGCAAAATTGCCCTTTTTTCTTTAAAAGAATCTTATCAGAATCAAAACGGATGATCTAGAAAAATAGTATTAATTGTACCTAAGAAAATTATTGGTCAATCAAGAGATGGGGTTAAGCTTATTGATTTTCATTTAAAAAAGGCTGTATGATTCAGGATGCAAAAATACCAACTATCAGAAAAAACAAGTTTTATTTCAAATTTTACACTTAAAAATTTACAAATTTGGCAGCTGATGTTCTGAAGGCAAATATAATAAATTATCACCAGTGCATCATGCCATAAAAACAGATATGAGTTATTTTCAGTATGAGTAATTTCTAATGACTTTGCACAGGAATGGAAAATTTTTTTTTCTTTTCTAGTCTCTATATATCATCGGCGCCAAGAACGCGCTTCACTGTCTTCTTCTTCGTCTTCCTCTTCTTCATCCTCTCCTTCAAGAACTGGAGAAGTAACCTGAGGAAAAGAGATTTTCATACATTTCAATTGAATAAGACAGTGATTAGAGAAATGACTTTTAGAAGGTATAGAGCAGGGGTGTCAAACATGCAGGCCGCATGAGGCCCGCCAGTACGTAAGTTGTGGCCTGACTATTTTTAAATATCATGTTCTTCAATTTTGAAATTTATTTGAGATGAACCTTTTAAACATATAAATCTACAATATATTTGCCTCTTACCTGTTCATGTTTTAAAAGAAATCTTTTTGATAGTAGAAATGGCCTTTAGATTAAAAATATTTTATTAAAAATTTTCATTTGATTTTACTAAAATAAATTATGAAATGCATTATGCATATTCTTAACTATAGATGCAACACCGATTCTTCGTGTGTGCTACTTTTCTTTCTCTGTTTGGATTGTCCAATCAGCAAGAGGCAGTCGGAGATGTTTTTTAAATTTAAAAAAAAAAAAAATATTCAAGATGGTTACGATAAAGAGCAGTGTATACTTAATCATTTACAAATAAAAGGGAATTTTGATTTTTAATCATATTAAGCTAAAAAATTATTTAATAAAAAATGTAATAAAATTTGAACAATGATTAAAGAAAGATCAATTCAAGAGGAACGTCGTTATTTTCAAGATAATGCGATATTTTCTGTGTCCAAAACAAGAATAAAATATGCTTCATATCTAAAAATTCTATTTCAGTTGCTGAGGAGTATAATCTTAAAAGTCTTAATGACACAAATCACGAAGCAAACTATGATCAATACTTTGCAAAACTTCCTGAAGAGAAGTCCGAATTGAAATCAATTTTTCAAAAAAAATAATCATTAATTTGTTGCAGACTATACAGATGCTGTAAAAATATATCACATTTAATGATACAAGCAGATCGAAATAATTTACTGAAAGGGAATTTATAAGTAAATGTTTATTTAAAACCATGGTAAATATTATGTCCAGCACAAATAACTCAAATTAAAAGTGTAAGTTTAAGTGGAAACATTGTAGCTAGAAGAGTTGATCAAACAGCCGAAAATTGAAGAAGTAAGCATAATTCAACAATATCAACATTTGAAGCCTACTTTATTGCATTATTGATGAAAGTACAGATATTCGAAATTTCGCTCAGTTAGTCCTTTTAATTCACGAATGCGTGGTTAATTAAAAAAAATAAGTGAAGAATTTCTGGAAATTATTTACATTCATAAGTCAACCATTGGGGTTGGTATTTTAAATGTACTTATTTTAACGTTGAAGGAAGAGAATTAAGTTGAGACTTTGTTTTGAAGAAATTTAAGTTACCATTGGAAAAGTTGGTTTGACTGGTATTACTAAAGGAGTTGTTGCAAGATCAAAAGAAACATGCAAACAGCATGGTAATAATAATTTTGAACAGTTTCAATTGTATTATTCACCTGCAGTTATTATGCTTCATTTCTGGAGGATAAAGAAAGTGAGTACACAATGATCTACTGTATTATACGGAAGTTCAATGGCTTTCAAATCATAAAGTGTTTAAAAGATTCTTCAAATTGCTGGAAGGTCTGGGAAACAAGTGGAATTAAAGGACCTGGCATTCTCAGTTGATATTGCAAGTCATCTTCATCAACTTAATTTTAAACTTTAAGGTGAAAATCATGTTGTTACAATTCCATTTGATATTATTAAAACATTACTTTGGCGAAAATAAATAGAAAAAGAAAACTTGTCTCACTTTGAAAGCTGTCAATATCTATTGATTAAATCCCATAAACTAAAATTTACTGAATATTTTCTAATGTCAAAAGATGTCAGTTACAATTTCGCACTCTATCGAAAGTGAAATTGTTGATGAAAGCTTACATATGAGATCAAATTGAAATCTCATGTGATTTATCGTTTGTTATGCTAATAATGGTTCTGTTAGTGAAAGCACTTATTTATGTAATGCACAATAGCTAAAATTCAGAAATATCAAGATAAACTAATCAACATGTATCGTCAATTTTAAAAATTGCATCAGCTCAATACTTTTAAATCAAACCTTAATGACTTGTTTTGTGAAGAAAACAATGTCAAATATCTTCTAAAAATATTGTTAAATGGAATTTCTTACTATATTCTTTTTAAATAAAGAATGTGAAATATTTATGGTTTGTTTAAAAAAAATAACATGAAATATAAAACTACGTAAGTATAATATATATTATTTTGAGTCTAATAAATGCATAATATGTTATAAAAATCATATTTTAGTGATTTTTTTAAGATTGAAAACATGTGTCCCCCCAACTTTATAAGGCATGGTGACAAAATACAGTGAATAATGTCAGGCTGAGCTCACACAAAAGGGATTTTGAAATCTGTTAGTAATACACTCAATCACACAAAGGCAAATCAGCTACTTTTGATAATTCAAAAATGGAATAGCAAACAAACTTAAAATTCTGTTTTGAACTTGGTAAATCTGCAAAAGAAAGTCTTGACATGCTGGAAAAAAAAGCTTACTGAACCACATCTTTAGTGTGATTATGAACGGCTTAAATATTTCCAACATTGACATTATTTCATTGAAAACACTACTCAAAGCAATCAGCTTATTACTTTTTGCAGTGATGAAAATAATAGCTGTAGATGTTAGGTGTATTTGCATCCCATTATAAAGCAAATGATAATGCAGGAATTCTGTATAAATCATGAGTGACCAACAATGTGAACTTATATACCAACTCTTACATGAACAAATGAAAGATCTGATGTAATTTTGTACTTCAACAAAAATTAAAAATGTTCATCACAACATTTGCAAGACTGACAGATCAAGAAAAACTTTTTCAATGCCCCCCTGACAAAAAACGGTGTTTCAAATACAATAATCAATCCAAAAAGCAAAGCATATAATGGTTTACCACTCCCAATTTATTGTGCAAGACCTGGTTTTGAATTTTTCATTTTATACCACATTTCTTAAAAGTGTTTCAGAGCGGTATCATTTACAACTGAATACCCTTTGTTTTATTTACAAAATCAAATTCTAACCATTTACAAATTATAAAAAGAGTTTGCAGATGCAGAAATATATTTTGAAAATCTTTGTGGTTATTTTACCAACCATTTCATTCATGTATTACTGGAAAATAACAGTATTAATCAAGAAGGGATAAAAAAGAAAGACATCAGTACTGTTTTAAATGTTTCTGAAGTGAAGTTAAGGATAACATGAGAAAAACCACTGACACAGAAATCAATTGTGAACATCTGCAGAGACAAACTAAAATTTATAGCTTGAAAACACAATGCTCAACCCCCCCCCCCCCAAAAAAAAAAAACATGTGGCTCAGCTCAACACAAGGAATTCATAATGCCATGTATGAAAACAATTTAGATAGAAATAATGGCAATGCATTAGTTACATTTGTTGAGAGTGAATGAGCTCATCAAACTGACTGCAACAAAAGAGATCTATTTGCATTTGAAAATTTGGAGAAAAAGATGTGCAAACCTAATTTTGAAATTCAAAGAAAATTATAATTGTTGCAGGTTCTATTACAATGAGAAATTAAAAATAAGAATAGAGGACAATTTTAAAATTAACTCGTAGCTAGCAGGAGAATGTTTAATGCCAAGGGGTGTAGAAAATCCATTTTTTTTTAAAATCCCACCACATTTGAAAGAGTGAAACTGCAGCAAGATCCAAAACCCCTAATACTTCAAAAACTAAGCCAATTCCTGAAAGTCTGGGAATAATAAAGAGAAAAGTAGAAATAGAAGAATGGCAAGCTCAGCAAAATTTACAGTGGTCTTCTATCACAGAGAACAACATTACATTTAAAAATTAGCTTTTATATTATTTTTTAAAAAGAAAAGATCCCAAAACTATTAAAAATTATAATTCTAAAAGAAAAAATTAATATTCCGATTTAAATTATTTGTGTGTACTGTTATTTTGATAAATTGAGTGGATACAATAAAATCGTTTTAAATATAATTGTTGGCTTGCTATTGCAATGCAAAAAATAATTAAAGTTGTATGCTTATCCCCACAAAACAGCACTTAGCATTTAATAATATATAAAATTTGTGACGTACTAGTAAATATTTAAATCAATACAGCATAAAACTTTCTATGAAACAATAAATATAAGATTCAATGTTTTGGATATGAGGAAGGATATTTATTGTTGGTCTTATTATATTATTGTTCACATTATAAAAAAATTAAATTATGTTTGAACTAATATCTTACCATCTCATTAAAAGCCTGTAATTATGTAAATTATGTCTTTTTAAAAGATACTGCTTACATATTTTTACTAAAGGATTTTATGTAATTTTCCTATATTTTTCAATTAAAATATAAAATACGACATATTAAATAATGTATACCAAAGTATTAACACTTTGAAGCATAATCTTACGCTACAGTTTAAGAAGCAAAAAAAAAAAAAAATTCAAAAAAGTTGATGCTTATTTAATAAATAAATAAAAAATTTCAAAACTCACTTGTTTCAAATCTGAATCATTATTGTGATCTAAATTTTGAACTGAAGTCAGCTGAGGATCATGAAACCAAGTAACAGACAAAACTATGTCTCCAAATTTAGAACCATGAATATAAGCCTAAAAAGGAACACTAATTGATATAAAAAGAAATAAATTCAAAGATTTGATTATTAATATATATACACACTCCAAATACCTGAAATTTAAAATAAATTTAATATAAAATGTTACGTATATATATAATTTAGATTTTATATATATTAAAAACAATAAAAACCCACTTACAGATTTCAACAAATAATACAAAACAATTTTCATACTTTACACAAGACTAATATTTTATACAACTAAATTAGCTATGAACATGAGACAAAAAGATATTTCATCAGATATACAATTTCAGATAACATTTACAGATGAATTAGCAATAAAAGTAATTTACATTACAGAAGAGAGTATTAATGTAATGCAGCTATTTAATTTATTTAAAATTTAAAAAATACAGGATAATTATTAAGAAAAAATAATGAAAATTTTAATACAAATAACTTTTGAAGTGCATACTTACGTTTTCAGCTTCTAATCTAGTGCTATATGTAACAATAAGGCCAATAGAAGTTTCTTCAACTTTTTCTATGTTTCCATATTGCTATAAAACGAACAAATATATATAAATACTGTACAAAAGAGGGGTATTAATGTTCTTGCCAAAGAAATCAAGATGGGAAAATAGTTATCTTTATAAATTAGGCAGCCAAAGCAAATTACTGCCTTTTTGAGAGTTAAAATGAATGAATTTCTTTAGATAATAAAATTGTGTATCAAACAACATGTTAAAAAACCACAAAAAAGTTATTTAGTAAATTACATTACAAAAAAAAAATTTTGGTACCTAAAATTAAATGCATAAAACATATAGTCTCACTTTCTAATTTTTCTAAAAAAAGTTATTTACTACAGATTCAGATAATTGCCAGTTAAGGGTTTTAATTCTCAGTGAAAATACATTTATAAAAAGTCACAATAGAACAAACCATAAAATGCTTCATCACGCCTTCTTTGTTAGCTGACCCTGTGATGAGCAGTTTCTTTGGGCGATGGTCTACACTATGATGACTAAAAGTAGGATTAGTCCTAGAAGAATACCTAGAAATTACATGCCTAGGTGTTGTTCCTATCACGGGTGAATGAGCCAAATTGTCAAGGAGGCCTAAGGCTTTTGCCTAAAAAGAAAGAAAATTTAATGTTTCATTTTTAGAACACAACATTTATCAAGATACTATTCCATAACAATTTTATTCCCTTTAAATTAAATGAGAATTTTAAAAAAAATTTACATTAAGCCTCTGCAGTTTGGTTTGGAAGCATTTTTTAATATAAAATACCTGAAAACTGTATCATTCAAATTACTGCATTGTTATTTTTTTAAAGGCAATAAATAAATAATCAAATCAAAATTTCATATAATCAATTTAAAAAAAAATCATTTGAATTTTTTTTTTTATACTTTTTTTAAAAAAAATAACACACAACTAATTCTTGAAACAAAATGCTTAGATTTTCTACATCTCCTCACAAAATTTTATATCTCAGTTATCACCTTTAATATCAAGCATATTAAAATATCTTCTCTCTGTGATTTTTATTTGTCAAATATATCAATGAAAGATTAGTCCAATATCTTTTTCATTTTATCTGCAAATACAGACTTTTGACATTCAAACAATACAAAAAACATATTACAAGAGAGAGAAAGATATATTTCTTACTTTTTTCTTCAATTCATTTACTCTTGATAATAGCTCTGCAGTTCCAGTATCATCTCCTGTATGTTGCTTATTGTATAAATCCATTTCAGCATCCAGAAGTTCTCTTTCCGCCTGAAATGAAAATAAATACAACAATTTCTTTGGGCTTAGTAAAACTTAAAAAACATATTCTATCTTAAAAGACTATAAATGGAAAGAAAAGATGGTTTAACTGAACAAGAAACAGTTTACTCTTTATAAAAACACATGCAAAAGACTTAAGATAAAAATCTATGTATATATAAATGAGAAAAGCAACTTGTTCATTCATCATGATACCTCAAAAATTATTAGACCTACAAACTTGAAATCTGATAGGGAAGTTACTGTCTTTTTGTTGTATGGCTAAAATTGGATTCAGCAGAAATCGACCCCTAAGTGGCATTGTGAATGATTAAGGCATGTTACAGATAAATATTTCTGTTTTGGAACTATTAGACTCACAGGCTTGAAATTTTGCAAGCACATTCTCCTCATGAAGAAATCCACCACAAAAGGGGTTTTGCAGAAATCAACTCCCAAGGGGGATTGTGAGGAATTAAGGTGGTATGATAGATAAAAATTCCTGTTAGATCACATACTTGAAATTTGGTATGCATGTTTCTTTTGTTGAATAGAGATTCACTAAGAACAGATTTTATAGAAATCAACTCGTATGGGGGATCAGTACTGAAATTTGATATGCAGTTTTTTTTTTGTTGTTGTTGAATTGAAATTCAATAAGAATGCATTTTGTAGAAATCAACTCTCAAAGGGGGTTACAAGACTTATTGATAAAAACAAGTTTTGTTTATGAACTATTAGATTTAGACTTAAAATTTGGCAAGTGTGTGTATTTTATTGAGTAGAGATCCATTAAAAATGAGTTGAGTAGAAATCCATTAAAAATGAGTTTTGCAAAAATCCACTTCGGGGAAGGTGGTTACCTAAGCATAAAAGATAATTCTACTTCAATTTTAGAAATTATTATTTTCCAGTAATAATTTTTTTTTAAACAATCGAATGCTTAATGCTAGGATATAGATATAAATTACTTATATACATGTAAACAGTATATATTCATACAACATTATGAATTACCCAGCGAAGCTAGCTTTAGTACATTTTATGATAAGAAACATTTTATAAATTCTGCACCAGTATCACAAGAAAACATTCAACTAAGTCAATCATTTAAAAAAATACCTTCAGAATACCACCTTATAAAACTTAACATTTGAGTTATGTATTTTAAAATTTTCCTGCACTGCAATAACAATGCAGTAGAAAAGATAAAAGTTAAGCAAATCAACTTTTTCTTTAATTGATTCAAAACCCTCCTATAAGAAATGCTCTAGCCATAATATTTTATCTAAATACTTTTCATAAAATGCAGATTTATAAATACAATATAACAGTAAAGTTAAATATTCTAATAATGCATCACAATATTAAAATATATTTTATTTCAAATAATTATACCCAAGGGATGTTAGCAATAATAAAAAATTTTGAATTTAAATGCCTTAGTTTGTATGTGTTAATGTTTAATATAGGTATAAATAAAAATATTTTCAGTAATCTATTCACAATTTAACTTCTTATAAAAATTGGACAGGAAATTTTGTGTTAAATAAAATGAAGTAGATGCTTCAATTTTGAGAAACTAATTTGAGACACTATTAAAATAGTTTCATTTCATTTACATATCTAAGAATTATATGCAATTGTGTTCACATAACAAAGATAATACTTATTCCTGTTAACATAATGCACTGCCATTACAAAACATACAGTTAAAAGTCATTCTTATTCTTTTGGAATTTAAAATTGTAGATAAATAAAAAGGATGCGCCAGTAGTATCACATAACATTTGTAAAATTTAAATAAAAATATAAAGTACTCTAAAATCCGGCGTATAACGCGCACTTTTAACACAAAAAATAAGATCGAAACTTAAGGGTGCACTTTATACGCCAGGTATAAAAATGATAGCTTTAAAAATAACAAAAGAGATGAGCATAAAAAAATTACTTCTACATGCATAGAAATACTGTTTATTCAAAAGAAATGACTTGCCTTATCAACTAAATGTGAGTTGTAGCTCTATAAGTATGATATCTTTTCAAAAATTTACCTCAAATAAAGGACTTCAAAACATAAGAGCAATGTATACTAATATTTCAGATTTCATAAAAAAGGAAGTGCGCCTTATACTGCGAATATATCTAAAAATTTTATAAAATCAGTTTGAAAGTATAGGTGCACATTTATATGCCAGATTTTACGGTAATTAATATATTCAAATAATATGTAAACATTTCATACAAAAAGATTCCATAAAATATAGGGGCACAGTTAAAAATAAACATGTTTTAGAAATTCTAAAAAAAAAATTCCACAAAAATTTCTTAAATAGATTATAAGAATCTACTTGGATTACTCAAACTGTTTGATGCACAAACCTCAGTTTTTGTAAGAAGTGTCTGTGTATTGGCTGTCTTCAGTAGATTTTTCAGTTCTAAAGAATCTTTTTTTACATCATTTTGAATAGTTGATATTTTTTCATTCAGATCTTGTATTGTCTAAAATAAAAATAATTAGAGTACATTTAGCAATATAAAACAAATATATTTCAGTATAAAATCTTTGATTTATTATATTTAAATGGAGAAAAACATTTTTTTAAAAAAAATATAATTGAGACCTTCAAAAAGAAAAAAAATAACTACAATACAATACTTATATAACTATTTATTTTGAAATAATAATATATCTTACATACACAATATTTATTTTAATTTATAATTTCAGTATCAAATATTATAATGTTTTCTCAAGAGGTTCAACATATATAACTTCACTATAGGCATATTTCCAAGTATTCTTTCAAAATAATCAAGAGAAAACAGTAAAATTATTTTACTAAAATGTTTAAAATATTTATTATTTAAGTTAACAGGTTTTAAGAAACAAAATTAAACACATAAGAGGAATAAGAAATTGAAAATTATTAACTCTGATATTAACTATCTCATAAAATAATAAAAAATAGCATCAACGTTATTTTACCTCTGGAATATGGATTTGTGTTTATATTACTATAATATCTAACAGTATATAAAACACATTGATTAAAACAAATTGCAAATATTAATACCTGCTTTAGAAATTCTTTTTCTTTTTCATTCTTGCATTTACTCAGTTTATCAAGAATAACCTATAAATAAAATTATTAGAAGAAAATTATTAATTACAGATTGAAATTTAAGAAATTTAAAATATACATTTAAAAATAAATAACTTTTAAAATATCGGGAAGGATTGAAACATTCTTACTTTTTGATGTTCTATTTGTGATCTTAGGAATTCTTGTTTTTTCTTGTGCAACTCTAATCGCTTCTGTATTGTATCCTTAAATTAAGAAGAAAAAAAATAACGATTTAAGATATTGCATATGCATTTTTTTAAAAATATCTTGGCAATCACTTTCAGCTTAAATTTGTTTCAATTTTTTGAATATCATTTAAAATTTTCTAAAATTATCTATACAGCAGAAATATAAAATAAGTCAGCAAAATTCTAATCTTAACATTAAAAATAAATAAATACTTCTTTGAAGGGAAAAAAAATTGAAAGAATGTTTAAAATTAAAACATATTTCACTTTAAGAGAACACAAAATAAAAACTTCATTTAGAAAAAATATTTTTAACTTCCTTTTAAAAGTTTTCTTTTATGAATATTCTACTGAATACCCTCCATAGCAAATTAAAAATATTTTATCATATTTAATTGAAATGGATTTATTCCTGTAACAGAAGTAAAATAAAAAAATCATATAAATTTGGTTTTATATATATTGGATATATTCACGTTTTATTTAAAATATTGTAATATTTAATGAAATGTAACTATGCTTTATTAATTCACTTTCAATGTAACATTTACAGCGAAATTACTTATTATATTTAAACACATACGTATATACAACAAAAGCCAATGATAACAAAACTTATAATACTTTATTTTCTAGGCATCCAAGCAAAAATACAAAGTAGATGGTTTATAAAAATGCCATTATATGAAAGAGAACTTTTGAATATATAGAATTTTAATCCACTTAAGATGAAATTTTCAAGCAAATGTGAACCTTATGAAACTCTGCACATCCTACCTATAACACTTTACAATATATTCTCCCTCCTCTTTAATGAAATTTATTTCGTTTATTATTATTGAAACAAGTATTAGAAATCTAGATTAGTATTTGAATATTATTAGATCAAGATATTAGCATTTGAGTCCAAATTTTGTACTTAAAATAAAAATTACTTGTTTTTTTCTTTGATCATCTTTTGTCCTTCTAACTGCTATGACAGGAGTTGCTGCATTTGTATGAAAATTCTGTATGTTTCTCTTGGCAGTTGGAATGAAAACAGTACGAGATAAATTTCCTTTTGAAGTGTATATTGTTGACTGGAATACAAATAAAATGAATTATTCATGATTATATATTTATACAACTTTTATTTCGCCAGTTTCTACAAGAAAACAAAAACACTCTTGAGGAAACAGATAAAACATAATAGAATAAGAATATAAAATAAAACATAAAAACATTTTATACAGCAGTTAGGAATTTTTTTTTTTTTTAAATTGTACTGCCATCCAACACATCTACATTTGGAACAATTTTTATTATTTAAAATAGTTTAATGTGAACATCACACAATTTCTAAAAACAAGTAGAAAAATATAATAAAAGTAAAAGTAAATCGGATATTTACATATCAAATATTTATAATTATAATAGCTATCAGAATTTACAGTTGAGAATATTTAAATAAATGGTTATTTTTCCATAATAAAATATCACATAATTTTAAAGAAACACAGGGCCATTCCCCATGGCAATTAATCCATTTACCATATATCCTTAACATAAGTGTACAACAATGATTTGGTGATAAGCTAAGAAAAGATAAAATATTTTAAAACATACATTACTATCCACAACTCCATTAAAATAAAAAATACTTATAAATAGTATCAAATTCAATCAACATTTTGAACCAAAAATCCAAATATGTAGTTGAAAGGCATTTTATGAAAAAAAAATTAGAAAAATACTATGGTATTCATTTAAAAAATCTTTTTATTTACATAACAGTTTATTCCAGTTCAAAGCCTTTAAATATTATGAAAAGCGGTAAAATCCTTGGAGAGCCCACACCCTTGGCGACCAAACGAAAAAAGCGCCAAGCCAGAACGAGATGGCGGCAAGTGAAACCGACAATGGCGGCAAGTGAAACCAACAATGGTGGCAAGCGAATACAGAGAGATAAGGTGGATGCGTAATGAAAATATATGTAAACAATACAGAAATTAAGCATTTAAGATAAAAAAATATATAAAAACAGCACTTACTTTCTTACTGCTGATATTTTCCGAGTAGAGGGTACAGCATAACAACAGATTTTAAAAAAGTCTTGAAGGTCTCATCGCTAAGTGAATGATCGTGTGAGCGCCGCCATTTTTACATTTTTATTCTGCGAGGTAATGGTCGAACATATCTTCGGCGTGGCTGGTGCAATTTCGAAGAAAGCGTTTTATTGTCGACCATGTTACATCATGCCGATCGTTACATTTAGGACATTCATAACTCTAAGCAATAAATCCTTCCTTCATGCACTATTCAATCAATTCTTTCTAACCTTTCGCATTCAACAAAGTAAAAAATTCTAAGATATATTACTTCTCACACGCAACCATTTCAGCCCGGTTCTCCAAAACAAAATGAAATTCGAAATACCCGCCGACAAAATACGAAATTTCCAGAAATAGGTTTACCATATCTAGTGTATCAAAGTAGGGTTACCAAGATGGCACAATTATCACCAATCCAAATTAATTCGTGCCAAGGGTGTGGGCTCTCCTAGGACTGAACCATGAAGAGCACATGAAATGGGTGGATTCAACTTTTGTATCAGTTGAAAATTTAACCTCCACAAATGGAACAAGCAAGTTATGCTAAAATTCAAACATAGAGAATGAATAATAAGAAATGTATGTATGTATGCAGTTGAAATACCTCCAATATTTTTCATATAGAAAAGACTTTATTTTATATTATTTCATAACTATAAATTATAACTACAATGAATTTTAATAATTCAACACCTATGGGATCGACCCATCACATTGCAGAGGATCAACATAAATTTGTACATACAATCATAGGAAAAGAACTTTAAATGAAATATATCATAAGCGCATCATAATACTTCATATAACATTACTTAAATTACATCGTTCTACAATAACATAACACTAAAATAATATGTATATACATTCTATAGTAAAAAAGTGAATCCTCAGGAAATTATCTGAATGGATGAACTAGCACATGCAGATATCTTTTAACTTTTGGCAGAGCTGGCTGAGTGGCATAGTTGGTTTCTCACTGGCCCTGTAGGCCTAAGGTTGCGGGTTCAACCTGGCCCAAGTTGGTGGATTTTCATGATGCAGAAAATCGACAGTGTCCATATGATATGATTATGCAGCATGTTCAAGATCCCTAGAGTGCCTGTTTGGCTTGAAAACTCTAGGAAAAATTACACTCTTAGCACCATATCTCACCATCATGAGATCGGGCACCTCCTTCTGGGGAGGAAACTGGGCATCAAAATTACATTGCAGTGATTGGTATTCCACCTATATGGTGTTGAACTAAAAAAAAAAAATACAAACTCCTGGAGAATGTACTTAGTCTGCAATGGTAAATACCAATCCACAGCCCCATTGGAAGTAAAAAAATAAAACTTTCAGTAGACAGACAGAACAGATGAAGCCTCAATGCATTGCAATGAAGCATCCAGATTGTGTATAAAGTAGAAGACTGTTGCTAAGAAAACTGCTAAACATATATGATTCTGTTGATTTCCATGGATTATTCAATACCTTGCAGACAGATTCAAGAATAGTTTGAGTAGATGTCACCATTTGCAAGCAGATGGACAATAGGATTCAAGAAAGCAGCGTGATTAAATTACAGAATCTCTCAATATTTGGATCACCCACAGCTGCTACCATTCAATAAAACTGACAGGAATAGTTGAACCATGGCCATACAAAGTGTCATGGTAGCAGTCACCAAGTGATAGCCCCTTCAATGTTTACAGCCCCTGGTACATAATTATCAATGATCTGAAATGGTGTAATCACTAAGACACCAATGGCTGCAATGACTATCAATTGGTAATTGATCCAATGGAGGTTGAAGTCAAGGACACAATTGTGCTAGCTGCTTCTCATCACTGCATACTACAAGGCATATTTGCAGTGGTGTTTGGTATAATCAACAAGGAATCTAAATTGTTTACAGTAAAAATGTACATTAACCACTGAAGAGATGTCTAAAGATGCCTAGGACAGGGGTGAAATACTCAGCTGATTGTTATTTCCCAGACAACAAGGAGTTAAGGTATGGAGTGCCAATTCATTTAATAGCTAGTTCCCTATGGCTCTCATCCATGGTGATTTTTACATCACCAGTGAGTGAGGGTGAGTGAAAGTTGTATTAACATAGCACTATAAAGCAACACAATAGCTATTGGTGGCAGACCCTGAAATTCTATACCATGGTCAAATGGTGAGAATGACACCTGAGCTGGCACCCCCTCTCCTAATAACCACACCACAACAATGGGAAGACAATGAGTCTTGACAGATTTAAAATGCATTGGCTCCCTCCACATAGTGGGTCTTCAGCAGCAACAGGATCACTAAGCTACTGCTTTACACTGACATCACAAGATTTTTTCCAACACACATTTGGCTTTGGTGAGCAGGCATCTCCAAACAGCTTAAGATCACAATGATCAAACTTCCTAATTGAAAATTACATAGCAAACAGTTCCACAAGATGTCCACCACTCTATGAGGCAATGCTCACCTTGCACCAGGATCAGATGTAGATCAATGTTTTATTGAATTTTTTGTGAGTGCATTTTTGTTCTTGAATAAATTTTACAAATTCTACGATATTATTAACATTTAATTTTCAATATATGTACACTATATCTATTGATTTTCATCACATTTAGATAACTCCTAAGTGCATCCCTTTTGATGTTATGGGAGTGCATTTACGTCATTACGATGCAATTAACGTAATCCAAAAATCAACTTATAACCAACTTTTTATACTCATTTATGATTAAAATAAATTATTTGATAGAACTTGAATTTCTGTTAAGATTTTCTTATAACTGGTTCCCCTCTCCTTGAACCAATGCAATTGTAATAGCTGCATTGATAGCTTTGTTGTAGGTGATAGTAAAACATTTTGGATTTTGCACACACAGTAGTCACTAATTCTTAGTCTCATACAAACTATAAATTAGATCTGTACTTAAGTCAATTTCTGTTCCACAACTTCACAAATAATCTATTGGCATTTATATGATCCATTCATTTAAGGTTTCAGTGTAGACAACTTCCTTCCCATTAAAAACAGTATTGTTTCCAGATTCATTCTTTTGGGAAAAGGCAATTATTTGGTGATAAAATGCAGAATGTTTTACTTTATGCCAGGCTCACTAGAGAAATTGAGCACCACAAATATTACAATAAATCTTTTCAAAATGTATGATATGTCACCGTATGGTAGGCTTACAATATTCATGAGAATGTTTTTTTCAATATGCCTTCCTCTTTTTCAAAACATTTTGATCCATTGACTGAATTCAGTACTGGCTGTACTTCTTGGTAAATAAATAAATTCTATAATACTTTTGTAAGGTGAATACACTCACAAATTGTTTAAAATTTCCTACAGCACCATCTAAGGAGACTTTTGTAAGAAGGGTTTTTTTGGTTTAAAAATTCTTTTACTCTCCAAATGAGTGAGTGAATATTAACGTCACATTGTTCAGCTACACGAGGGCTTTTGGAGATGAATCTCCTAAATTTGAACCATGGTCAAGTGACGAGGACGACACTTGAGCTGGCACCTCCCTCTTCTAACTACCACACAACACCAATGGGAGAACGTTTGAGCTCTCGACAGATTTAACATGCATTGCTTCCCTATACGGCGGATCTTCAGTGGTACTGGGCTCGAGCTCATGACATGCCAGCCACGAGTCTGTTACTTTTACCACTAGGCTACCGCAGCCACTCTTTCTCTCCAGCACAAAACACTTAATGAAAACTCATGAAAAATTTCTTGTGAAACTCAAGAGAGGTTGGAATGATTCCTATAATGAATGGAAATATTGTTCTTAACATTTTTGTGAATGCTCTTTCATTATTGTTTTCCCAAAGCAAGCAACTTTAATCAGATTACTTGATGCATTTGAACAAATAATAACAGTATATATAAGATAGTTTCCTTCCAGATATATTTTTTTTTAAATTTTTTTTACCAGACAATGTAAATTTTACATATTTATAAATGTTTAAAACTAAGCAATCAATGAAAATGGTAATTTACATTTGTATGGTTCGAATAAATCACCAGTTGATTTTGAGAAATAAGGATAATGCATATATTCAGCAGTCTTTGCATGTAAAAGTGTACAAGATTAAACAAACCAAAGGGCCCAGCAAATATTTACTCACACATAATAAAAAAGAAAGAAGGAAGGAAATTCAAAAGAAAAGAGATTCAAAACATTTTAATAGTATTTGTTAGCTTCTAATTGTAAGATATAATTTAGTTTAATATTAATTACAATGACTTTTAAAAAAATTACAGCAAATCAATGATTGCTTGCTAAGTTCTTAAGCAAATTTTGTGCAAATCATTATGTAAAATTCTCAGTATTACACTGCTGAAAAGTTCTACAGTTCTTACTAGTTCCAATTAGCTTTTTATAAAATTAAAAACAGAACTAAACTATTTTCATTATATTTTTTTTCATAGAAGTATTATTCTAATATAGAATGCTCCATTGAAAAAGAAATTGTAAAGAGGCATTACTTCAACAAAATTAAAAGAGTGGACTATTAACTAGGTAAAAATAAGTCAGATTATTTTTAAAATTTTGACCAATACAGAAACAAATACACAGTAAAACAAAACTAATAAAACAAAATAAAATCAACAGCTTCTTTTTCTGTTCCTTCTGTTAACATGAAAATCACAGCTGCACAGCAGAAATTCATTCAATTCATTTCTGTACTTCAGTTAACTTCAAAAAACACAACACTAAAATACTTTAAAAAAAATAATGTTTTCATTGTTATCTTACCATGTTACTCCTTAATAAATTTTGTTGTGGTTCCTCAACAGTTTGTTCATTAGAATTATTTGACTGTAAATGATGAGTTCTATTTGTTGTATGTAGAGATATTTCATTTGTAATACTAGTAGTTTGGTTCTCTTCTTTTTTCTGAGGATTGTGATAGAAAACTTTAATGAACCTATTATTTAATATTGCTTCAGCACATCTATAAGCAGCTGTTGCCTCGGCATCAGTCATAAACTGCACTAGAGCAGCTTCAGGATCACCATCATAGCCAACCTGCAAAGGGAATTGAATGAAACAAAATAATTTTATAAAAATAATTTCTTAGTACAATAAAATGAATATATTACAGGATTTCTTTTAAGATTAAATATATATATATTTAATTATAAAAGGCAAAAATGTTACCTGGTTTAGTTCATGCACAATTTTTAAAATCAATGAATATTATTTATATATCAAAACAATATATATCAAATATAACTTTTAAAAGTATCAAAACAGTTTTCACACAAAAAAAATTATGATTGAAAATTAAATAAGCATTTTGCATAAATCAATTTAATTTTCCCAAATTTTTAAATTTCTCATGCTTTTTTTTAGTTTTTTTTAGGATATTTCTTTGTACTTAGCACTTCTTATTTTTAATTGAAATGTTTAACAGAAAACATCAATAAATTTATTTGAATAAACTTTCTTCAAATTTGCTCAGGCAACACTGTTTGTAGAAACAGTCATTTACCCATGTTTTCTACAGTGAGATAAATCGTTTGTTATATTCTAAATAAAAAGTTCTTTTTTACAATGTCTGGGAGGGCGATCAGCGTTAGCCCTCCTACTTCAGAGCTGTGGTCAAATGACGAGGCTGACACCTGAGCCGGTAACCCACTCACCAGACTTCTAAAATACACAAACTTGATGACTTTGAGCCTCGACAGAATTACCATCCATCTTCACCTCTACATGGTGAGTCTTTAGAGGCACTGGGACTATGTGACTATTCTTAAATGCTTAGTAATCCCATTAAAAAAACTTTAATAACTTGGATAATATATATACAGTAGACACTATCCAAATAATCTTAAATATGTAGATCAGAAAAAAATGTTACTTTCTTGTTATCTTTAAAGATGGAAACACTAATTTTTTGGGGAAAAAATATTATCAATACTTTACACTAACAAAAAAAGCATTAGTAGATTGTCTGAATCCAATTATTGAAGCAAAGATATTAAACTCGAATGCAATTCAAGTACATATATTATCCACCTGAAGTTTAAAATTATGAGATTTGTTGCTGATGGGCCAAAAGCTCTAGACTGATATTAATTTTAAACTCAGTTTTAAAAACTGAAGAAATGTTGACAAAATACCTGTGAAGCAGAATACTAAAAGGCCAGTGCAGGGGAACATATTGCTTCCAAAAGATAGACAAGGCAAGTTTGTAAGTTTAAATAGTCGATAGTGTAGTGCCCAGCAAAACTCATTTGTGATGTCAGTTTCTAGTCAAATGATTGCACAAATTTATATTTATATTTTAAGATGAAAATCAATTTTTGCACAATATAACATTCAGATATAAAACATATCAAACATAAAATTCAAAAAAGTAATTTAAAACTCTAATATATTATGTATATAATAATAAAAATAATTCCTAATAATTCAATCTTGAATAGCGTTTGATTTATTTTTGGTCCATTCCTTTAGGACCCACGTTTAATTAATAACCTAGCTATCCGCCAAATGAGTATCTTGAACTACATCCATCCACCACCCAAATCATGTGATGTCCTGCAGAGTATAAATACTGATATCATTAGAATTCCTGCTCTTCCCTCTGTGTCTTTAATCATGTAGCCCGCTGCACTGCACATTTTGTGTTTGTTCTTTGTTGTGACGCCCATGCTTTATGTTTATGTGTTTCAAGACGTGCAATAAATTGGATTAACTTACAAGACTGCCTCATCAATACTACAATATCATCATCCACTTCCCACGTACTACAGTTATCATTACTACACGCCACTGGCCACGCCCCATCCATTCGTTTGTGACAGAATCGTCCACATGCCACGACAAATCATACACCATTTTAAGCTTAATTATATATATCAGGCACATTATTACGAGTTGACATGACAAAATCAATTACAAAGATCAGTGTTTTATTCGTTGCAATTTAAAAATATGTACACATTATATTACTTCAAAAATAGAGATAAATTTCTTAAAACATTTTGCACCTTACCTGAAGATTGACAATTCGACCAAATTTGGAAAAATGACTATTCAGCATAGAAATAGTGTTCAGATGCTGAGGAATTTTTCTGACTTCTAAAGTACTACGATTACTGTTAAACTTTTTGGTTATTTGTCTAGGACTTGCACCTAACCGGTTGTAATCAAACGGCTTTCGTTTTATTTCATTCACAACTATAGTATTTGCAGTTTTGTTCTTTTCACCCACAGAAAATGATTTCAAAGAGTTCTCAGAATTTTCATTTGCTGCTTTGGTCACTTCTGTATTTCTTTCCTTTTCTCTTTCTTTGTTTGTAGTCAAATCTGAAGAACAAAAAATATTTGTAACTATGTCTAGTGTCCCATTTTGTGTGTATTATAAATCATTAATTCTAATTATATAAATCAGGGGTGTCCAACACGCGGCCCACATGTGGTCCACCAGTACGTAAGTTGCGGCCTGCCAACTCTTTTTAAAAAAATTTTAAATATCAGGTTTTTAAAGTTTTTTCATTTTGAAATTTTTTTTTCAGGAGAAATTTATATATATATAAATCTTCAATGTATTTGCCTGTTCTTGTTTTAAAATAAATCCTTTTTGATAATAGAAATGTCCTTTAGATTATAATACATTTATATTTTATTAAACAGTTACATTTAATTTTACTATAATTACTTCTTTAATAAATTCTGAATTGCATTATGCATATCCTTTACTCTATAGATGGTAAATGATTTTCTGTATGTGCGACTTTCATTTCTCCTCCTTTGTTCTGTTTGGAGTGCCCAAAAAGCAAGAGGCAGTCAGAAATATTTTTTTAAGTTCAAAAAAAAAAAAAATATTCGGGTCGGTTAAGATAAAGGGCAATGTATACTTAATTGTTTGCGAATGACAGCCCAATCAAATTTCAACCATGAGTATCGAAGGATCAATTCAAAAGGAACACCGAAATTTTCAAGAAAATGGCAACTGTAATATTTTAAACATTATTTGATCCTTGCATAATTATATTATATAAATATTATTATATTATCTATGTCTATATACTGAAGTGGCCTGCAAGGTCATATGGGTTGAACACCCCTGATATAAATATATACAAATGTATCTCTCTTTCTATATATAAAAAGTTTTTCATGATGATGCAATAAATTAATTTTTTATATCACACAGGAGAACAATAATAAAATGGAAGGAAGTGTTGTTCAATATTATGGTTACAAATTAACATGCAGAGATGACCTGAAATTTATTTTTTACCTGGTTACAATATAAACAATGAGTATGATTAGTTGTATAATTTGTACAATGAGGGCTGGCCCACCATTAGGCGGATAGGGGGTACTCCCCAGTTCAGTTTAATACTAAATACGGAATAAGAATATATGTTGAATACACATCAAATTTAGAATATATGTTGAGGTACTAAAAAAGTACTCAATTCCCATTTTTGAAAGCAAAGTACACTGAACATTTTCACCTGCAATTTAAAACAAAGCACAGCTCATTAATTATGATATAACTAATATATTCCACTTTTTATCTCTCAGATAAATAAAGTGGAATCAAAGATCACTCAAAATAAAGAAAATATTCAAGACAAATCTCATTTTGATAAAATAAATAATAAATTGATCGAATTAATGATATGTACTAATGAACAATGTTTACATTTCTGCTTTAATTTAGCTCTTTGTTTTTAAAAGAATTAAGGCTGGGCATATTCTCTGTAAATAATAAATCCAAATAAGTCTTATACCACTTTGTAGGGAAACGGTGATAAGGCATCAGTTGAAGTGACTTTTCAAATTGCAAATAGTCTGAATTTTAAAATATTCCATACTTTGATTATGTGCCAAATCAGAGGCAAAGATTAATCCAAAAGCAAGATTCTAAATACTACTAGAGATTTTCCACCTAACTTTCTAGTTGTATTTTATGCTGAATTTAAGTTGATTCAAAAGAATATGTGGTATAAAGTCCTCAAGCTAGTCAATAAATACAATAGAGCTATTTAAAAAAAAATCCATTCTGTAAAAGAAACTTAAAATTCCTCTATCAGTTCTAACAGGTCTACAATATAATGATTCTTGAATTCCAAATCTTCAAAAAATTAAATTACACTGTGAAAAAACTAACAAGAAATCTTAATGTAAGAAAATTACATAACATAAACTGCATTTTTGAAACTGACTTTCTTTTCAACTTATTTTAATATAAAAAAAGTATATAGTTTTATGTATATTGAATTTTTCCTAAGCATGTAATTTTCTTACAGGAAAGAAGAAATATAAATACCCAAAAGTATTTACAAGACAAATACAAGAAGGATAACCATATTCAAAGCTGTAGCAATTGTTCTAATTGCCTTCTGACATTAGAAACATCACAAAATAAATTCCTGTATATAATAGATAATTTATCAAACAGCTCAATAAGAATCTTTGCACTTTTTTGAAAATTAGAATAATGATGATTACAAAAGTCTTTAGACACTGGATCAAACTCATATTTCATGCATCATGATGAAATAACAGTAATTACAAAAGCAACAAAAAAATATGGAGCCTTTTCCTATCTTTTTCCATAAACATCCAACAGCCCAAAAAAGAAAATTTAACAACATTCTTGCAAAATCTATCAAAAATTCCTCAAGTTTTAAACATTTATCTGTAATCAGTGCAGAAAACTTCAATCATATTTTAATACAATTTTAATTAAATTACATTTAATGTTAAAATGCATTATTAAGCCCATAAAAGTTATTTTCTAGCAAAAAGTAACATTCATCCAAAACTTACTTCCAACAGTAGGCACGCCAATGAGCTCTCGAGCTCTGTGTGTTTTGTGGAAGGGAGGTGGAAGTTCATTAAGGTTGTAGAGCATGCTGGGAATACCAGATGCTGTAGGTGGAAGAGGAGGAGGAGGGTGATGTGGTGCAGGTGCCAGGTGATGCACTGGTGGAGGAACCCAAAAGTTGACTCGAGGAACAACATTCATTCCTGGGGCTTCTGGATTGTATGGCTCAGGTACATAGCCTGAAATTTCCAAATCAGCTTTAACTTGTTGCAATAAGTAAGAAAAATAAGAAAACCACAAAATTTTTTATGCAGAATAATATTTTTTTTCACATGGTAATATCTGAATACCATTACAGAAAGGGAGGGGGGAATATTTATCACTTTTTTTTTTATTTATTTTCCTTCAATACAATTTATTCAAACACAAAAAAAAAGTCAAAACCAAGTACTGGATGGGTGGAAATGCTCAGTAAACAAGTAATGGAGTAAACAGCATATATTGTAACATATGACATTGAGTAAACAAAATAAATAGCATAAAACTATAAAAAAAATTCATTTGTCTTATAAAAAAACAAAAGAAAAATAAAGAAAAATTAACTTGATTTTACATTCTTATGTGCCTATTTGCTTGTGTTACTAAAGAAATTATTAAAATATTACCCAATAAAACAATATTAGGATTCTGTTATTTTTAGTTTCTGAAATTAATGATTTCTTTACTTTCAAAAAAGATTACATTATTTAACTGAGCCATGAACAACTTTTTATAAAACATATCTGAAGTTTTAGGAATCTTTTTGTTGAATTAACATCATATTCAAGCAATATAATGAATAACTAAACTCAGTGACCCATCAGCCCATTGTGGGCCAAGGCCTACAGTGTTTAGTTCCCAAGCGAGCTTGGTTCTCATTTGTCAACCCACAGAAGAGATAAAAGGTTGAGTTAACCTTGCCCAAACTGGGGTTTCAACTCCGGACCTGCAGCATGGAAGCGCGATATGCTAACACTCAATCAGTGGACATCACAATGAATAACTAGCAAAGAGATTCCATAATTTTTAGTCCTAGATAATATATTTAGACAGAATTATATTTCTGTCCTGTTACATTAGAGTTTGAGATATAGTAAGATTTAATATACAAAATAATTCATTACTTTAAGCAATGACCTCTGGCAGAGATTCTCAAAGAAAGATAGACATGCATTGCTAGAATGTAAAAAGTCCTTCAAAGAATTGGAGCAAGTAACATTAAGACCTGCACTTTAATGCAATACTCAAAAGGTTAGTGACACATTAGTCTGTTGGAAATTTGTTTTTGTGAAATAATAATAAAACATTTCTTTAAATAAAAACTACCTACTTATGGTAAAGCTATTAAAAAAAAAAGATGATTAAAAAATGTTAGCTAGAATGGGAAGATGTAAATTTTAATCATAAGATGAGTGATTTGAATAAGATAATTTTGATCAGCCAAGAGTATAATGAAAAATAGGATATTTAATGAATAAAAAAAATAATAAGAGATTAATGAACATCACTATAAAAAAAAAAGAATGAAGATGAATAAGAAAAAAAGAAATTAAGAAAAGTCAAGAAAAAATCAATGAATATCAGCAAAAGGCATATGAAAACCAAAAAAAAAAAAAAAAAAGAAAAAGAGGTGGAATTTGAAATGCAAAAATTGCATACAGAAATAGAAGATATACCAGGAAATTTCATCACCTAATATTAACACTGGCTTAATGAGAGTGATATACGTTGATATTTAATTTTGCTTGAATGTTAAGCTAAATAAGTTTATATAGCAAAGTAAGAAATCCGGCATTGTATATAATGCATAAAACTAGCTGGCAATGTATGAAATGATTCATATTTGACACATAGCCTAGTAATTCTGTAGAAGGCTTAATGAGAAACCGGCTAACTATGAAATATATCTATGATTAGTTTCGAATATCGCGTGGCAAGGCATGTGAATTTTGATCCATGCCTCAGGCTCAGAATTTGTCAAAGGTACTTTACGATTTGTCTGGGAGAGTCAAAATATGCAATTTTACTTAAATTTGTTAAAAAAAAATTAGTTTTTTCCAGTACTGCATGAAAACGGAGGAGCAAGCTGCAGTGTTGGAGAAGGAGTCATTCTATAGACATGAAACAACTATTCAATGACAAACTGTTAAAATTTGAGTTAATGTTGCAAAAGAAGCCTCCAGTTTATTCTTAATCAAAACTACTTACTAGAAGTTAATAACTCTAATGCACACAAAAAGTCACAATGACTACTAAGATGAAAATCAGGGACAACTGGTTGTTGAATTGCTGTGATGTGGTGATTGCGGGAAACAAAAGTAAACTCGTTTAACCTCTTAAAGAGGGCATCAGTACTATATAATATTACATCATCGATTCCGAGTTATTTCACACACTTCATGAAGTTCATTTTGCTATTGACATGGAGGAAGTGATGGAAAGGGGGGGAAACTTTCAACTAAATAGAAAAATGTTACAAGTCATGATATTGAACTGAAATCCACCTTTGTGAACTTCTCCAGAATAAAAACAAAAAAGTATTCAAATGGGCACTGTTGTGAAACCTATGATATTTTCCGAATGCTAATACATTGGCACTTGTAATGAGTGGAAAATAGGATGGTTTCTACAGATTTGGAACTTCTGAAGGATTTTTAAAACAAGTAAATGTAAGATCACAATTCACTTTGTGTCCTAAGAACTGGCGATATTCCTGACCATCAAATTTCTCACCGGTCAATTGCAATTTCTCATTCCAGTGGAAGTGGCCAAGGATTTGTCAACTGTATGAGTAAAACAAAATGTTAAAATAAGAATTGTCTTAACCTGAAAAATGTAATGAAATATTATTCAAAATGTCATTCAAGCCTCTCATGTTGCAACAAATGGGTTAGTTATAATTTATTTTTTATATGAAAATTTTGTTTTCTTTAATAAGGCACAAACTTTGTTTTGAACTTTTTTCATTCTCCTTTTCCTGTTTTGAATAATTTTTTCAATAGAACACTCATTTTTTTTCTTTCATTATAACATTTGCATTTTTTAGGAATGTGTCATTGATATAATAGCCTTATCAAGACCTTTTTCAATACTTTGCCTAAATAACATTGGCAATTCTATAGAATACCAGCATTTCATACTTTGCTAAAATACATTAGAAATTATGTGGGTGATTCATTTCCTTCATTTCTTGCCATCTTTCTTTTTGATAGGTAAGATATATAAAATAAATATTAATTTTCAAAAAGATGTGAATAATTACTTTTTTTAAATACATAGTGTTTATGAATTTAAAATCTGTTTTATGTGGTTTATAAAGAAAATTGAAAGATGAACCTTTATGTAACGAATTTTCCATATAGAGAACTTTTTTTCGGGATTTAACGACTTTGTTATATAGAGATCCGACAGTATTTATACCAACAACGAAGAAAGAAATATGAAGTTTCCTTAGTTTAACTCGTTACTATAGGGAATATATCCCAAACTTTGTTTTTGCCACTAACTCACCCAACACATCAAGAGTCGAATTCCAAATAAAATCCCATGGAATACAGATCCAGAACAACTTTTACAAAATTAAAGGCAGAGCTGATAAAAGTGCACCATCTTTATACACACCCAATTTATCAAAACCATTCCAGCTATATACGGATGCTTCAACGACTACAAAAGGGACCCGTTAAGTCTCAAAATGATGAGAAGGGAAAGAGAATCATAATTAATTTTTTAGTAAAAAACTGACCGAAACTCAAATACAATGGGCAACCACAGAGCCCGAAGCTTATGTCATAACAGAGGTCTTGAAGCTTTTCGATAATAGATTTTTGGTGCCAAAGTTGAGGTGATATCAGATCACAACCCTCTAACTTAACTGAACCTAACCATTCCGCAAAGAGCCAAACTAACTTGTTGGGCATTAGCCCTCTAATGATATAATATTTCCATTTCATACAGGAAGGTTATTAAAGACGAAAATGTTGATGCATTATCTAGGTTACCTATTCCGGTTGATTAAATAATTCCTCTGTATAATAATTGCTGAAACTGCTAAAGCTTGAACTTCTGCTTATAAATATGCTCTGTTAAATGTATGTTTTATAATTATTTTAGATATTGGGATATGTTTTTAGCAACACTTTTATTTTTATATTTAATATTTCTGAGTATTATATTAGTGTTAGTGAGATTTGTATAAATATTAAATTCTAGCGTAATTATGTTACTTGCATTTTTTATGTGTTATACAAAATTATATGATTTATTAATATAAGCTCTTTTTGTGAGACACCTGAAACAAAAGGAGTTTCTCTTGTTCCTTATGTATTGAGGTCTATGCATGTGTGTGTTAATAAATTTCTTTCCAGCTTCATCATCCTGGAATGACGGATGAGCTTTTAAGGGAGGAAGGGTATGAGTTTGAAGCCATTTACGGCTGGAAATGCCACCTGCTAAACGAGATGGTTGCATTACCTCCCCTTGGTGTGGCAGGAAAAAACGATTCTATGTTTGGGTGCGAATGAGGATAGACCCATCCGAGTGTGTTCTTAAAATAAATTTTAAATGTTTTAAAAAAAAGACAACATGCTTTATTTTTCTGTGCCCATTCATAGGATCAATTAGCACTGTGTATTTTGTATTTGAAGAAAACAAAGTTCAATAACTATGATAAAACGTATGTTTTAATTGATACAAACTGTTTCTGTTGTCCCTTAAGGATTTCAATCGCTGAGAAATTTACACAGAAGTTTAAATCTGCTTTCAAAAAATAAAATAAATAAAAAAATTCAAAAATTAAATAAAAGAGAACCAATAGTAACCTCTACAGGAAGGATTGATAGAAAATTTGATAATGATTTTTCATTATGAACTTTAATATCAATCCTAGACCAATTAGCCAAGGCAAATGAATATATGTTGAACTTGATGATGCAGCCAAATCACATTGCTTAGGTCAGAGTAGAAAAAAAAAATCACATTGGATATTAGGAAGATGAACTATTTAGGAACTCCTTAATTGATGAAAAAATAAACTGAACTTTTCTTAAAGTCCTCAATACAATCAGTGTTTGTTTCCAAGCAGAGCTTATTGACAACAAGTTAGTTATGATGGAGAATCCTTCCAAAGAATTTAGTTACTTATTGGAAACTAAAATTGGAAAAATATTCATTTATTTGGCAAGTTTTTCAAGGATTGATCTGTTGGCAGAACTGAAATTGTCAAATTATGCTCAAAATTTGAAGTAAAAGAGGGGATAAAAATGTTGTCATCTTTGGAAATTAACACAAAGGTTTCCCTAATTTTAAGTCAAATTAAAGTGGTTTTAAAATGATAATGAGCCAAGATCGTTGAATGAACATAGGGACTGTTTCACATTAAGCACTGCAGAGCCAGGATGCACCAACTTATCAAATACAGATATTAAAGAAATTGAAGAGTCAAAATCTGTATGCATGAAATCACATAAAACAAAATATCTCTAATGAAAAAATTGTGAAAGAATGGGGGGAAATGGAATTGTGTAAGACACATGATTGCCTTAAGCAAGTCCTCTCACATTGGATAAGAAGACAAATAAGAACAGCTTGGTGCTTGATTATAAATGGCTTTATAGATGGTAAGGTTCATTTATCCAAAAAAATTAGTAATATATTAGAACAATTACACAAATGCTTTTTTTTTATAAACTCTGGACTTCACAAATGGATTCTATAGCCACATACCCACAATTAGTCCAATTACAACAGCTAGGTGTAGTTTAAAAAAAAAAAGGAGAAATTATATGAAAAGCAATGAGATATAAGCCAGAGAGTGAGTTATGAGCATGCTTTATCATTTCAATAAATGTTATTTTCTTTCTTTTGGAATTGTTTAATGAATAACTAAATTGAACATTCAATTGTGCAAGATGCTAACGCAAATAAGTTCAAGAACTACTCAACCTCATATATAATCTTCTGGCTTCTAAACAACTATTCAACATGCTACATACAGTTTAAACAAGTGAAGGGGAAAAAAAGAAGATATTTAAAAAATCTCTTACCAGGTGGTGGCAAAGGTGGTAGTGGGGGTGGAGGCGGAGGTAAAGGTGGTGGAGAAGATGGTGGTGGAGGTTGCTTTGGTGACTTGGTACCTGTAGGAATGTCTGATACCTTTAATATTATAATTACATGCAAAATAAGACATAAAATAAATATATAAAGAAATTTGGCTGAATTATCACATTTATGTTTGTTACATAAAAAATAAGAAACCAACTTAATCTACCATTAAATTCTGAGAAGAAAATTTTTGTATTTTATGACACAAAAAGAATTTCCCAAGACTTATATTGTGAACTTTAAAATGCAATTTCTTTTTCGCTCACAACCATGGATTTTATTTTTATATTGATCAAATATAAGAAAGAGGAAAATATGTATTAAAAATATGTACAATGTGAATTTTCACTCTTATTTCACTGCAATTAAATCATATATTAAAAACAACACCAAATTCATTTTTATAATAAAGAATCAGAATTAAAAAAATTCAATTTTTGCCTCTATTCATCAAATAATTTTATAAAGAAATAATGAAAAAAAAATGGTGCATGGAATGCCAAGCGATAGAACTGAAACTTCTTTGGAACATCGATTATTTGCTCTAATATTTCAAACTGACAGTGTACATGTCTCAATCACCTAATTTGCATGAAAAGTATTTGTGGCATATTGAGTCTTTCTGAATACCGAATTCAAAGTAAGTAGATATGCTGGAATTTTTGGGTATACAAAACTATTATATTTTGATAAATTTGATATACTTTTCCTACTTAAACTTTGTCGACAATTGTAACATTCTTTAATGTCTTCTAAATTAATATCCAGTAAAATATTTTTCTGCTCAGCAACAGGCGTTCTCAAATCATTTCTAAACCATAATCTATCACAAATCTAACACCTGTGACCGAAAGGATTATCAACGAATAGCTTTTGAAAATCTTTGTGAGCATTTTTATGGGTGAGTGAATATTAACGGTGCACTCTTCAGCTACATGAGGGCTTTTGGCGACAGACTTCATAATTTTGAACCATGGTCAAGTGACGAGGACGTCACTTGAGCTGGCACTCCCCCTCTCCTAACTACCACACCACACCAACGGGAGGACGTTTGAGCTCTTGACAGATTTAATGTGCATCGCTCTCCTACATGGTGAGTCTTAAGTGGTACTCGGCTCAAACTCATGGCACGCCAGCCACAATCTGATACTTTGACCCCTAGGTTACCGTGGCCACGCATTTTTATGGAAATCATAGTCTTTGTAACATAAGATAGAATTTATTATTGATTCACATGCATCAGTTCCAACATGCACTAGACTTGTTGAGGGTTCTGTAGTTGACGGCACAGGGTGGCTCAAAAAGTCCGTATTAATCTATGCTGTCATAAGAGGTCTCAATAGCATTCCTATCCCTTAAACTTGGCATTAAGATAGTATTTTGCAATGTTTTTTTTCCATGCTCGATATTCTCTCATGTGTACTCTGATGGACTTGGCAGTAGCACTTGATGAATTTGCACTATTTTTCTGTTTGTCATTAAACTCAGCATTAAGAGAGTATTTTGCGATGTTTTTTTTTTCATGCTTGATATTCTCTCATGTACTCTGATCGAGATTTAGCAGTAGCACTTAATGAATTTGCATTATTTTTCTGTTTTGTCATTTTTTCAACTGGACTGAACACATCGCCATGTAGCCAACAATCTAACGAAAATTTCAAAAAGGCACGCTTTTGGTGTGAGAGCTATTTTGTCAACACCGTAATGGTCACACTGCGACTGATACGATCGCTGATAATGTTCCCAGGTCTAGGGAAAAGGACCCCTAATCGGAAGGTGGGCAAGTTGAGCAGTCGGAGGCGTGGGCAATTATCCAACTTTTTCACCAATATGACACAAATCACGAGGTGTCCCTGCTCCCCACCTTTTCCTCCTCTGGTTCTCTCCTTATCATGCCGATGATTCGGGGGGATGGGGGGGGGAGACTACTTCTGTTCGCTTTTTCACTGTTACGCAAAACTGGGCAATTTTCTGATTCACTCTTGAGCCCAAAAAAGTTTCACTTCAAAAATTGATTAAGATATAATTTGAAAATTAATGAAAAACTAAAAATACTTTAAATTATTAGTATGATAAATTTAATTAAATGAATGTTAAGAGCATTTTAAAATAATTACAATACTCTTAAGGTTTAAAAAATTTACTATTTACTGCTCATACATATTGAAATTGCAAGAGAAAATATAGCATGATATTCACAATTTAAAGAGTTGCAAATTTAGTTTTAATGCTAGAATAAGAAAAAGCAATCATTTGAATAAACAGAAACAGGAAATATAAATTCACATCGTTATATATAATCAGAAATTCAATATTATGTATATAAGAATAGTCAGGTACATGATTTTCTGAATGCATATAAAAGCAATGTTTTTGTTATCTTAAAATTTAAGTACAAACAGCAAATATTCAGATAATCATTAGTTATGGAAAATCATTCAATTATTTATCTGTACAAATTTTTTATGCATTATTAGATTGATTCTACAAAAACCAAGATATTAATTTTAAAATTTTAGCAATAACTTAAAAACAATAAAAGCAGGATCATAAAAATTTCTTCTAACTTATTTTTACAGTTTTCTTTAGAGAACACAGAACTTGTATACATGATTTAAGAGATACATCAGTATCCTGCAATATTCCTTTTTGCTTACAGCGCTTTTTTTTTTTATCGTCAGTAACCCCCTTAGACCAAAACTGTCCTAGCATAACAATACAGAAGCCAAAAAGTGAATATTTCAGATAAAAAATGGTCTTTTTACATTACTTATTGCTTAAATTATCATGCTATAGATGTTTCACATTACATATCCTATACCTAAATTAATAACAATAAAAACCAATACTTAAATATGTGATTGCAAATTTGTCCTATATAATTGAAGCCCAGAGGCTGAGCGATAACATATCAAATTACCATGACACAGGTCTGGGTTCAAACCCCAGGCTGGGCAAGGTCGACTCAGCCATTCATCCTTTCGGTGGGTCGATAAATGATTACCAAGCTTGCTTGGGAAATAATCACTGGGGGTTTCATGTCAGACTGTCCACCTGGCTGGAACATCTGCACATGCACCCAAGGTCATGAAAACTGAGAGGGGCACAGTAGGCCTAGGCTTTCATCAGCTGTTGCACCACTGAGTTTGGTTTTATATAAAATTATCTTTCATTCATAACAACTAAAGGATCCAATTCGATAAATGAGTGTCAAATAAACCATGTTATATTAATACTAGAACCATTTTCTGCTTAGAAAAAATGTTTCTGATACAAGTTTTCAGTTTTCTTGAAAAATAATCGCAAGGCTGGCTTTGTCAGAAGTTGAAAAGTCAACAAAATTCAAAACCCATTTTCAAGGAGAAAAATGTTGAAATTTTCATGAATTTTTTTGGCATTATATAATGTGCATCCATTTATTATGATGTTTTTTAAAAGTTTGAAAAAATCCCATAATCCTCTTATTAAAGTAAAAAAGAAAAAAAAAAATAATTTAAATTAACTATAGGACAAAAAATACAACTATTTTTTTACTAGATCATAGATCAATTTGCACAAACGTGAATGGAATAAAATAGGTTAATGACACTTAAATAATACTAATGCTGGAGCCTTTTTCTTTCAAAAAGGTGTTTTGAGTTCTAACATGTAATCAAAATCATAAGCAAACATATGTTGTATAAATATCAGGGCCATAGCTACCGCCGTATCAATGTTACGGGGCCCCAAAATGTATAAGCAAAAAATAGTAAAATTTTAAGGGACCCTAGAAAAGGGCCCCCTTTAGGACTAGCTACGCTTGTGATATATTATTTTTCACATTAAAAATCTAAAGAAAACAAAAAGCAGATATATGACAAATTTTAACCAAAAATATTAGTTACACACATCAATTTTACTACACTTTTACTCTGACACACTTTCAATATCACTACCACAAATTTCTTTTTAATGTTTTCTCTTCACAGTACCCATCAAAAAAATTCTTATTTGAAAAATAAAATGGTGCATAACAATTTTTTTAGACAATAAGCAAGTTAACATTATTACAAGTAACAAAAAAATATATATTTGAAAAAAAAATTTAAACAAAATTGTATACATTTTACATTCATAATTAATTTTTAATGTCACATTTTTCAGTAACATAATATTTTCTTGAATCACAATCTTTATATATTTTTTCAACAATTCTTGAATAAAAAAAGATCGTTTACTTTTCTATTTACAGATTTTTTTTTTTATATATAAAACTATTAAAAATTGTGATAAAATTTATAAAATAAAGTAAAATTAATATATTTTATTCCATCTGATGCATCATTAATTAAAAAATTAAAGATGTTTGATCAACGATAGAAGAGCTGCTGAGGCATTTTTAGCTAAGCCTTTAAAACATTTGATAGCAAAACAGACAACTTTTTTCATCCAAACTTTGAACATTGATGAAAAAGCAAAGCATCAAAATTTTATTCATGTTTTTATGATACATAAACATATGTTCAAATTGTTTCACTCATTTAAGAGATAATGGATATCATAAGTAATTAAACAGTTTTAGTTCAGACAAACATACAATTTTTCAAATGATGTGCAAATTATATGAATTCATTAAAAGAAAAACCATGCCAGAGTTTTGTAATTAAATACAACTTTTGTGGGGGGGGGGTGAACACTTAAATATATTTATTTGAAACTTTGCATGAAAATTTTTTCACAGATAAAAGTTTTGGTTTTGTTAAATTAGTGATTCTCTGTAATGATTTTTTTAAAAAATGAAATTGTATACAACAATTAAGAGGTTATTGATACAGATGAAACAATTGCAAAATATATGGACAAAATTTGTTAGAAAAATCATAACACAGAATAAAAAATATACTACAAATTTATAGTTTATTTTTATGCACAGAAAAATTTCAAAGAAGTAACTTCTGAAAAACTTTCAATTGTTGCTACATAAATTAGTATTTGTTTTATAATAATAAGATTCTGCTTTGAAAAATGTTAACTCTCTACACAAATTCACAAAAGAGCAGGAAAGTTTTTGAATTTATACTCTTATCATAGAGTACCTTCATATCGGTCTTGGGAAACAACTCCAAAATTCAGAACAGAAGAAACATCTTCAACTAGAATAGGATCTGTTCCATGATCATAGACACACAAGTCCCCTCTTAGGCAGTAACCTCTTTCATCATAATCCTGACATCGTTTAGATATCCTCTTCGTGGAATAACTATTGACACTTTGTAGTGGTGGACCTCCCACTCCAGGGTGAGGCTTTTGCCTGTAGTCAGTGTCCCCATGATCTAAGTGTTGAATCTTTAGGGAGTCTGATTTAGAATGATAGTCGGTTTTATCATGATCTACAGTAGAATGAAAGGAAAGAACACAGGTGAAATTATATTATTCGATAAACAAAGCCGTATCTGTGTTGCTAAATTAAACCTACACTCATTTTGGTGGAAAGCAGTTACTTCAACACTATATTTAAAAGAGTTTCTGGTTTTTTTTAGTTCATTTGGATCTTTGTAATACTATTATTTTGTGACTGTTCATAGAACATTTAAAAAAATTATTCAGAGCGAAACCAAATGATTTTGCTAGATAATTATAGGAGTTTAACTGGATAAAAGCAAAACCAAATAATGAAAAAGCAAAATAATGAAAGCAGAACAGAACAAATTAAAACTTTCCATCACTTAGGTTAAGAAACTTTAGAAACAAAATAAATTTTTTTTTCTTAACAACAAACACAGAGGCAACTTCTTGTCAGTTTATTAACCTACTCTATAGCTTCTTTGATGGTAATAGCATCAGACATACTTAAATTCAAAGTTTGAATCATAAAGTATGTATCTCAATCAAGTTCCTCATCAACCTTTAAGAGCTTGTTGAGGGCTCTACTTTCAATTCACTGAGAATGGAGAAACTTATTGCATGCGTCCATTTTTTCAACATCGAACATATTTCGAAAAACTGAACAGACAGAAATTGAGGGAGAAAAAGCAATGCCTACAATTCCTGCTTTTACAGGAATGTGATGCATAACCAAAAAAAAAAAAACTCTTTTCCTTCCTCTGTTAACCATCAAGAGGTAACAAGAATTAAAAGAAAACCATGTGTGCTGATTTAAATACAACTGGAATATTAGATTCCAATACCAATATATATTTCACATTTCAAAACTTGTACTGAATTTAATAGTAAAAAAACCTAATCTGACAAAATGCCTGTCCAATTATCAAAATTTATATAGTGACATAGCTATGAAATTTGTGTTTGAAACAAAATGCCATTTGCTAGGGCTAAACTCGGGTAGGTACAAAATTTGATTTTCATGCAAACTGTCTCCCAATAAAATTAGAATTCTGATTTGTAAAAATAAAGTGATTTTGATTTGGTAGTAATGAAGTCAACACATTTAAACACATAAAAAAATAATAACATCCTTTAATATAGATACAGATTCCAAGTATTACATAAATTCTGAATTAGGAACTGAAATTTCAAAAGATAAAAACAATTTTTAGCACTGGATGCATTATGTGTGTGTGTATAATCATTAACTTCCTATTATCTGAAATATCAGATAAAGATATGCAAAAAAAAGGTGATGCATATTCAAAAGCAGCTTGCATGCTGAAATATCCCAAAATTAGTATGTAAAAGTAATGTATTGGGTTGTTCGGAAAGTAATTTCATTTTTTCTTGACAGAGGATTTAATTATATTTTTTCACACCAAGCTTCACACTTAGTTTGCAAAATTTCAATCTGGCAATTTCAATGTTGAAGATGTACTACATTCTGAAAGGCTAGTTGAAGCTGATAAAGGCAATAATTGATGCAAACTGGTGAATGACAAATCTTGAAATCACCAAGAGATTAAATTTATGGATTTCTACTGTTCATTAACACTTAAAAAGCCTAGGTTTAAACTTAAATCATGATATACGGGTTCCTCATGTTCTCGTGGAAATTAATGTGTGTTGCTGTGTTCATGTCCATAATATGCTTCTCAATGTCAAAAAAAAGATCTATTTTTGAAGTGCATTATCACTGAGGACAAGAAATGGGTTGTCTATAGCAATGTTGAATGCAAGAGATCATGAAGCAAAAAAGATGAACTGGTTGAAAGCATTTCAAAAGTCAATATTAATAAAAAAACTGAGATGCTATCTGTTTGGTGGGATTTTCAAAGGAATTATTTTTTTAGCTTTTATCGAACAACACAATGACTAATTCTGAAGTGTACTATCATCAGCTGGACAAACTGAATGATTCACTTAAACAAAAAAAGGCTAGAATTTATCAACAAAAAAGGTGTAGGTTTCCACCAAGTTTTGCAAGTAAATTGCTAAAGTTTTTGCAGCTTTAATGAGATATACTGCCACTCCCACCATATTCTCCAGATCTGACACCTTCTGATTATTATTTGTTCCAATCTTTACAAAATCTTATTGATGATAAAATCTTTACTTCAAATGAGAAGGTCAAAAATCACCTGGATCTGTTATATACCAGCAAAGAACAATACTTTTATGAGGTTGGAATCACGCTATTGCCAGAAAGATGGCAAAAGGCATTGCAAAAGAATTGACAATAAACAGTTTAATAAAATATTTATTCACTGCATGAAAATTGTTTTTTATTTCTACACACACAAAAAAATACTACTTTCCGAACCCAATAAATTTCTTATGTTAAGCATGATTGTCTTACTATTTGATATTGCTTCTTATTCTAATATCAAGTACACTGGGATTCTTATCTCCTAAGTTAGAACAGATATAACTGAGGATTATTCAAATATCTCACATGAATACTTGGCTCAATTAGCTATTTCTTGATAAAATTCAAAATATATATTAAAAAATAATACATTTTTATGCTTTCTTGAATTCATATACCAGTTTTTTGAGGCAAAGGTATTTAAGAAAAGATTTGCAATTTTACAGTGAATTTAAAAAAAGAAAAAAATGGTATGATTCAAAACAGGACAATATATTGCAAGTAATTGTCATCTATTTATTTTGGTCATTAGGCTTAGAAAAATATTAACATTTGTTATTTCATTTCACCAGTCACCTCATTATATAGTATTAGTAATTTGAATTAACATCCAACAGATCACTTGAAATACAATCTAAACCTTAAAAATAATACAGTGGAACATTTTTATTTTTATTTTAAAATCTTTTACATACATAAATTACTCATTTGGAACAATTTTAATTCTTATGAAATAAAAAATAAAAAAATGATTTTGAATCAGTTTATGATTCCAAATATTGTTGAATTAATTAGCAATCTTAAACTCTTCCATCTACAACTTTCTGTGTTAAATGAATTATAGAACATTATTTTGATAAAATATTTTAGATAGCTGGCAAACACAACTGCAACAAAAAAATTTAAAAATGAAACAGAAAGATAGCTTCTTGCATAAAGAATCAAGATACACCTCTTTTAAAAATATTTGATATTCCAAAATCCTTTTACATAAAGGAACAAGCAATGATATTGCTACAAAATTTTAAGGATATTTAAACTAAAAAATAATATTTTCCTAAAGGGATAAAATTAAAACATAAAAAATAAAATTCATTTCCAAAAACAAAAGAAATGCAATAATAAGCAATATATTATATATACCATTTAAAAATCATTGAACTGGCCACTTTTAATAAATATCAAAATGAGGAATTAAGCATTATAAAAATTTCCACCAAAAACAATATAAAAAAGATTATATAGTAAACTCATAATTTTTTTATAAAAAAAATTCAATATTTGCTTAACAATGAAAATTCATACAAAATTCAATAAAAAAAAATATGCATGATAATTATATAATTGACTGATTGTTAATTACATTGAAAAGGTGACAACTGCATGTTTAACATTACTTTTATTGAATCTGTATTCATCAAAGCATTTCTGCAGACTAATGTTCTTTATTAAATTCAAAAGATGAATATAAAAAAAAATTATACTATCAGCTTCAAAATATTAACATCAAAATTAGATCCTTCTGCAAGTTTAAAACATTATGATATAAAAAAAAATAATAATAATTTGTTTATAGTATGAAAGTAAATAAATGTTTTGTTTTCCTTTAAAAAAAATTCTAAGAATCATGTTTTGATTTTTTATTAAAAAACACCCAAACCAACAAATATGATTCATCCAATGTAGGACAAATGCATCCTCATATGAGCATTAAGGTATTCAAACATTACTGAGATTATTAAAATTCTACAGAGTCAACTCGGTTGTAAAAGATTCTAACATAAAAGTTTAGTGAGACACAAGACAACAAAGAAAGTAACATACATATTTGTATCTAGAAGCTGTTTTATTGGTTGGCATTAATTTTTTTTTAATTTTCAGATTGCTGAAAAAATTAATTTATGTCATTCAAAGAATTCACACACACATAAAAAAAAAACTTAATTTAACACATTAATTATCTATAATTTCTATGAAAAGTAATGACTTTAAGAACTCCTTAATATAAATTCTCATCCAAATTTTCTTGGCTTTCAAATAATTTTTTAAAACATACTAAACAGGATCAAACAAAATAAAACTTCCAATTGACAAATACTTTAGTACATTGTTATTTTTACAATCTTACAGACTAATAAAAACAGTTCAAATTTAATTACTGATCTTCTTTGAGATTACAATTAATATAAGATAAAAAAAAATTTCAGAAATGGAACATAAACAGGAAGAAAAATTGATATTCATTTTTCAATTGGTAATGTAACAAAAATGTAGTACAATTCTTCACAATTAAAAAATGATGTAAAAGAAATCTCTACAAAAATTTTGTTTGGTAATAATATTCAGTACATCAGTAATATTTAATATGGTTACTAGTAATGAGTCTAGCAATTTTGAACCATGTCAAGGTGATAAGGAGGATTTCTGAGACAATATATCTCCCTTTCTTAACTTCCAATAATTTACCCCTACTGAAAATGAAAAAAAAAATCTATACATCATAAATAGATGTTTTGAATAAGATTTATGCTTAAGGAAGAAATTTCTATGATGTATCAATAGAAAAATGTTATATTATCAGTATCCAAGCTCTGGTAATTATGTATTAAAAATGAACTATTATTAACTAGGTATTGAATTGAACTATGCATTAAATTGTTAGTATATAAAAAATAATTCTCAAAATAATGACCAATACTTTACCATCTATAGATCTTTCTCTGGACCTTGATCTCGAGGAACGAGATGAAGAACGTGATCGAGACCGTGCTTTATCCCAGCTGTTGCTTCTAGATATTGATTTGCTTCTGTCATCCATTCCATCTTCATCACTTAGCTGGTCTTTTCCTCTTCGACTATTTCGTTTGTCACTTTTATCATCTCTAAATTTGTCATCAGAACTTTTAGAATAATGATGTCTTCTAGATTTAAATTTTTTGGACGGAACAAAAGCATGTTTGGAATTCTTGTCATTTTTTTCATCACTGATTGATCTTTTACGACTGTCAGAAATTTCCCTATCACTAAAAATAAGTAAAATCGTTATAGCTACTTTATCTTTAGAAGGAATTTAACTAAAATAACACACTAGAATCTATTTATCAATAATAAATAAAACTGAAGTTAATAAAAACTATTTTTCCTTTTCCCACCCTTATTCAAACACTAATGGAGCATTGCACTGATAACATTTTATGTGTAGATTCCTACCTTAGTAAGAACTTTACTATTCGAAAAGTAGAAATGAAACAACAAATATCACACAAAATTTAGTTACATGAAAAGATAATGTACTTTTAAAAGCTGAGAAAAGTAAACAGTACATTGAGTTTAAAAAAAAAATTATTAGCTCATCAAATTGGTAAAAAAAAAATATTCAAAAACTAAAATGGTCAAAATAAGTTTTATTTGACAAAATGGTGCAAACTTTATGAACAGAAAATAAATTTGGGCAAATTCATACATTTTTCAAATTTATAAATTGAGATTTTTTTTAATCTACATATATACAAACAAATTACAGATATGAATTTTACAAAATATTATATATAACAATATAACTGGCACATACTATTAGTGAAATTTTTATGAAGTAATTTATTTAAAAAAAATAGTAATTGAAAGAAATGTTTCTTTATTTTGAATTAAAATAATACAATTCATAGAATTACAAAGCAAAATTTTTTACCTTCTACTCCGACTCCTGTGCCTATAAGACCTGTGAGTATGTTCAGGACTTCCACCAGTTTTTACTTTAACTGCAGAACTACCCGAAGATTTAGATCTCCCAGAGTCATGTTGAGAGTTCATCTAATGAAAATGATAAAATCATATATTGATCTAATTAGTCATAAATAGAAAAGTTATTTTAAATTCATGAAGTATGAAAGTAAATTTCACAAATTAAAGTTTTATGATAAAATGAGAAATGATACGCATAATTTTTTCCTTCTGAAATAAAATTTAAGAAATAACACTTTTTAAAGTATAATAAACAATTGTTGATTCAAGAACTTTATATTGAATAATGTCTAAAATAAATTACTATTTTTCAAAAAAAAAAAAAAAAAAAAAAAAAAAAACATGGTTTATTTATTTCATAACATAAAATAATTAGAAAATCACTTTTTAACAATTGTTTGTTGTAAAAATATTTTAAAACATGCACAAATACATTTACCAGTGTTCATTCTAAACTTTTACAGGCAGTTTTTTCTACAAATATTTCAAATATAAAGTTAGAATCAATATATTTGTATGCTCATATAAGTCATAGATGCCTAATCTTGTTAAAAATAAGGACTTCATAAATGCAAAACATTAAATAAATTAAAGTTTTAAAAAAATTTCCACCTTTTTATATTTTAAATTGAGAAAAACATATTAGTAAAGATGAAATATGAGCCATAAATAAAGAAGAAAAGAAATGAATTGAAATATTTAAGTAAAATTATTGCCATTTATGAAGTTAAAATTTGGCAAACATTCAAACTTTTTTCAAAGTAACACAGCATTTAAAATTTATTATTTCTTAATACTATGTGAGTGAGTATTTATTAACATCACACTTACAGCAACATGAGGTTAATTGGTCCCGAGGCATATAATTTTGGACTGAAATCAAATGACGAGGATGAGAACCTAGCTTGTACCTTACTCTCCAAACCACCACACCACACCAATATGAAGACACTGAGCTATGAAAGATCCAACATGCATCAGTCCTTCCACACAACAGGCCTTCAGTGGCACCAGTACTCGAGCTTGCAACTCGACAACAATGGCCATGAATCTGTGACCATGACCACTAGGCTAAGTATCAATATATTAATCCCATTTCAGATGATACATTTATAAATATAGAGACAAAGGATGAATAAAGAAATACAAAAATTGTTTTCTCAATATATATATATAAACATACTGTTCCGAAATTTTAATATCCATATGTAGGTATTATTGGTACAAGGGATATATTTAGTCAGTTCTTGAAACAACACTCATTAATTTACTTATGTAACCCCCCGTTATTTAGACTCTTCCATATTAACAGTAAAGAGACTTTCGCGCCCTCTAGCGAACAGAACAATCTTCAGTGATGGCCAAGTTTCGGAACTGTAAGGACGTAATGAGCATGCGCTCCGATCCCTTTCAATTCTATGTCAACTGTTAGTTCTCTAGTTATGTATGTAAATGTGTTTGTTTTGTCTAATAAACGTGTTTTAATAACTAGTGGACTTAGTAAAGAACCCCTTCCCCGCCTGTCCCTTATCACTTATATAAATCCACATCATTTAAATTATTACAAATACATATTCATGAATTAGTTGTAAGGTGAAGGGGAAAAGTAGGGGAAAATCACTATAGCACTTGCAGGAAAGTAAGCCCCTGAGGGAGATTCACTGATAAATTTAATTAAAGTTCAACAATTAAGTGTTTATAGGCCGTACCTCTAACTTTTTCATAGTCTACAAGTATGTAAAATCCCAACTTTATTTCATAGCATTCAAAGAAATATAACTACTGATTGTCCCTAGCCATAATTAGTTTGCATGATGCAATAATTTTATGTCACATGAAAAATGTAATTTTTAATCTTCTAATTCAATGAAAATTTAAAACATATATTTGTTAAATACTTTAACAATGGGTTTTTTTTGCAATGATCTTTTTTAAAAAAATCTTTATAGTGAAAGAAATAATTAGGTTAAACAGAGTGAGAAAAAGTAAGCCAGCTGCATAATTTTATAAACAAAAACCATTTAAACAGAAAATTTGAAATTGGCTTTCTATCTAGAAAAAGAACTAGTCTAGATTTTACAAAAAACATTTAAAAATTTCAAATGATAATCCTGTACAAAATTCTTTAAACATTCAATACAATTTGTTGCTAAGAAATAATTATAAAAAAATTTTTAATTTTTATCAAAACATTTTATATGAAAAAATATACATACATTTAAATAAATTTTCAAAACTTCTTTACACTATTTACAAATAAACATTTATAATTAAAACAAATAATTTAAAGTTCCAATCAACCCTATAAAGGATCATTTGCATGAAATTTGAAAGGATAATATATCCTATATGTTTTGCAATCAGAGATTTCAGAACCTTTGCATTAATTTATACGATCCTATTCATTGCAAAAGGATTTTAATTCTTTTTTACAAACACATTTACACTGAATATGAATCATGGATTCAGCCTGTCGCTCTTTGTGCCATCATGGTGATATGGATGGAGACCACCTCAAGAACTGGAGCAAATGAAAGATTTTATTCTCATTCTTACATCTTTTCATTGCTATACAATGCTAGTCATCAAATGATGGCACAAATGCTGCAGATAGGCTTAGGCCAGGGGTCGGCAACCTACAGCTCGCGCGCCACATGCATCTCTTTAGCTCCATAAGCAAATATTAGTAATTTTATCAAAAAAAAAATTTAAAAATCCTTCTGAATTGATTAACGAGGATTAGGCACCGTTTTTATCTCTTAGCCACTTGTACTCGCTTTTCACTGCACCCCTCCCCTTTGACATGGGTCCTCATTGTCGTCAGTCCGTCGGAAGCTCTTGAATGATGCTGTTGCTGGATGTTTCTATGTACGTTTTAATTTGCGTTTGACGCAAGACAATTTGGCATCTTCACCTGTGCTTTGGCTGTGACATATAGTTTGTTGTTTCAAGTAGAAGAGTTAGAAGCAAATTATCTTCTCAAAGGTATGTATGTACATATATAATAATAAAAAAACCCTGACGTAACAGTAGGTAACATAATAAGTATTATATATTTTTAAAATACATATTATACATATTTTTTTCCAAATTACCTAACTACTTTTTTGAAGTCAATAAGAACTGTCAAAAAAGAAACAAGTACTACTGTTGGATATTATCGCGAAAGTGTTTTTATTAAAATATATATTTAATAAATTACCTACTTCATTATTTATCTATTTTATAGCTTTTATTATTTAAAAATTAGCATTAGAATAATAATTATACGTGTAAGTACCTATAATTTGTTATTTAATAAACATATTTTCGAACTATGAGGATCAAAGTAGCTAGGTATTTGCAGTTTTAAATTGTTTATATGTTTGGCAATTTTCATTAATTTTGGCATAGCTGGGCATAAGAACTTTACTTGTAACTAAGTATCTGATATTTGCTAAAGTTTTTTAAAAAAAACTAAAAGGTGCAAACTCTGCTGTGATAAACAAGATCTGACAAGTCCGTTCACGCCAGTCGGCAATCACTGCACACGAGAGGCGACCACAGATGCGACGAAACTATGTACTTATAGTCAATCAGTAAGTGAGAGAGAGACAAACAGTATTTCTTGTCTAAATTATTTATTTTATTTAGGTAAAAGTATTAGGAAATATCATTGTAAAATGTTTTTTGATAAATTATATTTCATTATGCCCAGCTTCTTGTATGTATTTATGTAGGTATACGTTGACATAGTAAATAATTGCAAAACTTGTCATCTGCTGTTTTGGATACCTAAATAATAATTTTAAAATTTTTTTATTACAGCTTCACCGCAAGCAAGGTATCTACTAAAAAAAGAGAGAGAGAGAGAGAAGAACTGAAGAAAAGCATTGAGAATTCAATCGGGATTGGACGGAGTCGTTCGCATTCATATGTAACTCTGATGGCCTTCCGACTTGTCTCATTTGCCACGAAAAACTCGCACGCAATAAGAAATCAAATTTAGAGAGACACTTCACTATAAAACTTTATCAGTTTGCTAGTAAATATACAGCTGGCAAAGAATGAAAAAAAGCTGTTGTCGAGATCCAAAAACAAAAACAGCAATCAAGTTCATGTTAAGTAACTGGACGCAATCTATAAGTAATGTTAATCTGGCAACTTTGCAGTATCACTAGAAATTGCAAAAAAGGCAAACCAATCACAGATGGAGAGTACGTCAAAGATTGCTTCAAACGAGCATCTGAAGAACTGTTTCATAATTTCAAAAACAAAACAAAAATCTTGAAAAAAAATCAAAGATTTACCTCTATGCGTTAAAACAGTACAAGACAGAATAGCTAAAATGTCTTCAAATGTAACATATTTGTAGGTGGAAGATATTCAACTTCCTTCTGCCTTATCACTTGCTATAGATGAGTCTGGTGACATAAAAGACATGGCACAAGTTGCCCTTTTTGTCAGGTATATGTCTTCCCAAGGTCCAAAAGAAGAACTTCTAGGATTGCTACTGCTCTCCGGACAAACTAGAGGGAAAGATAGTGAATCCAATGCATTGAAGACAATTAGATCGACTTGCATAGAATTGTTTCAATAGCAACTGATGGAGCCAGAAGTATGAAAGGAAAAAAATAAAGGGGCAACAACGATTCTTCACAGTAAAATAAACCACGAAATTCTTACATTTCATTGCATAATACATCAAGAAGCGCTTTGTGCCTAAATATTTCCTGTTGAAATAGTTGAGGTCATGAATTGGGTAATCAAGATTGTTAACAGCATCTTGTCCAAAGCAATCTACCATTGTCAGTTTAAAGGATTCTTAAACGATATGGAGACTCAGTATTCCGACCTCCTTCTTCACAATAAAGTGTGATGGCTTTCTAAAGACAAGTGTTGAAATATTTTGCTTTATACTTGAATGAAATAAATACATTCCTCAATGAAAAAGGCATTAATCACCCTGAATTAGAGAATGACAAATGGTTGCAAAAGTTTTACTTTATGGTGGATATCACAGAGAAATTAAATGAGCTGAATTTAAAACTGCAAGGAAAGGGAAACTCAGCCTATATTTTGGTAGAAGAATTGGTTTATTTCAAAGAAAATTTAATTCTTTTTGTAGAAGACATTCAGAGAGGCAAATTACTTCCTTTTCAATTTCTAAAGCAATATTGTGATAAAACCAGTTCAACAGTTGAAACGAATTATTTCAGCACAGTTATAAAAAAAATTAAAGATGAATTTGCTGACAGATTTGAGCAATTAAAAACCACTCAAGTATTCATAGTAAATCCTCTCAAAACAAACAGTAATGAAATCCCCATTGAGGCCATTTGGAATTGATACAGGATCTCTAGAAATGCACTTGACCGATTGATCCTGAACAAAAGTTCACAGATTTAAAAGAAATGCCATGAGTTGAGGCACTTATATTCGATGCATGGAATGGTTTTCCAGATTGCTACAGTTTGTTGAAGTTGGGATTTGGAGTGCTGACTATCTTCGGATCGACATACTCATGCGAGCAAGCATTCTCTTGTGTGAATATAATTAAAAACAAAGTAAGAAGTCAACTAACAAATGAAAATTTAGTCGTGTTTGAAACTTAAAACAACAAGTTAAGAGTCAAATTTATCCAAACTTTCTAAAACCATGCAAAGCCAACGCTCCCATTGAATTTATTTGCTCAAATGTTTGATATTGTTTTGTTTTGTTTATTTTTAAGTAAAAGTTACATTGTTTAGTAAAGCTTAAATTTTCTACTTGAATAACCATGCAAAGCCATCGTTCCAATTGAATTTGTTTGTTATTGAAGTGCAAGTTAGAGTTGTAAGTAAATGTTAAATTGTTTTAATTTTTTACTTAAATAATAAATAATTATCTAATAATGCCATATATATATTATCTAATTTGTTGTGAAAAACACTACTTATATAAGAATAAAGATATTTTTTATTATAAATAAATATGTTAGTTTTTTTTTTATTAATGTATAACGAAAAAAATGCAAGTACTCTTTATTTTTGTCAAGAAAAAATTTTGTGGCTCTTTAAAAACTTTGTAAATTATAATTTTTGGCTCTTCCAACTCAAAAGGTTGCCGCCCCCTGGCTTACGCTAAAAAAACATTCTCAAGATTAAATAACTAATTCCCCAGTGAAATAATACAGCTGTGCAAATGAACTCATATTATTCCAGAATTTAATTTACCATTTAATAAAAAACTGTACCCTCTCTTTTATAAATATATATATATAACACCTTTTCTAGTTATTGAAACCCATTCTATTATACACCTAGATAAAACACAATGTTGAAAAAAATGAAAACACAAATAAAAAAAACGATTCTTAAAATTTTTTGAAATGGCTGAAAAATACAAATGAAAAGAATCTCACAACAAGAGGAAAAAAGAAATAAGGGGGGGAACTTACTAGATCTGATCGATTATCGATTTCAGACTTCCCACCTTTACTAGAATCATTATGAGTATTATAATCAGATGATCTAGGAGGAGATGTTTTTGCACTATTATTCTGCCCATCAGCAATGTCTTTTGACAGGTTATCAGAAGAATTAGGTAAATATGACTTGTTTTTTAAGGCTTCAAACAATAGATCAACAAATGGCTTTGTTTCTGAAAATACAGTAATTTGTGAATAATAATGTGAAAAACAACATTTAAAGAACAGCATAAGATTTTAATGCATTAAGCTTAATCAAATAATAAATTATATGAACATTACATTTGAAAGATATATTATAATCACAGGTTTTGAAATGTTTTAATTAACAAATAAATATGTATTTCCCCCATGTGGTAAAACATTAGTAACATATAATTGAGTAATACACTCACTTCCAAAAGTTAAGCACAGAGAGGAAAATGCTAATTTCCGGAAACCAATCAGAATTGAAGAGGATGCAATTCGCTGTAGAGGTAGATGGAAGTATGCAAATATGTTAGGTAACAGCCAATCGTGCTTTCATGTCAAGAAATATGCAAAAAGGGCAGTCTTATAAGAAGCCAGCTTTATGAAGGGTTACAGAAGTTGATTGTAAGTACTGATAGAAGGTGTTTAAAACTTTAGTACAATTTGTTTTCAAGACATACATGTTTCTATGACTTTCAGAAAACGAATGGAAGATTCTGAGCACTGGCGTGCTGTGGGGCGAATTGAAGAAGGACAGTCGATCATAGCTGTTGTTCTTTTCTTTGGTGTTCATCATTCTGTAATTTCACATTTATGGAAACAATTCCAAACCACACAGACAGTTGTCTGAAGGACCGTAGGTGGTTGCCCAAGGGTTACAACCCCCGCAGAAGATCGATATATTGCTATTGTAGCCAAGCAAAATCACAAAGTGACCTCTGCACGTGTGAAATCTATGGTTGCAGCGTCCATTGGTATGGCTATATCTGCAGCTACTGTATGCGGAAGATTACATATGAATGGACTGTATGCCCGGGTATCTTGAGTTTGTGTTCTCTATCCATCCAATCAAAAGGGGCACGATTAAAGTGGTGCCGGGAGCATGGCAATTGGACTGTGTCTGACTGGGACAATGTCATGTTTACTGATGAGTCAAGATTTGCTCTGGAGCCAGATGACAAGTGTATAAGGATATGGCGTAAACAAGGAACGCGCAATCAGCCCCAAAACATCACCGAACATCCATCACGCATTCCGAGGCGGAAGCATTATGGTGTGGGCAGGGATTTCATTAGGATACCGCACCAACCTGCACATCTTTAAACAGGGTTCTGTGACAGCTGTCCGGTATCAAGATGAAGTCCTAGAACCCATTGTGAGATTGTACACTGCAGCAGCTGGCCTAACTTTTGTTTTAATAGACGATAACGCACGTCCCCATAGAGCTGCCATCGTCGATAACTACCTGGAGAGTGAAGGGATTGCACATATGGCATGGCCAGCATATTCGCCCGACCTTAATCCCATTGAAAATCTTTGGGAGGCTCTCGGCCATGCTGTATCTTCACGTTTCCCACCTCCAGCCACTCTTATTGAGCTGGAAACTGCTCTACAAGAAGAATGGCAATTGCTTAATTCTGTGGTGGTTGACCACCTAATTGAAAGCATGGTCAGAAGGTGTAAACTTTGCATACAGATGAGGGGGATCACATACCCTATTAATGTCCTTTTTTTTTATGCTGTTTATTTTCAGTTTATACATAATTCTGTTTAAGTCTCCAGTATGACATTATCTGATAACTTACAAAAATTTAATATTGTTTTCATTTCTGTATATAATTATTGATTTTGTTTTATGTATAAATATATATGCTACTTTACTGCCAAATTTTGTGTCAATCAAAGCAGTATTTGATTTTTTTGCATTTTACATCTTCGTGCTTAACTTTTGGAAGTGAGTGTATAATTAGTAATAACATATAATTGAGTATAATAAGCTGAACACTATGTACATGCATTAACATTACAACGGATAAGTCTACTATCACAAACATATTACTTTATCAATGTATTTGTAAAATATAGACAATTACTTTTCAAATAAACTAAATAACAATTTCTTTAAGAAATATCTGTCTTAAAAAAATATTTAGATTTTTATTACATATTTCATTTCTAAAGAAAAAAGATAAATTGGTAGGTATATATATTTTGGAATAAAAAATTTACTATACTTAAAATCATACATCAATATTTTAGAATACAAGATAACTGAAAATTTTAAATGTAACTAAGAGATAATGAAAGGGGTTATATATTTAATAAAATATCATTTGGTTACCCACACACTAACACAAAATTTAAAACTTTGCAAGTAATAAAATGTAAAATTTGCCATCTCATAAATGTAATTGCATATAAAACCACATTTTTATCTATTGTTAACAGAAACCTCTGAAAAAAGATATCACAATTTTTTAAGTGTTATGGAAATATATAATAAAATAAATAGTTAAATTTTAAACAAAACTTTTTCAATTCAAATATAATAAAAAAAATTCTATTTTTTAACTGAATTCATATTTTAATGTTTACTTTGAAAAAAATGAAAACCTTCTATGCAGTTTACAGCAAAATAAAATACAGATAAAACTTTAAAAAGTATATTTTTCACCTCAATTTTCCTCTTAGGTACCATTGGATAGCCTATTAAACATGATAAAACAATCATATTTCTATGACATATATGATTTTGTTGCATTTATTATTCCAATAAATTGATCATTCTTAAATTTAAAAATACATTACAATTTATTCAGAACTTATGTTATAGAATCTACATACTTAACACTATCTTGCATATCTTATAATTTTTATTTATGTAAATATTTTATATATTTTCCTAACTAATGAATCAGAAAACATTTTAATGTGCCAAAAATAGTAATCTTTCACTAAAAACAATATCAAATATCATATTTACTCTTTTTGTAGATAACTCATTTATTTCTTAGAATGAAACTCCCAATCAACCCACATGTTTTTTCAGATAAAATAAAACAAATATTAACTAAATGAAACTCATTTTTCTGAAGTATTCACGCAAAATTATGCTTTGAAATTATGTTAATTTGAATGTATAGTGCTGTAATTATTCAGGATATATATTACATCAAGGTAACAAAAGTTTATCAACTTAAGGAAAAGTACATAAACATAGCTTCATAAACAGGCAGACACATAATACCTTTATAAATTTTAAAACCCCAAGATACTTATGTACATAGTCAATTTAAAACTGGAAGAAATAATGGAGCCATTTTCAAACTTTATATTGCTATATATATTTTTTTAAAACAATTTTAAATATGAATGCCTTCCTGGTGGGACCATCAAATTTCCAAAACAGGTTTTGAATAAAAAAATTATTTACATCAAAATTAGAAAGAGACAGATTCATAAATTGTTTAAATAAAACTTATAAATATGTAATATATTTCTCATTTTTATATATTATGCTATAAAAAATGTTTTTTTGTAAATCTTTTATGCTAATTCGAGTTTTCCCCAGGGACACAGCTCCCAGTTTGAAACCTACAAAATGACCAATTAAAAAAAATATATATTTAACTAAAATTTGTTTTAAACAGTACCTTTCATAAGGAATACATCCAACTGATCCAAACAGAATTCTCTCAATTCATCTTCTGTTCTTTCTTTTTTAACTAATGCTAAAATATATTTGGCTAAAGCTGTGGGATCAGCATCACACCTGAAAAATCATTCAATTAGAAAAATATTTTGAACTAAATTTGATAAAAAGGTTATCCACGTTAGAATAGTCACATTCTTTATTATTTAACACTATATTTAATTACAATTTCCAATAGAAAAATTAATGTAACCAATTATAGGTACAACTGGTTGGAGACATACAACAAATAGGAAACTGTTCCTGTGCACATTCAAACACAGTAATAATAACAATGACATTTTTTAAACTGGTGATGTCTTTTCACTTTTCAAAATGGGTCGATGGTGTAATATATAAGCTGTTTTAATACTTATGTATTATAGCAACTGTATTGTGAAATTATGATATGGAGCACATGGTTATCAATTCAGCGTGCACGACTCATGCAAAATCGGAGTTGCTAACTCGGCAAGTTATCTTGAATGTTGGCATTGTTGCAATAGTGACATTGTTTTTTACAAGCATGACTGATAAATCATGAAAAGTAGTTTCTAAATAATTTTTCCATTAAGTAAAATTCTTATGTGTATTTTAATATACAATTTCACAGTCAAGATATTTTTTCTTTCATGACAAATTGAAACTTATATTACTACTCAACTGGAAGGCAATTAATATCAATACTGATTATTCACTTAATCAACGTTTTAATAATCACAGACCCCAACTACTGCATGTTAGCAGGGTCAAACTACACAAAAATTTGATAGTTAAATATTTTTGTTAGAAAAGGTAAAATTATGTCTTACATTTTTATTACATTAAAAAGAAACTTTTTTTCTCTTAAAAAGCAATGCAATTATTTTGTTTTTCCACAAAACTATACCAAAATAAGATACTTCAGCAATAATTTAACAAGTTACTAATAATTTACTATAATTTTATTTCAAAAGCTTAATTATACTGGTATTTAATATTTGTAAATTTAAATTTTCATTCAGTACCTTGCATTTTGGAATAACGTAATAAGTGGACATTTTATCCTAATTTTATATTACATTAGTGGTTTCATATTACAAACTATAATTGCAATACAATTTTGTCAACCAAAGAAATAAACATTTTTTTTAAAAAAATAAATAAAATGTCTCAAACTTTTTACTATAGTTTCAACATGATCTAATACATAATCACAAGTTATAAACAGATAAAAACAAGACTTAATGTAATCAATAGTTCTTGCCAATAAACTTCAATTATAAACGATAATTTTAAATAAATTTATCATTTTTTAAAAGGACAAAAAAAAAAAAAAAATTATTAGCAGCTTGGATAGAAATTGTGTAATTACTTATATGGAATGCCTGTCTTTAAGCACTTATGATCAAATATTGCTTTTATAAATAATTTAAGCGATGTCAAACTATTTATGTGCTGATATTTCTCATTATACGTACAATAACAATAATCTTAGTTTATGGAAATTCTTAATGCTAAATGCATTAAGAGAAACTACTATAACATAACTTGCAAATTGTATAATACACTTGAAAAAAGTTTAAAACATTTTTCTCTTCTTTAACAGAAAACTTAAACTTGATAAAAGATGAACAGTTAATTATTCATTATAATTCACTCGATCGCACTTACATGCGGCTTAAGCGTGATGTCAACCACGACTTGAAGGCTTCAGTGTTTTCAATTATCATTGTGGGAGTAGTAGTAGTTTAAATATAGTTTAGTTAAAAAGTAATCTTAGTAGTTGTACAGATAATTTTACACAGCAGCATACATTTGTACAAACATTAAACTTTGTAGGCCAGAGTGCATATGTGAGGAAAATAAATATGCAAAAATCATAACATGTTTTTCAAAATGGAAGTACTGAATAAGTTTCGATAAAGAAGAATGTTCCCTTCAAATTTTAAGATGGTAGTGAATAATGCAAAATTATTTATTATTTTTGGAAAACCTTTCCAAAATTTGTAAGGAAAATCGTCGACAACACCAAATTGGCCTTGTGGACAGCTACAATTACAGTTAGTTTGCAGTTATTCGAAATTGAATTAAAATAGATGAGAAATATGAAACCGTTTGATAAAAATTGACTTCAAAATAAAGTTAAATGACAATTTATTGCATTTATGTGTTTATTTCTATAACTTCTAACTAATCAAATATCTTGTAAATGAATTTAGCAGAAAATATTCTATAAATGTTTTACATGTTTCAGCATAATAACGAGCCAATAATACTGTGTGAAAAAAAATTCTTATTTACTGAACGAAATTCAAGAAATAAACGATATTTTTTCATACTTTGAGAAGGGTTTTGAAACCTGAACACAAATATATATATATATTCTTGTACTAGATTCGTTCTTTGAGACTCGGTCCAAGAAACGAAATCCATCTGCTCAGTAGTATGTAAACAATATTTCCTGCAAATTGTTGGTCAATCGCAGAAATTCATTGGATTAAAACCGATTTCACTTTAAAACTTTTATTGAGCAACTTGGAATTGTAATGTATGATTCTCAATTTTAGCTCCTATTTTTAGGGAGACGGTGGTTTTACTTCTCTCTAAAGTAAAGTTTTTTAGGTTATTACAATTGAATAATACAAATTATTTTCATTGGTCCCGAAAATGCCGTGCCCATATTAACTATTATGATTGACCATAGCCATTCATGTTTTTATTAAAAAAACTTCCAAATTCATTAATTTCTTTTGAACATGGCTTCATCGGCTAAAATATTTGATTCAATTATAGCAAGATTCCCACAAAGATTTTCTTTAGCTTTTGCTTATGGATCATCTGTCTTTTCTCAGGGGAATAAAAATAATCAGGTGAGCATTATTACTTTATTTGTATTTTCAAAATGTTGGTTAAAGGGTAGAATAGATGGCTCCTTGGCAGAGCTCATTTTTTGTTGATCAGAATCAGTCGCCAAACGATATAACAATAGGTGTTCCGAGAGTAATGAAACATAGCCGAAGTAATGAAGGGTGGAATTCATTCGGCTCAAGTGTAGTATAGGGGGCCCACTTTTTTATTTGACGATTTTTCTTCAGATTTGACGATTTTTATCTAAATATCATGGTGAGATATCAAATTCATTCTAAAATAAATAATTCCAAAATGTGTACCTTGGTGACCACTTTTAGTCGTCAAAAAAAGACTGCGCCAAGTGGCCCCCTATACTACACTTGAACCATTTATTCTGGCATCTAGATAAACATCGCCAAATCCAAAGAGGCCACTTATTCTACACTTAAGCTAAAATATATTTTGTTTATTATAACAAAGGTATTTTTGAACGTAAAATGATTGCTATAAACTAGTTATTAGTAATTCTGAGTTTGCACATTATTATGATCATTTAAATGAATAGTGTAATAATTTGATACTTATGTATTGTCGCAACAATCGCCAACGTTCAAAATAACTTGCCAAGCTAGCAACCTCAATATTCCATGTGTCATATGCACTAAATTGGCAATAATGTGCTTCGTTTCATGTAATGTCGCCATTAGGTTGTGATATGTAAGTACCAGTTTCTCACTTATAACTATTTATTTCTGATGTATGTTCAATTTACTTCGAAGTCATTAGAATCTAAAATATATGTTTTTCCACATGAAATAATAGCACATAACAATCACATAAACCCATCTAATTTTTTATGAAAAATTGGTACTTTTCCGTTTCGCTGACACAAATCTTGCCAGGCAGGTTTTACTGGCAACAACACACAATGTACACATAAAAAAAGTTAATAAATATTAGTTCTCATTGGTTTTTCATTCATTTCTAATGTATTATAAAAAAGACTACTGATAAGAAAAGACCCCAATTTATTTGAAAATATGAAGGTAAAAGATTATCAGCAGAAATATTCCAATTCATGTTGGTTCTATTATTTTGACAATTTTATTGATGTTGGCAAAATGGAAAAGTACCAAAGAGTTTAGTGAATGGCAGATGTTCAAGATCTAAAATCTGCCCTAAAATTTAAGGCCACCACTCAAGCCAGTTGCATAGACCACCATTCCATTCAAGGAGCTAGAGTGATTGTGAATCTCCATGGATAAAGGAGATTGAGATATTGAGAGAAGAAATTCAAGGTTTAATTGCTCGACGTCAGAAACAGAGGAGACATATCATCACATGGTGAATCAGGATACCTCAGAAGCTGCTGCCCCTGAACAAATAAGGAAGATAGCTACATCAAATGCTGGGAGTGCGGTGGAGCAGGGCATCTGAGAAGTAGCTGCCCTCAAATAAATAAAAAAAATTGCAACATCAAGTGTTGGGGGTGCAGTGGAACCGGGCATGTAAGAAGTGACTGCCCTCAAGTAAATCAAGAAGATCCTCACTGTAAAAGTGCAATATAGTCAAAGAGTGTATCCGCCAAAAAAAGATCAGCAGATGGAAATGGAGACGTCCCTTCGAGAAGACCCTGCCCGGAGAACGATAAATACTGCTCCAGAGTCGAAAAGAAATTTGGCGTAATAGATCCAGTAGTCCACCAAGTTACAGTGCCATCAACATTGGCATCGGACCCATGTAATGATGAGAGCATCAGAAAAGATCAACTTGTTGATCCTGAGATAAAACTGCGGTGCATGCCACTCTCGCCTGCACCGGCAACTTGGCAGAATGTGGCAACCCTATACCATTATATAAACCCTTTTGCTAGAAGACTGTTACGCACTCACTTCCAACTAGCTTAGGTCGACTAACGACCGTCGATGTTTTTGCTTTAATTTAAAATAATTATGTTATATCAATAAAGTTATGTTTTTTTAGTAAATGCTTGCCCAACTGTCATTTTACAAAACCAGTAATAGAATTCAAAGACTCGTCTGATGAAAAGCCCAGTTTTCAAGACATCGCCTCTTTCCATCCTACAATGAAGCATTACTGGGCTCTTTGGAACTCTCTCCATCTGAGAAATGGTGTACTATATCAAAAATGGGAGTCTGACGATGGAAAAGCTTTCAGAGAGCAATTAATACTCCCAAAGACAGAAGTATTGACAGTCCGTAACGAACTCCATGGCAGTCCAACTGGAGGTCATTTTAGCATTATGAAGACCCTACAAAAAGTTTGCGAGTACTTCTGGAATAATGTGAGGAGTTGACATGGAGAAGTGGTGTCACACATGTGATCCTTGTGCTGCACGCAAAGGTCCCAGAAAACGCACTAAAGGAAGACTGCAGCTGTATAATGCGAACCTTTTGAACAAATAGCTTTTGACATCCTAGGCCCATTTCTGAGATCATCAGATGGCAATAACAGCATCCTGGTTGTCATGGACGACTTCACTAAGTGACCTGAAGCCTATCTTATTTCCGACCAAGAGGCCCCAATTGTTGCAGAGGTTCTAGTTCAACATTGGATCTCAACGTACGGAGTTCCATTACGACTGCACTCCGATCAAGGGAGAAACTTCGATTCTGTAGTTTGCAAGAGACTGTGTGAGATACTCTTCATCTACAAAACCCGGACAACAGCTTTGCACCCTCAGTCTGATAACATGGTAGAGAGGTTCAATCGGACCATCCTGAACAGCCTCTCTCTACAGGTATCTAGTAATCAACAGGACTGGGACAAGGAACTGCCTCTTTTCCTACTTGCCTACAGAAGTGCTGTTCATGAGACCACCTGCTTTTTGCCGTCCCAGATGCTCTTCAGACATGATTTTCATCTACCTGCAGATCTTCTGTTCAGCCGGCCACCAGATGCTCCCTTGGATACCTTAGGAGTATGTTGAGAAACTCCAGGCATGAATAGAGGAAATGCATCATCTGGCTAAGATAGAATCAGCATGGCTTCAGAGAAGATGAAGACTTGATATATGACACAAGAGCAACCAGACGCAACTTCCATGAAGGCGACAAAGTGTGGTTATGGAATCCAAAACATCACAAAGGACTCTCTCCGAAGCTGCAGACCAACTGGAAAGGTCCTTACACAGTTCTATAAAAACTGAATGGCATTGTGGTTCGGATACAGAAATAACCACACTCAACCACAACCCAATAGGGTAGCCCCTTATCTTGGCCAAGATGAATTAGATCCTTATTTTCGAATTATGGCCACTAATTGTTTTGTAAATAATGTAAATTATTCCTGTTTATGTTAGTTATATTTCTCTTAGTTTTATATTTGTGCTGTAATTTATGTTTGTATTTGTTCATGTATTTTGAATTTATTTGTTTTGTATGTGCTGTTGAGTATTTGTTACTTTATATTGGATTATTATGAGTATAGTTTATGTCTGTAAATAGATGCCTCTTACTCAGGGATTGTACTGCCCGGGACATGCTGTCTTTGAGGAGGGGACAGTGTTACGAATTTTGTGTAAAATAGTGTTAATAATTTGTATTTGGATGTGTAAAGCATTTATATCACTCTATGTTATATTTATTTTATGTAAAATTGCAGTATTCACAAGCAACACCGTCCCTTACATTATAATGGTGATTCAATGGGAACTTGGCGATAAAGCTAAGTTGGCATCATTTTTGGCTATTTTGGCAATCATGTTGACAACTATTTTTGGTGAATTTGGGACCCTCTGTATTCTTCTAGAAATAAGTGGAGAAATCCACTAATTTCAAGACCTATGATGCTAGCGGATCTCTCTCGAATTATCCGCTAGGCTTATAAATAGAGAGATGCTTGCTGAGAGAGAGAAAGTCTGTCACACAGTGTGGTTTTGACTAACCATTAGTTAGTATTGCTTTCATTAGCAATTAGTAGACTTGCCTTGACCATGATTACTGATTAGCTTGGCTATGCTTATGAATAATCTTTTACATACGTGTATTTTAGACACTGATAATTGTGTCAGAGTGCTGTTGAAGGTGTGAAGACCTTCTGAGATTTGTTCTGTGAATATTGCTGCTGAATCCTGTATTTCAAGGATTGAATTTTCGACAATAAATTTTCATTGCTATTAAAGAACTATCTTGTTCTTTACAACTGATTTGCATAAAATCCTCGAACCCCAATCAACGTAACAGAATGAAATAAAAAGTTATTGAAAAATTAGTTTGTAGGATATTATGAGGCTTAATGAATATTGATTTATAAAGTTTGTGACAATATAATTTAAGCAGCATTAAATTGTAAAAGATGCTTGTTTTTTTAATTGGAAAGGAATATATGATTGATTTTGATCTTCTAGAGTATTTCCTTAGTAAACAAAATAATATATAATATCTGTGTTCATTGCCTCTACATAAGACCATCAAACCTTTTTTTCTAAATGTTTTGATAATCAATTGAATATTAATATGATGTTCAATTGAATATTGACTCTTTGTTGGATTAGAACCAAAAAATATTTCATTCGTTATAATGAGCCTGTGCCTATATGGTATTATTCTTTTTTTAAAAGGAAAATTATACATTTTTTCAAACAATCAAAGAATTTCAAAGCAGGATTAGTTGGTTCAAAGACTAAGGAGCTTAATAATATTTTGTAATGAGAAACTTAAAAAAGATGGACAATAGTGCGCACTCTTTTCGCCGAGTGAATACTTATTTAATCAATCAGCCTGCCAGCTAGGTGAAGAAAGCAGATGCCAATGTCTGCGCACGCAAACCTCTTGTTATTTCTATACTATTAACTGTTTTGATATAATTGTAACTGGGATCAATTTAAATGTGAAAGAATTTGAATCTGTTTTAATTTTTAAGGAGTTTGAATCTAGAAATAACAAATTACAGTTTGAATTTAGAAACCATGAATAAAAGTTGAACTAAGCTAACCACAGTAGTAATTCTCTTGATCACAGTTTTACAATTTCAAAAAAAATTTTCATGACAGTAATATACTTAAAAGAAAAATAAATCATTGTCCATATAAAAAAAATTGCTATGAATTTTATAACAGTTACTTTAGATTTTCTGGACTGAATCTTGCATACAAAATTCTTTTGAAGGATTTTGAATTGCATTTCATAAAATTTCATCAATACTAATCAATATTTTCTCATGTCTAATGTTGTATTTATTTTCATGCATTATATTATTTATAAAAATATTTGATTTAGTGTACTTTTTCTACCTTTTTAAGGTTAATATTTAAATTGGGATTATATCATGAAAAGATTTCAAGTAATTGTTATTGTGTATGAGAATTTTTAAATTTAAAGTGTAAATGGTTAATAATTATGAAATATAATTAAAACTAAATTGTATCTAAATATTTGTGGTTACAAACAAATAATATTATTTGCATATTAATGTCACCACAGCCAAATTTGTGCCATTCAAATCGTGCTATTTTCCACTGAAATCTGACTTTGGTTGTTTTTTTTTCAATTCCTACTATTAGCTCACACTCTCTATGTATTTATTTATCTTCGTGGAATTTTCAATCGTTAATAAAATACATTTTAGAGCACTCATTTGAGCTGAAATTTTATATACATGATTATTTTGGATGACAATACAGTAATTTAATTGTAATAAATAAAAATTAATTGATTAAAACTAATTATTTAAAGAATTACAAATACAGCCATGTTGGCATCATTTTTGGCAACTTGTGTCAAATCTTGAAAAGGTATTTTTCTCATGTTTTAAAGCATTCAATTGAACTGAAATTTTATGTACACGATTGTGTTGGATGACAATATGATACTTTAATGATAACTAGTAAAAATTAATTACCACTTAATGTTGTGATTCTGTCATATGTTTATACATATTTATATTAATTGTAACTATTTAATAAAAAGTAGCTAAAATAAAATGTTTCTTTGTTGATCTAAGTAGGAATTGACTTAAAAATTTTTTTATATTGCTTGTTTCTTTCAAATAACACGTATGAATCTTTTTGTTGTTTTGATTACATGATGAAATTTTGCTGTGATGATGCTAATATGTAAGTATCTAAATTATTTGTTGACTTCTTGTATATTTACTCATTTCATATGTGAGACTAAGCATTACATTATTGATTCATGTGATAAGATAAATATTCCCCCCCCCCCATTTCAAAAGAATATGATTGATTTCATATTCTGTGTTGAGGATCCATTTGCATGGCATCAAGCAAATGTACAGGCAAACAATAAACATTATTCCATGTTGAAGTATGCTGGTCTAGACTTTATAAAATATGTTCATGAGCATTTTGGTGCAAAAATGTAGTTTAATAGTTTGGTTGAAGTAGAAAATAGGGTAAATATATTTCATATGAGACTAAGCATTACATTATTGATTCATGTGATAAAATAAATATTTTCCCCCCATTTCAGAAAAATATGATTGATTTCATATTCTGTGTTGATGATCCATTGGCATGGCATCAAGCAAATGTACAGGCGAACAATAAACATTATTCCATGTTGAAGTATGCTGGTGCAGACTTTAT
>BMAV01010078.1:0-81101 GCA_019973955.1 Trichonephila inaurata madagascariensis | reverse complement strand
ATCTCACTAATTTTGTTGCAGTTTTATAAAACTTTAAAATTTTTTTTTTTTTTTTTAGTTTTTTTATTTTTAATACCTTCTTTTAAGTAATATTCTGCATTTTCCTCATATTTCAACATTTTTGTTCTAGTTGTCTTTAGGTTGCTAAAACATTAAAAAAATTACGTAAATTGTTATCACTTTAGATGTTTTTATGTTATTTCATATTTCGGATAAGTTTAGTTTTGACTTTTAAATTGTTTTTGCTAATAATGTTTATACATTTAAATTTTTATTTTCTGACTATTATAGAAATTTCACTGAAATTAACTTAAACTTAACTCAATGGTACAACAGCCCATGAGGGTCAAGGCTTACTGTGCCCAACTTAGTAAATGCGACCTTCGGCCCTGAGGTGTATGAGATGTTCCGGTCAGTCTGATGCAAACCTCCCAGTTTTAAGTTCTCAAGAAAGCTTCGTACTCATTTATCAACCTGTTGAAGGGATGAAAGGCTGAGTCATCCTTGTCGAGCCTGGGGTTTGAACTTCAGACCACTCAACCACTGGGCTTCACACTGATATTACTCATACATAAATTATTTAGATGCAAATATTGTTACAATTATATGTCAAATATTTAAAATTATTTACTCTTAATTTTATATTTCTGTCATTAGGTAAAAATATTGAAGAAAGTAGAAAATACTGATGTACAGCAAGCATTGCTAACCAATTTACAGAGTGCTCTACATGCTTCATTATTATGCTTACCCGAAAATTTTACAGAAGAAGAGTTATATCTTAAAATTGCAGATTTGTCATATGCTGGTAATTTAAATTTGAAAAAAATAAGATTTTCATTTTTATTTTTATTTATTCATTTATTCTTTATTTATATATTTGCATACCTGCCAACTTTTACACTTTATGCACGGAACTTGCACTTTTCAGACATTCATTACACTTTTATGCTTAGATCATTTATTTTTATGCATTTTTGAAAAATTTCTGTCATCTACTGATTTTTTTCTTCCCTGCAACTCTTATTTATCAGTTTATATTTACAATGACTGAAAAATGTGGCTTAGAATCAAAGGCAAAAAATTTGTTAGACGGAAAATTGATCATTATAATGATGATTGGAGCAATTACAGGTTCATATATGTGTTTATTAATTTTCAGTACTAATAAAATAAATAAATTATTTACTTTGTATTAGTTCTCATTAAAAAAAAATTTAACTCTGTAAATATCAGTTATCAATAAACCATTTTAAACTATTTTTTTTTATTTTTCTCAGATAACAAAATTACAATTTGGGGTGGGGCTAAGAATCACAACTGCAACTTTAGATTGAATACTAATTTGTAACTATCTATACTAATAATAATACTTAAATATACTGGAATACTAATAATAATTTTCTAACATATATTTTTTCAACTATGTTTATTTTAAAAATTATATATATAAATATCCTTTAGGCGGCTACAGCTGTTCTTTGCAAGTCAGTCATGTCAGAGTGTGTTTAAGTACCATGATACTCGAAACTATTTGAGCTAATTAATGAAATTATAGGTCAGACTTCATATTGATGATGCAGTTCTTTTCAGTTTTGGGATTTTGCTAGGAAGTTGTGGATTCAAAGGAAGAAAACTAAACTAAAAAACAAAAATTAGAGTGCATTTTTCACAATGCAGTTTACAAAATAATTCAAAATGATCCTTGGTACAAAATTTAGATAATTGTAATTGCAATAATAGTTGTATGCTCCAATATATATATATTATATAACAAATACCTGTATTTATCAATTTAGGAGATTTTAGAATGTACTTTGGAGAAGACAAACAAAAGGTAGAAAATATTGTGAAAAATCAAGTACCTCATTTTCGTAGCTTATATGCTGACCAACTGAAATTAATGCCTCAGCTTCATTGGAATCAAACCAATTCTACAATAGAAGTAATATTTGTTTTATGCCAATATTTATGTGTGTGTGTGTGTCCACTTATTGTAGTACTAGGTGGTATACCCGTTCTTCGCACGGGTGAACTGAAAAATTAAACAACGCAAATTGAAGGATAAAGAAGTTTTTAATGACTTAATTTTATGTGAATTGTGAATTAAACAAAAAAAAGCTTTTTGCATATTTCAGCTGAACAAAAGAAAGAAAGAAAAACACCTTTGTTAAATTTTAAGTATGTAGATCTAATAGCAGATAAAAAGGATTTTTTTTTATTTATAACTCCCCGTAACACTCTTGAGGGTCGATTTTTGAAAATACCTATCTAAGCTGATCTCTGCTTAGCAAAAGTAACACATAGTTAAAAGTTTTGTGCAATGAACTCTTAAAATAGTGTAAATAATTCATATCTGAAAGTGTAATACATTAATATTACTTTATGTTGTATTTATTTTATGTTAAAATTGTAATATTCGCAAGCAACGCCATTTCTTAAATTATAATGGCGATTCAATGAAAAACATAGAAAAATATTAACGATAGAGTCAAGTTGGCAAATGTCTAGCTACTTTCATAACTCGAACTTTATTAGAGCTTTGTAAGACCCGCCTTGTAGGGGAGCAATGCACGTTAATACTTTACATACCGCATAATGATTTACTGCAGTTTTTTCATACAATAATTTTTTTTTGGATCACTACATTGAAAATTAAGGGATATACATAAACAAAATACTCCACTTTGGGAAATTTAATCCGTTAGAGCTAATAAATTAATTAAAGGTATTGCATTGTAAAATTAATTGTATACACCGTTCTCTTAAAATAAATAGTCAAATCGTTTTCTAAGGTCTTCATTAACATACAAAAACATAAGACACTTAAATTTTGACATTAACTATTTATTCGGGACAAAAATAATAATCTTTGCAATGTGCTGAAAACACCGTCAGCTGAAAACGCAATATCTGCTACAAAACTATTCGCCTTCCCCGCTAAAATACTCATCATAGAACCCGTGCTGCCATATATCTTGGAAGAGTGGATTTCAAAAAATATTTCTTCTAAGTATTGGTAGGATATTCCTTCTAAGTTTGTGTGGTGTGGTAGTTAGGAGAAGGGGGTTCCAGCTCCGGTGTCGTCCACGTCACTTGACCATGGTTCAAAATTATGTGGTCCTTTGCCAAAAGCCCTCATGTAGCTGAACAGTGCGACGTTAATATTCACTCCAAAAAATAAAGTACAATAGTTATAATTATTTTTATACTTAAAAATGCAATATCTGCATATTCAATTAAAATTATAGCATTATAATTAACTACTAACCACAAACAAATTTTGAAAATTTGTTCAAATGTTGTAGTGTGAAAGAGAAAGTTTATTTACTTTAAATCCCAGAACCAATAAAAGCATTTATTTTGAAAAAAGATGAATTTCTTACTACCAAATGTGCATAATAAAATCATAAAAAAAACATTCAAATAAAGAGAGATTTATAATAACACCTCCCTTCAAAACCTAGTTTTATTCTGCAATAAAAAAAAATTAGGGATTATGCTGATCACAGGAATTAATTAAAAGCGAGCGCCTTGCGTAGCCAAAACAAAAAGTGTTTCTTCACAAATAAAATATAGATATATACTGTTGTGGGCTTTTTTGCAGCGCACGCCAGAAATGCTTGCAGATGGCAGAATTTCTTCCTACTTACTTGACAAATATCGTTATATTTTGGACACTTCACCCAATATCTTTATAAATTATAGCCTATCTGTTATTCTGATGTATAAGCTATACAACTGTAAAGTTTCATTAAAATCCATTCAGTTGTTTTTGCATGAAAGACAGACAAACAATGTTTAATTTTTAGTTTGCAACTGAAGTAACATTTAAGATACAGAGGCCTTACTATTATATTGTAAAATAATATTTCAATTTTACAAAAGAAAAATATATAAATTTTTATTAAATTTATAATTATAAGTGTTCCTATTATGATATAGTTGTTAATTGAAGTTAGTTTTGAAAAATTTGAGAAACAAAAATCGACAGTACAAGAATGATAGATATAAGGTCCATTAGAGGTTTGAACATTAATAAAAATTAGTAAATTTTTATTGCCCTTAAAAACTTCAACAGGTTAAATGCTAAAAATTTACATAAGATTGTGTGTGTGTGGTTTTCTTAACCAACTGCCAATTAGAAGTTACGCAATTTGCTTCCAAGTGCCTCCGTTTTTGACACAGGCGTGCATATGGGGTGTATTGGAGGGAAAAGAAAAGGCATATATGTACAAATTTTTCTCTGAAATAAGTAAATCCTTCCCAAATACTGCCAAGATAATTTTTTTTTTAGATTCCAAAGTCTTTGAAATAGTTTAACTTATACCAGCACAAAAAAAAGTTTGTACTTTGGAAAAACAAATTTATACATCCAGGGTCGTTAATGCACTTGCTGAGCAAGATCAATATATATGCTAATGGCACTTAAAGGGTCAGTATAATATCTTACTTACAGATATCAAAGAATTTGAATTTCATTAAACTTTGAAAATTATTCATTTTACTGATAATAATGTGGGGAATTAATAGTTGTTTTATAATCTATAGTGATTAATACCAGAAATGAGGTTGAACTAAAAGAACCTTATTGGAAGAAGATTTGAAATTACTTTTTTATTTGTTTACAATTTTATAATAGTCTTTTTTATTTAAAGTAAAGTAGGATTCTGAAAAATTGTATTTTATTTAATTTTAATTTCTAATTGTTAAACAATAAAATATTAAAATTTATTATTTTACTTTTTTAAGAGCTTGTAAGTTCAGGAAGATTTTTAGTGACTTAAATACCTGAATATAAAAATGCTTCTGCTAAATATAAAAATGTAAGCAATAAAAATTCTTTTTTTTCCCTTCACTTTGATTTGTAGATGATTGAAATTAATTGTTCTTCAATATTTTAAGGCTGTTGAACTGAATTGAGAAGGAATGATACCTGTAATAATCAAATTTTAAATGTGTTTGTTGTTGTACATAATTTAATGTAAATATAAAGCTAGTTTTATCTACAATAATAGTAATATTTATTAAGTGTATTTGTCTTAAATTCTTTTATGAAATGCACACATACACAATGTATGTAAAATTCTTTAAATCAATATCTGAAAAGTCACTTGGAGTTCCTCTTTTGTATTATTTTGAAATCTTGAAGCTGATTTCAACTATTTAAATATCTGATTATGTTTAATGCAAACTTATGTTATGGCTGCAAACTTAGTAATTACCAATGATGTTTAAGTTAAGTAAAGGAATGAGACCAATTAAAAACCAGTTGTGTGGAATGATGGTTGTGCTGTTACATGTTGAATAGATCTGTATCATACAGACATAAAGTTAGAAAATTCAAATATTAGCTAATGTTGTTGATACATCAAAATAATTAAGTTTTTATCAATAATCCTCTCTTATATAGCTTTAGTACAGTGTTTCCCAACCTTTTTTTGCCATGCTTCCACCTAAGCTTTTCCAAAATTTTGATGTACCCTCTGTTACTTAGACATATTTTTTTACTTTTAAAAGGTTATTATTCACTGAATTCTGAATAACGATTTGTTCAGGTCTTAGGTTTTAGAATGATACTACTAGGAAATTAAGAAGAAAAAAGTTAGTAAATTTTCAAAACATATAATAAACAATTTAAATTCTAGTAAAACATCATTTTAATGAAGTATTTTTTATAATACTTTATAATTTTATTAGTAACTGATTTTTAATTGTTTTACATTTTCAAGACACAATGTAAGAATTCAAAATGAGTGTACTATATTTAGCGACAGGATATTGTGCTTTTTGCAGAAAGGTTTTATGTTAGGTTCTAATTTAGTCCACTTCAATCTTGTTTTGGGATATTCAGTCAGTTTCATTTCTTCAATAACAAATAATATACTGCACTAATTGCACATTCAGCTAACTATGAAGAGAAAAATGATAGCAATAGTTTTCTTATAAAGTTGTTTAAATTTGGTTATTTAGTTCCTGTTTCATCACAAATCCTTGTCATCACTCTTTTTATATAGATAATTGACTCATTATTTTGCATTTCTTAGAATTTTTCTTGCCACCACATTAAAACATTTGACTTTTCAGCCTCAGATTAGAAAATTAATTTGTTTTAGATTGGAAAATCTACCTTTTATATCAGTGGACAGAATGTTTTGATGCTCAACAGTATTATCAGTTATTTCACATTTTTGCAGCCTATAAAATTTTCAAAATTTTTGTTACAAACATATTTTTTAGTTAACTGTCTGGCTGAGCAAAATAAATATGATAAGCTGAAATCTAAAAATGAAATGTGTGTTAAAATTAGTTTTATTTCATTTAAATTCTTCTAAATTAGTTTTTAGTTTATGCATTTTGAATTAATTAATAAGACAAATTAATGAATTCAGACTATATTAATACATGTATGATGCATACTTTTGTGTATCATGATTTTTTTTATCTATAACAATTTTGTGTGTGCTCACTAAGTAATTATATATTTTCTTAAGATTGTCACACTTATTTAAATGTTCTCAATGCCCAAGGTCAGCTGAAAGCAACAAGCATGTTACGAAAGGAATAATTTCATATACAGAGTGTGTTGTTTGCTATAACAATAGATATGCACAGCTGTATATTACATGGACCTTGTATGGATGCACAATCATCTGAATGGGATTTTGATATTCAAGTGAAACCACTGTAAAATTTTAGTTGATATTACACCAAAATTACAAGGATGCCTCCACAGAAACACCTATAATAAATACTTATTTCATATATATATATATATTAGTCTTATTCTCTACAAAGAAGAGATAACATCCAACAATCACATTTGAAAAACTCATAGACAGTAGGAAAATCACACAATGAAGGACATATGAGCAACCGAGATTAAAAATTATAAAATGGATGCTTCAGTATTATAAACATTGCTGACTTAGGACAGCTAATATATAAAATAATTTATATAAAAGTGGGGTTGAACATGTTTTTTGGCCAGCCAACCTTCCCCCTTTATGTTAATAATACTGAGCAAAAACCTATTGAAAGTAATGGATACGAATATCTAAATCCATTACAAGATATATATATATAGGCAATAATTCTCATTTTAATAGAACTAAAATCATAGTAGGTAATTGGTTTTTAACATCCATATAAGCTCATTTTTGAATTGTTGAGAAACACCACACTAGAATGTTTTTTTTTTCTCCCTTTACTATTCAAACAAGCCTAAGAAATAATAAGTATATAAAAATTTGAATTTAAAATCTGATTTAATTATTACATATGATTTAAACAGGACCTTTTACAGCAGCACAGAAACCCATCTTTCAAATAAGCATTTCAAGTTTACATCTTGAAACGTTAATGTTATTTTAATATTTAACTTGGATAAAATTACTGTGTATTCAATTTAGTTAAAAGATACAATTATATATATATATATTAACATATTATGTTTGCACATTGACAGCAAGATGGAAGTTCTGCTACTACGTTACATCATTTAAATCTTCTTCCAAAAACAGTTCAACATAACTTACTAGTAAAATGGAATAAAGATGGTAGACACAGAGATATAGAAGAAGTCTTAGAATCTCTGGCACATGACCCTGAATGTAGCGACATGGTTAAAAAAGGTAATGCATAGATATATGAATGAAATTTTCTTGTCTATTAATGAAGTATCAATCATATTTTTGTGTCAGTTGCAGTAATCTTTTATTTCATTTCATTTGTATCTACAAAGTAATATCAAAGTTAATAATCATCTGTTACTTTAAAATTAAAAATGAATCTGTTGTGTTTCTTTGAAGTGGTACACCAGTGATTGTCAAACTGTGTTCCACGGAACCCTAGGGTTCCACAAGTCACAATAAAAAGTTGAAAAGAAAATTATAAATGTGTATGCAAAATGAATTCACATTCTGTATGTATAACCACAACTATCTAAAACTCATTTCAGTAATTAAAACTAAAAGTTTTATTTATACATACTTGTTTTACATTATAATAATTTTTAAATTTTTATTATAGTATAATAAAAGAATATTAAAACATTATTTATATTATACTACCTACTAAATTTTGAGTATTCTGTTTACTATTCCGGGTCCCACAAAATAATTTTGTACTTGTTAGTACAATGTTTTGCAGAACTAAATAGTTTTCTACTAGAAAAAGCACCTATTTTTCATTTATGGTAAAAAACATATATTATAAAGGAGATAAAAACATAAGGAGAGGGAACAACTTATATTATCATATCAACAGGTTCAACGTTAATATCTAAATTGAAGCAAAAACAGCTTCAAAATTTTAGGCTTCCAAATTCATACAAAATACACAGGATTTCTCACATAGCTATAAACACTTTAATGCCATTCAAAACAATGTATTTAAGTGAAAAATATTCCTCAGTGTGAGTGGCTATAAAGATAAAATATAAATACACACTAAAAATAAACACTGAATATAAATTGTGATTGCAGAATTGAATTTTAAAAGACCTAGACTTCTACAATTTGTGTAAAAAAATAGCAAGCATATATCCCAATTATCAAATAAAATGTATGGTTATGTGACATTTGGATCACTAATTAATATTATTAATGAGTAATTATACAAAAATTACATTAAAATCTTTTAATAGCAGATACAACATCTTTTTTTATTTTTTAACTTTATATAAAATATCTATAACATGTTGATCATTAATTATTTTAAGATATATTTTCTTTTAAGTGTGTTTGGGAGAATAGGGTTCCCCTAAAACACCTTATAGTTCTAAGGGTTCTGTGAATTGAAAAAGTTTGAAGACCACTGTGGTACACTAATAAACAATCATTCAGGTAGTCTCATCACACTTTATTGCAGATATTTCTCACATCTTTATCTTCGCAAACACATATCTTTTTGTCTGACATCTTAGACAATAATTTCTTCATTTCATGCATCATACTGTTGCCAAATTTTGTTATTTTCTGAAACCCATTGAAAAATACACATATTGTGTGCACTACATTCCTGAATTTGTGATATTCTTGAATTTAGAATTGAGAAATGATAAGATTTACTAAACTGGCTGTAAAAGATGATTTTATCATTGATATCCTATTATTTGTTGTTGTTACTGACTGTTGGTTGACAGTAATATCAGATCAAGGCCCACAAAATTTATTGTGGGAAAGGGCTAGTTGTACACTTGCCATTAGCTGTAACTTTCAGCACCATACAGGTGACAGCATGATTTGGCTCGGTTTCAGCCCAATTTTGAGGAAGAACACTCTGTAGCTGGTCAGGAGCTTCCCATTTCCCTTCCACCAACCTCATGAGAGGACTTGCAGCTCACCAGCTGCTATTTAGCGTACCCCATGCCACAAAGGGACTATACATTTACAAACATCCATGCCTTCTCCAGGATTCAAACCCAGGCCTAACGGCACTGCAGCCAGGGTCACTAACCACTATACTGGATGGGCGGCATTAATTTTTGAAAAATGAGGAATATTTTTTTTACCTTCGGTGGAGTACTAAAAGAAGACAAGAGTAAAAGGAAAAAATGAATGTATTATACAAAAATTATGTACAAATGTGGCTACTGTCAGGCATAATCACCATGGAGATTCTGGCATTTTATCATATTGGTGAGTGAGATTTCTGATGCCATCTTTAAAACTGTTGTTGTGGAGAAAGTGAGAGGTACATTAACATTATTTGGAAGTTTTGTCCACCTAGTTAGTTCTTCAGTTTTGGGAAGAAGGGAAAATGATGCTGAGTGAGTTTTATGCCAAGGAATCAACCATTAAGCTCCTCCAGAATCTGTTGTGTTTCGGCAGCTCTGTGAGGGCTACCATTATTATGCATGCGATCAATTACAGAAGCCAGCATTTTTCTTCCTTTGTTTTGCACTATTCTATCCTGCTGGAAGAAAGTAAATAACACTATGAAAGTTGCAGGAGTTGTGCTTACACATCAACAACTTAACTCGTAACCAGCATACTAGCATCAGTATTAGCAAAGGTCATTGTTAGAGAGAAGTGCAGTTTCCCACCTTGGCTACTTGTTTGTCAGTCAAAGGTTGAAATAAAAATGTGTCTTGTATTTAAATTAATTATATTTCATAAAGAAATACTTGTTAATTGCTTTTATAAAATGTTTGATTCATTACTTTGCAGCAATTCAAGATATTACTTGGTGGTCCAGCATAACACAAAGTATCAAAGGTATTTTAACAGCTGGTAAGTGATAAATTTTTAAATGGTGATAAAACATTATTATGGTCTAAAGTTAATTCTTTTGTAAAGGAAAAAAATAGGTACATATTTTTATTCATATCTTTTTGTTTAAGAATTAAGAAGATTATGCTGCATTTAAATTGAAAAATAAGAAACAGGGCAAATGCCTTTTTAAAAAATTTCTTTAAGTTATTGTTTAAATATGTAATTTGAAATTGCAAATAGAAATTTCAGGTTTTTTAGGGAACATTTAAAAATTTAACCCCTTTTTAAGAAATATTCTAATTGTTAAGTTTTCAAAATAATTAATTAGGAAATCTTTTATTATGTAAAACTTGATAAATGATAAAAGTTAACTGTCATATAAATGAAAGAAAAATGTCTGGTAATAGTATTTTTAATAATAGAAATAGATATATTAAAATTAAAATCTTATCTGAGAGAAGGGAAAATGCTTTTATCTTTTTTAATATTATGTACAGCTTTAAAATTTTGTAGAATGCACATTTTGCATGTAATATTAACATTTTTATTGAAAATTGCTTAAATGGTTGACTTATTAATGTAATATTTGACTCACATTTCTAAAATAATTAGGGATTGCAAAATTTTTTTAAAGCAACTAATGCAATGCCCGTGTTTATGTTTTCACATTTCTTTAAATCTTAAAATGAGCACCAACTATATTGATGAGCTTCCGAACTATTTAACACACAACTGTTACTCAAAACAAACAGATGTTCTTCATGTCTTTTTCTTCAAATGCTTTGAAGCCAATTACTATCAAAATGAAAGCATTTTAAAATAGCAAATTGCCATGCATCATGTATGATGTAGAGTCCCCAATAGTCTAATTTGGACAACTGAATCTTTTTGTCTGATAAAACTATATGTAATTCTGTGAGCTTCCCATAATTATGCTTTAATTTTTCATTTTTTAACATTAAAAAGGTAATTCATATTGATGAGTACTTCACTTCCACTATGTAGTTCATTTAAATATTTATATTTGTTCAAGTAATTCCATTTATTATTTTTTTTTAATTATTATTATTACTTTTTTTTTAAGAAATCAATATATGGATTACTATTTATGTTGTAACTCTGGTTCAAAAGCACTTTGTACCACTGATGGTGATGTCAATATGGGAAATATGTCATTTCTCAGTTTTCATGCTGCTCTAGAACTGTAGCAAGTTCTCAACATGTTTTCAAAACTAATCTCTTGTAAAATCTGTTGTATGGATTGTTTGATTAATTTGAGAACTTCTCCTTGGGAAGGAACTGTGACTTATGTAAAATTAGGATTGCTATTTGAAGTGTAGTGAAATTGAAATGAGGATTAGATTGTGAATGGAATTGCTAAAGAAGGTTAACAGTGTAATTGTGAAAGTGACTTGACAGATACTTGTATTTAGATAGTAAGTTAGATTAAGTCTCACGATTTTAGTGTTGTTGCATTGAATGGATATTTGAAATTAAAGGCAGTGTGTCTGTATTCCAAATCATCGAATCAAAGACGTGAATTTTTATTACTGTAAGTTAGGGGTTAATATTTACTTTGCTCCTCTTAAGCTTTGGTCAGTAAGATATTTGTAGTTCCTATTATGATTGATTGTAAAAATGAATGTTGGGAGTTTGTTCATGGATGACAATGCTGAAGAAAACATCAATAACATATATTTAAATCAAAACAGCACAGCACTAACATATTAAAGACTTTGCTATATTTTTCAAGCACTCCATTTCAGCTTTTTTTCTCTCTTACATCTGTTGCCACTCTCGAACAGAGAAACTTATCTCTTATGGAGTTTGATTGTGATGCAGCATTCCCCCCACCTCGACTTTGGGGATACAAACTCAAAAACAGTAAACATAAAAACAATATATGCATACAAATTGAGATTACTAAAAATTACAAATAACAATACAAGCATTTCAAAATATTGGAATGCAAATTTAAATCAATATTTTAGAATTCAACTGTAGAAAGTTAAAAAATTTGTTTAGAAATTTATAAATCCAGTCTTTTAACTGGTTTTATTTCTTGTCCTGAGTGAGTCATAAGAACAGTTTCATGGAAGTCACTATTTCAATTGGTTTCCCTATTTTAAAAATTTCTTTATTTCATGGTTCATTTTATCATCTCTTAATTCTTTGGTTTTCCAAGTGGCTTGCAAAAAAAATCTTAGGTTGAATCATAACAGGTGCAAGAAAACCTTTGGGATCAAATACTTCACTAATCAGTGAAAATACTTTCCTTTTAGTTATCTTTTCTCTTTCATCAAATTTCTAAGATTCTGAATCTATTCCTAAGGTATTAAATTTTTTGTCCCAAATCAGTCCTAATACTGGTGATGTTGTACTGTTTTAAGATGCAGGAATGGTAGAACTTTCCCATCCTCTGAGATCAAACATTCCTTCTTTCATTACATTAATTGCATATTTGTCAACTATTTCTTGTTCAGCATTATTTTGTGCATATGTTTCGCAATATGGTCATAAAAACTATCGTGTAATTTTAAGAAATTCTTCAGAGTAACGTTCTTTTATTGATTCTTTTGATAAATGGTAATTAATAACGGCCATTAATAGAAAAGGAGGGCTGCTGGTGATGCCAAAGACAACTTGAGCACTACAGTATGTTGCTATATTTCCTTCAATGTATTATTACCTAAGAAATCCTACAAGTCTTGATTTTTCTCATGTAAAGATTTTTTTTGAAAAGCCGCTCTGATGTCTAAAATTACACTAATTAGTTTCGGTCTAAATCTCGACGAAGTAGGAGGAATTGATTCAATTAAATTATTTCCATTCTCCGAACATTTGTTTAATAACGAATTATTATGAATCTTAGCAGAGGCATCAAAGACTGGCCTTATCTTCCTTGAAGATGTTGTGGATGTTTCTTTGATGACAGATCAGAAAGTGTGAAAGGTAATAGGTATCAAGAGATAACTCTTTTCCAGAGACTTCATCAATAACTCCTTCTAACTATTCTCTAAAGACTTCATGATACTTTGCTCTAAAACTGATTTTTTCCAACTTCCTGGTAGTAGATTCAAGTATTTTCAAACACAACTCGTAATTGTCCATTAGAAATGCACAATCCATTTTTTAAGGCATATGGACCTAGTATTTTCCATCTTCCTTTTGTTGAACTATTTCTAGAAAGTGAAACATTACAGCTTTTTCTGTTTTCTCTTTTGAATTTTGCTCAACGGAATCCTGTATACCAAGTAGTTCCAAATCCTATAGTGAAGAAACAGGAATATCTGCTTGAGATAACAGGGTTACAATATTCATAATTGTGTCTCTTTTGTCAGTATATCAATGTATTTTTCCAGTCAAAGTCCAACCTAACTTGATTTCTAATGCTACTAAGCCTATCTCTAATTCTTCTCATCAACCAGTAATTAGTTTATTGGCAATGTCTGCACCCAAAAGTACCTCGATGGGACCTGGGTTTTCTTAAATATCGGTTAAGAACATCTTTTTTAGTTTTCAGTTCATGTATCCAAGAACCATTTTTACACTATAAATGTCTTTACAAATGACATCATGATCTAAAGCATCTAATTTACAAATATAGTTAATATCAAGACTATTTTATAATACTTGTGTTTATACATCCTTGTTTTCATTCTACCAAATCAGGAATGGCGAAATTCTTCTTTCTTTTGCTAATTAAAACCCTAATCTTCAGCAGTAGAATTAAAAATATACAATGTTTCCGATCCGGTATCACTCTCTTAAAGCCATGTACATTTACAAGAGTTTGTAATATAACTTCATTCAATGCATGACAATGTAAAAAATCAACTGCTTTTTTTTTCATTAATATTCTGGCACTCTTGATGTAGCAATTTTAATGGCCAGTAGTGCATTTTGTCTAAAACATCTTGTTCATCTATGGCTATGCTGTTCAATTTGTCTTCTTTCCTTTAGTACTTAAGTAATTTTTAACACACTTTAAAACTGAAAAAGATCTTTCACCTGATGCCTTCAAGATCGGTATTGATAAAAGTATTTTCAAAAGTATCTCTGCATTAGGGAAAGTATCTCTACTTTAGGATTTTTCTTGTAATTTGATAAATTTCTAATGGGGTCTTCATTGCATCTTTTTTTAAATAGTAAAAACTGATCCAATTCATAAAAGATTCAATATCATCTTTGTAAGTCTCCTTTACTTTTTTCTTAACTTCAGGTAATAATCTCTCTTTAAAAAATACAGTAAAATGTTCTATAATAGTCTCATAAATGTCAGCTCTTGGGGATAGTTCTGCTCTTGCCCTGTCGCATACGACATAAAATGAATTCACTATGAAATTTTCCTTTCTTTCAAAAATTCATAACTGATTTCTTTACTGAATATTTGCTGCTCCTGAGCTTGTCTAGCTTGCTCATCAAATGAAAGCCCTGATAAATCAGTTGCTCCTTGTTCCATTTTTCCAAATTGATTTCTGAAATTTTGGGTATAATTTTCTAGAGATTTTAGTGGACTAGATCCTTTCAATAATTCACATTCAACTTTTTGCAATGATTTCTAGTAGCATTTATTCTCTGGCTTATAGTATTCCAAATCACGGCAATTAGGAAAGTTTCATATTTACCCATGTGTTTCAAAAGGGAAATTGCCTCCAGTATTGTGGTCTTTTTTTCCCTCATTTATATCACGAATTTCTGCCAGGGCCACTTTTATTAATCTTTATCTTGCTATTAAAATCTAATTCAACTAACTTGAAATAGTTTGCTTTGAACTTGACATATCATTTATCACATAACTTAATTTTGTTTCATTTATCTACATTAGTAAAATATGTATATACAATGATAGAAATAAAAATCTCATTACCAATAAGGATTTGAGCTTTTTCAATGAAAATTTTTAAGCATGTTTAGAAAGATTACTTGTGGCGCTAGTTGGGCCACTTTGAGGATGCAAATTAAGTGCACTTTAATACAGACTGTAAAGCTCGTGTTATTTATCATTGACATTTGACATAATGAGCTGATGTTAGTCCAGAATGACTTTAAGAAGATGAAGAAGCCATTATCAACAGCTCGCTGAGTTTAAATGAGGTAGTATAAAAAAAGGTGGATTTTCTTTCCATGATATTGCAGGAAGACTGTGTAGGAATGTATCCACTGTGCATTATCTTTGGCAGCAGTAGTTCTGGGAAGGCACTATATCTCAAGAAATCTATGGTCTAACCCAGTGCTTCTCAAACTTTCAATACATGCGACCCAATATTCAATCATAATTTTCATCGCGCCCCCCTCCATTCAATAACATTGTATTGATTTCAAAAATGTGACACTTGGATGCTAAAGCTACAATACGACTTTAAACTCTTAAGTGCCACTGGCCCATATAAACGTCTCACTCAGCCAAAGTGTTAATTGCCCCCAACGTATATATACGTCTTTCCGAAATACAATCTTTTATGTTCGCTGATATCTAAAATTATTCCAAAGACTTTGGAATACAATAAAATGACCTTGACAGTATTTGTGAAGGATTTACTGATTCCAGGGCATTTGCTTATTTATTCCCTTTCTCGTAGCCCCAATACACCACATACGCATGCGTACGAGCAAAACGGTGGCATTGGGGAGCGAATTGCGTAACTTTTAATCGATTGTTCCGTTTAAGTTTTCTATGCATTCAACAACATCATCGAATTGTAATAATACTTCCTTTCACCTCCTGGATTCTGCTTACCCACCTTGTGTCTGATAAAGGCTTAATAGTAAGCTTTAATTTATCTTTGGTAATTTTCCAGCGTTTTCTGGAACTTGTGAAAATAGCAAAAAAATATTCTGAATAAAACCAAAAGATGTTTTTGTTGCTACTGACGAATTAAGCAAGAGCTACCAATAACAGATTTCCAGTTATGACAAACCACAAGGTGTGAAAAATACTGTAGGATTTATATTTAATATTTGAGTTTTAACTCCACTATTTATGCCTACCATATCTGCACCATTGTCATATCCTTGTCCACGACAGTTCTGAAATATCTACGCCATTTTTACTAGCTCTCTCAGTATTGCATTGGTCAAATATTCACCAGTCATTTCAGTGACAGCAAGAAATTGGATAAAGTTTTCTTCTGTACTTCCAGTTGATGTATTACAGTATCTTAAGATGACTAACATTTATTCAATTCTACTACATTCTCTAGTGCAGTAGAGTAAGAAAGAATAATATTTTGCCTCTTTTACCCTACCAATCACTTCACTTGTAACTATGTTTGACATAATTGTGATCAACTCACTTTGAATATCGTGGCTTACGTAATGGTGTGCAAGTTGTTTATTATTAATACAATTTATGTGTTCCTTTAACGTAAGATCATATTTAGATATCAATTTAAATAAGTCTATAAAATTTCCAGAATTCTTAGAAGACTTTCTTGCATCAGCACTTTGTGGAGGAATCTGAAGCATGTAGAACCAAAGATATAGTGCTACATAAAGCTTTGCTGGGGCCAGGCAGAATTCTTTGAACTTCTGTGCTTCAATTTTTTGTCCACAAGCTATGGTGGTCATGACCAAATGAAGCTTTCTAATCACGATTTCATGAATCTAGGTAATAGATGAGGCTATTACTGGTGCTCTAGAAGAATTCTCCAGCAGCATTACCGTCATTTGTAGTCCCAAAGCAAAGAGTATCCACCAAAAGTCCCGATTGGTGCCGAAATTTCCCTTGCACTTACCTTTTGCGTGCATCCACTAGAAGTCTATCCACCTTCCTCACAGACAATTTTTTGATATTCAACCTATAAGATTAGTGCGGAAGGCTTTCAAACCATTTGATCCAAACGTGCAAGCTAGATATACCCAGTTTCACATTCACCGCAACTATTTGCCTAGTTTTCAAAGCCTCCAAGTCATTCATGGAGCTAGGCTTTGAATGTGAGTTTGGAAAAATTTTGAGAAGAGGAATGTGCCAGCCAGCTACAAATTTTTTTCCATCTATCATTGTCAATGATCAAACTGAATTGCTGCTGTAAGCATTGCCATTGCAGAAGGGAGATTTGGTTTATGATATTTTTCAATTTCCAGCTTTACAAATGTTTCCCTTTGATGTGACAGTAAAATAATGGTTCATTCTGAGTGAAAAATACTTTATTAATACTGACTACACAGTTACAAAAATACATCTGGGGGCTCTCGCACGCCCTCTTACAGAGAGAAATAAGAAGGCTGAACAGTCATAGCAATACTAATGACCAATGCTGAAAAAAAAATCATAACTTTGGAGATTGCAGGAAATAGCAGCTAAATTTGGCATTAAATTAAGAGTCCCTACCTACTCTATGTAACTTAAGTGTTACAGTGATTAATCCATGTCAATCTTAAAAGTTCTAGTCCATTAAACACGAAAAACAGACATAAGTTTGTGGGAGTAACATACTATGTGCTAAATGTTATATTCTTACAGTTTTGAATCAAATTTGAACCTAATTTGAAAGTCAAATAAAGATATTATTTACCCATGGCATGTATTTTCAAATAAAAATGCCAAAACCTGCAAATTCTTGTTCAAAAGAAACTATAGAACTTCTAACTGGAAAATTGAGCTCGCAGGTGTTCTTCATAGGCCAAACAAAAACGATCTAAACCGTCAACTGTAGATTTCCATTCACGTACTAACGAAAACTGACTATAACATGGCTACAGAGCCTAAGAGGATCATAAATTGTAGGTTGTTGTTTTTTTGCGCAATTTTATTTTTGGGGTTTCATGCTTCAGATCGTGAAAACTGCCCACTGTCGGACTCCCTGCAACAGCAGCTTAACTCCAGCTAATGTTGCCAGACTAAATATGAACGAATGAGTAAAAATGATGATAATAAAAGATTAATTAAGACGATTTAATAAAAGAAAGTGGAAAACAATATTTTCCCGAATTATTTATTCATATACTTTCATACGTCGATAAATAGAATACCTTTAACAAAAGTCAGTATATCAATTTTTCGATATCTTGTGGTGAAAAACATAACTGAGAATTTTTGAATTTATTAATTATAAAAATTATTATTATTTGGATTTTCCTTATTTTTCGTTACATTTATTTCGGCTTTGAGGTACGAGACCCTATGTGCCGTGGGCGGTGGCCCACACCTTATGCCACCTCTGATGGCTCGAACGTAGCGTACTACATCTGCGGAAGAAATTTGAGCTGTAGTTGGTACCACAGTGACACAAAGAACTGTTAGAAATCGGTTATTAAAGGATATTTGCAAGCCAGACATCCCGCAGCATGTATTCCATTGACTCCAAGTCATTGCTGTTTGCGGTCTGGGAAGCAATTTCCTACTACAGCAGAAGCACTCTCGTGGATATCCCAAACACTGACTGCAAATTTGTATGTCAGTCTGTAATTCAACCTATAGTACTGCCATTCCTGAACAGCATTCAAGGGGAATTTTTCCAACAGGATAATGCTCACCCTCACACCGCTGTTGTAATGCAACATGCTGTACAGAGTGTTGACATGTTGCCTTGGCCTGTAAGATCACCAGATCTGTCTCCAATTGAGTATGTGTGGGATATCCTTAGATGATAACTCCAGCGTCATCAACAGCCAGCACTGACCATTTCAGAATTGACACAATAAGCATGGAACTCCATACCACAAAGTGACATTCAACACCTGTACTACACCATGCATGCAGGCTTGCATTCAAAATTCTGGAGGTCACACCAGTTATTAATGTAACAGCATTTCACCACTGGCGTAGCTAGTTCTGAATGGGCTTCGTATCAAAACTCCTTTGGGGGGCCCTTTTTTAGAAATGAAAGCTCTGTTAGTGGTACTATAGTTACACATGTTAAGACCCCTGTAGGTTGGGGGCCCCGTATCATTGATACGGCGGTAGCTACTCCCCTGCATTTCACATTAGAAATGCATTTTCATGAGCTTAAATTAACCTGTGATCTTGACAATTTAATCAAACATGTTAACTGGACAATTGCATTTTGTCCAAATTTCATTACTCTACAATAATTTTTTTCTTGTTGTCGGGATTTTTTTTCCCCCCATCAGTGTACATTGAAATGGAGTATTATGTTACAAATGTTAGGAAGTAGTTGAGTATTATTTGATGAGTCCTCAATAAGATTTTTAAATTAAATATTTCATTTTTGTTTCATTGAGTAATATTCCATTAATATAATAGAATGTTTGTTTTTTTCCCCTTGTAGGTGTTATAAAATCATTAAAATACAGCTCAAGAAAAGTGAAAAAAATGCTAACTTCAATGAAAAAGTAAATATCTATTATTTTTATTTAAATGGATTTTAAATAATCACTGTTGAAAAATTGTGTCTTTTCATCATTTACTACATTTCAATTGACAAAGAATTTAAAGACTCAGTCTTTGTAACTTGGATGTGAAGAATCTAGAATAATTTTCTTAAAAGAGCTAGTCATCAGCATTTGAAATAAAACATGACTTATTTATTTGACAGTACTTACTTTTCAATATTTTAATTTTTTTTTTTTACCTTTAGTTTGCATGCATAAAAATTTTAAAAAGTGTTTTAGATCAATGAAAATGGGATTATTTTATGCATCATTTAGCATTATTCTTTCCATTGTACATACTTATAATTTTATACTTTTGAGCTTTAATGGTTATTAATGCAAAAAAAAAAAAAAATTAGGAGATTTTTTTCCCTAATGAATAACAAATTTACATTCATGTTACATAGTGGGAAAACCATGAAAAGTTTAGGTGTTGAATAAATGTTAGCAGATACTAGCTATTTTGTTTCCAAACATTTAATCCATTTGGTATTTGAAATAACTTTAAAAAATAGCTTTGGACAGTTTACTTCTTATCATAACAAACATAAATATTTTTAAAAAGTAAAAAATGCATAGATTTACATTGATAATTTTTTAAAAATAAGTGAAAAAAAGACAATTTTTTCTTTACTTTGTTTTTGATTATTCATGTACTCAAACATTAATTGAATACAGATATTTATTTATTTATTTATTGTCAATCATTCTGGTGCAGGTTAAAATTAAATTACCATTATTATTTTATCCAAAATATTTTTTTTAATGAATTTCTTAATATCACATCTTATATTGTATGTATATCTTAATATCAGTCTTTATATCTTATGTCGCTGGTGTGGAAGTTAAAAAAGGGGGATACCAGCTCAGGTATTGTCCTATCACTTGACCATGGTTCAAAATTATGAGGTCAGTTGTTAACAGTCTTTGTGCAGTTTTATAGTGCAACGTTTTAATTTTTTTTTCTAACTTACTCATTCATCTTATCTCATGCAACTAGTATAATGTTATAGAATGAGAAAAAATTGAGTGCAATTGCTTAACAAGCCAACCAGCAATTGTAGATGCTAGTTATTATAATCTTTAATAGTTATTTTCATAAACTTGAAAATGATTGTAATTACTGAAAAGCAATTAAAAACTTGCAACAATTTTCCATTATTTTCTAAATAGGTTAATTCCCAACATGATTTAAATATTTTACTAAATAAGAAATAAATGCTTGCATTATTTTTCGGCCACAACTGCAATTTTCTAGGCATATAAATGTTTCAAAGTCTTAAAATAATATATGTGGAAATTTGGGAGAAATAAAATGATATATATAGTTTGGGTTACACCAGCGATACTCAACCTGCGGGCCGCATGTGGCCCACTGAGCCTTTTTAAGTGGCCCGGTCTCATGGCCTATTGTTCTGAGAAATTAACTTATTAAAGAAAAAAGTATTAAAAATTTGGTGGCAAATTCTTTGTCAAGAAATAAAATATATCAATTTTGATTTCCTCTGTCAATGTCATATAGGTGCGAATTTATATTTTTTCTATTTTAAATGGTTTTGGTTAGTGATAACAGACAACAGAGAAGTAGCGACAATTTTATGGGTTGAACAAATTTTTAACTATCTTTCATATCTTGTGCAAGTGAAAAATGTTTGAAGAAAATATATCATTTCAATACAATTGAGAGCTTGACTATTTTGTAGTGAAAAACAAACATGGATCAGTAATTGTTTGATTTGTCACTAGAGTACTGTAATTAAAAAATACCAATAAACAGGATCCTCAAGATCCGATCAAGACATTTCCTCAAAGATCCAATTCAAGAGGTGATAAATTGGCTTTCTCAAATAATCTTTGCAACAGCAACAAAGTGTTTTGTCAGTGGTAACAAAGATATACTATGAAAGTTGTTATATTATTGGTAATCATATGAAACCGTTTACTGATGCAGAAATTGTAAAGGAGTGCTTCTTAAATGTGTTTCTAATTTAGTGTTAGTGACAAAAATAAATAATAATTAAAAAAACACAAAACAGGAGTTATAATATTTTGATCAATTTTCCACATTTTAAATTTCTAATATTATCTTGGTCTTAAAGCCTCCCCCCCCCCCTTTCATGTTGCGGTCCACATGAAATAGCTAACATATCTATGCGGCCTAGCAGAAAAAAGGGTTGAGTACCCCTGCACCTCATCATTTGATCATTGTTTAGATAACAATATATCAGTTTTCAGTAATTGTAAAAGACTGAATAGTTACTGTAAAACATTCTATTTCTCAAATATCAGGATAAATAAAAATACAATCTTATTGAAACAACAAAGGAATTCCTTTTAATTCATGTCTACTTTAATTTGAATTGTCTACCATTTTCTTTTCCAAGAAAATGCATAAATTAAATATACTTTTTACCAACTTTAATCAAATAATGGTGAATTTTTCCTATATTGGTAGATATTTAGTTCTACTACATTGTGATACAAATTAAATCAGTTTAATAAAACAAAACTCTTTCATTTCATAATATGCCTCATCAATATATAGTGATAAAGAATTTTGTTTTACTATAATACAATAGCATAGAGAAATACAAAACAGAACAACGATGTTTAACAGAAAAGTATTTTTAAAATTTGTCAGTTTAATATGTTCTTTAAACTTATTTGCTTTACTTTTTGAAAAAAAGAGTTACATGGTAGAATTTGTCTTTTTATCTTTCATAATTGAATAGAAAATAGGTTCCTGCATATTACTTTTGAGTATGTAATTAAGTTCCAATAACTAACTTCTTTCAGGATATGTGTCCATTAGCCAATTATCATTTTGGAATACAAACCACTGTCCTGATAATTTCATGGTATATCCCATTTTATTGCATTTGTGACTTCCACATGATCTTATAATAATAATAATATATATATATTACACTACACTTTTACTTTTGTGATGTTTTGCATTATATTGCTTCATTTTTCATTTTGAAATTGTCTTCAAAGCAAAAGACATTCTTGAAATGTCCATATTTTTCAACAGTAACATTTTGAGTATAAAAGGAATATTTTACTGTCTTTTTAAAATGTGTTAATTATACCATTTACAAATAAAATTACAATTTATTTGAGCATGACAAATTGCATATTTTTAGTTTTTAATGAATTTACTATTTTAATTTTGAAATCTATGAATTCAAATCTATCTACCAATTCAATTATTTCAATTTATATGCATAATGCTCATTACAATGAATTTCCTACAAAATGCTTTAAAAATTTTTAAATAAGCATACATATATTTCAAATTATGGCTAAAATAATTGAAATTCAGACATTAATCACTACAAATGTTTTATTACTGTTAACTACTAATTAAAGTTAAAAAATTAACATAATTATTTAATTTTTATCATAAAATGCTTTTAAAGCATTTTTATCATTCCTTTTCCTTCTAATTGAATATTTTGGTTTGTGTTGCTTCTTCAAAAGGGCATGAATAAATGAAATCATACAGTTTCTTCCTTTATTTATTATAGTTCATCATATCCAAAATAATTAACATGAGTAGAGGTAAGAAAAATGCTAAAAAAATTTATTCTTAAAATCGTTTATGAAAATATTAAACTAAAAGAAAAAAAACAGCAATGATGTATTGCCATAATAGTATTAGTTATATTTCAGAAATAAAAATGAATTATGAAAATCTAGTCTCCTGATGTTAAAAATAAAATAATATTAACAAACATTACTTGGATTATGTGGAAAATAAAAAAAATTAGCAAAGCTGACTAAAAAACCTTCAAAAACATAAACATTTCCATTAACTGATAACCGTATGTTTGCATTAAATCATTTTCTTGTTACATTGTTATTATATCTAATCAGACTGCACACACAAAGACCTGAAATTATCAGCACGCTGGTCAGAAAATTATCTTCCAAATACCTATTCAAAAAATATACATTTTTGAAATTTTCAAAATTGAGATATAAAAATTCATGTTTGAAAAATTACTATGTGACCTTAAAAATTATAACCAACTAAAAAATATTAAAACAAGGAGTAAAATGACAAAAATAATTTAACAAATTTATATTTGAAAATAAGGATGTATATACAAATTTGAAATGTTGATGAGTCATAGATTTAAAAAATGTGTGTATTCTATTCAGCATAATATATCTGAAACAGTAATTTAAGTCAGTACTATATTCACACATAAGCATGCATTTGATTTAAATATTCCTTTAAAAGTCTTATAATATTAAATATATATATATATATGCTTGTTTCTCATTCATTGCACTATAATATAGAGAGAAAATATTTATATAAAAAATTAAAACATTAACTAATTGCTTCAAAATTCTTAAGTTACAATACATAGCAAAACTATCTATAAGAATAACTTTTTTAGAAAGTTTTGAGTGTAGCTATTGTTACTAGAATCATTTTACTTTATATGAAGTCATGTACTCCAAACTTCAGCAATATTCCTTATATCTGCTGTAGAAAATACAGTAAATTGTTATTGAAATATATTAATGACTAGAATGTTTTTCATGTAAGTGAAAGATAAAAATTTTCTTTGAATTAGTGTTAATTGAAAAAATGTTTTTGAAAATAATGCATGTTAACAAATTTATATTAAGACTGATGTAATAAACATGTTACAAGAAATAATTAGTTACATTATTAAAAACCTTTTATAAGAGATGTTTTTTATACTGTAGATTATTTTTGTTTATTTTATCAAAGATTCATTAAAATTGAAGAGAATCAATTTCATGAAAAAAATATCCTCACATCTTTATGCCTTTCTAAATTAATATTTTGAAGGTCTTTAAGATCATACCATTAAATTTTTACTTGTCAAAAAGCTTGCAGTTTTATTTTTGATACAAAATGTATCTCTTTTTATACCTCAAATAATAATTTACAAAGCCAATTCAAAATCTAGGATTTATCATTAACCCATTGAGTTGTAGGTTAATTTTCCAATTAATGACCTGTAGTGATTTTTTTTTTCATTCAAGACAAGTGAATAAGCTCTATAAACATTAAAACAACCATTTATTTCAATTAGTACATCATATTTTTAGACATGACCAGCAAAATAATTTTAAAAATTTAACACTGAATGGTAAATTTCAAAACATGGATAAACACAAAGACCTTTGTCACATTCCTTGCACATGTACCTGGTTTCTGACCTTTTCTGGGTTTTTTGAGTTGTATGCTGGCATACAAAACACTTCCTTTGGGCAGCTTTTTTTTTACCAGTAGAGGGCACCAGTGACGGGAAATGCCTGGCAATTAACCTTTGAGGAGATAGAGCTGATCTTCTGCCTCCCTTCACATATCTGTGCCTACTGTACAGTTCGATGAGTTGGGTAATCATTTCTTCCAAAGCTAAAAACAAAACATATATGTTCATATCACCTTAGGCTCAGCTTCTCACCAACATAATATATACATCAGTACCACTCAGAGGTTTAACAACTTTGTTTGGTGTTCAAAATTATTAACTGATAAATAATATTGTGAGTTATTTCTTTTAATATAACATTTAATATTAATTTTTTTTTTTTTAATTTTTTCCTTAGAAGTTGTGTTTGGCTTCTATTCTGTATTCCTAATATTTTCCAATAACCTGAAATCGGCTTTTAAAATATCTTCCAAAAATCGTTTTTGTGCATTTAATGTTCATAAAATCTCTAATTCACAACCTTCCCAGCAATTTTTTCATTAATAAATAAAAAAATTTGTTTTTACAAACATAAAATGATCATTTAAATTTTGATAAATGATCTTATACCATTGATAAAAAATTTATGACAAAAACACTATAAACGAAGAAATCCAATAAAAATTTTTTTATTTAACCTTCAAGAAATGTTCCAATATGTATATACATTGAATAGTTTTTCAATGTGAAATTTTATTGACTCTTTCAAATTTATTTGATTTAATGTACATTTCATTGCTATTTAGTAAAACAATGCAAACTGTTTTTTTTTTTTTAAATTTAGCATTAATATTATGTTTTCAACCAATTTTTTTAAATGTAGAGTACTAAAATATCATAAGCAGATACCAAAATACCATACTGATAGCCATACAACTACTTTATAAAATATGTTTTATTTAAAAATAAAATACAAAACTTCAATAATAAACTTTGCTATAAAAGATATTCAACAACATTTTTAAGTTCTTTACATAACATATAAATATACACACAAAGAAAACTGTCATTTTGCATACATAAACTATGTGTAAAATTTTATTTCCCTAAGAACAAACGTTATTTTCATTTTTGAGCTTTCCTCAATTAAAAAAAAAAATCCCTTTCCTATTTTCCTTTGAATATCCTTCATTTTGATTTTTAAAAAGTTACTTGTGGTAAATCATCTGTTATAGATCATAAAGTGAACTTCCCCTTTAGTACATTTCCATCTCAATATTCTTTTTCAGTTTTAAAAAAAATGAATGATGATGAATCACCGGTTATGGATCATAAAATGAACTTTCATACTATACTTGCGAGTGAACCGTTTTTTGCACACACTGCATTCAAAAGGTCTCTCACCAGTATGCATCCTAATATGAGTCTTTAAATTGCCTTTGAGAGTAAAGCTTTTATTACATACTTTGCAACTATATGGACGACCTATGTTATGAGTTTGCAAGTGCTTTTTGAGAGAAGATAACGAAGGTCTTGCAAAGGAACAAATTCTACAAAAGTAACCATCACTTCGAAGATCATACAACTCTGTCAGAACCTCTACACCTAAACAGAAGAGAAATAAAACATTAAAGCTTAAATAATCATTGATATATAAATGTGTCAGCTTATTATAATCCACTTCTTTTAAACAGATGGCCAAAGGTCCCCTCATTATGTTATTGAGAATATGCTTACAATAACTTTGATTGTTTTATATTTATCAATTTATTATATCTAACATTGGTATGCTCAAGATGGAAGAAAAATTACTGTTTAAAAGCAATTTTGCATTTAAAATTTTCATTTTTTTAAAGAAATATGTATTGTATGCCATAAATTTAAAAGAAACACAAAACAACATGGCAAATAAATAACTAGATTATTTTTTCAACAATTATAAGTAGCTATTTTAAACAAAAGAAACATTTAACAAATGTTTAAAAGTAAAAAAAAAACATAAGCATTCTAAACATATATAGCATATAACAAAATATATTAAAATAAATTTATAGATTACATCTAAATTGGTGTTAAAAGAAGTACTGTATGTAAATTTATAGAAATAATACAATGTGTAGTAATATATATATATTACAAAGATTAAAGTTCTTACAAAGAAAAATTTTAATTATTGCAGTAAAAGTTTTAAATATTATAATTTGCACATATTTATGCTGCAATACAAAACTTTCAAACAAATTTGATAAAAATATATTGCATACAAATTTACATATTTTATTTCATCATACAATGACAAGGTATACACATATAAGTATCGATATTTTGTGAGGGTAAAAATATTTGTCTGATAGTTTTCATTCAAAATTGATATGTTTTAAGAAAGAAAACAAAACTGGTTACAACACACAAATATTTCACCTATCTTTATTTCTAATTCAAAACAAAAATATTTCATACTAATAATGCAAACAACACATAAGATTAAAATCTTAAAAAGATATATGAATAATGGAAATGTAATATATATATATATTTGACAATGATTTTTATATGTGACATTTACCTTATAAAAAAATGCATTCAAATAAATTTATTATTTATTCAAGAATATCAATTTATAAATTGTTATATATATTTAAAAAAAAATCTTTTTTCTTAAAAATTTGACAATCTACTCAATATAAAATCAATAATTACATTAAAACAAATGTTTTCATTTAAAAAAAAACATAATGGTTATAGATTAGTAATCAAGAATTTCATTTTATAAAACAGTTTGAAAAGTAACTTTAAAAAATAAGATTCCGACAGAAGTTAATTATTAAATAAAAAAGTAATCTGCAAATAAATAAAATACACATTTGTAAAATTAATGAAAAACCACTTTTTAAAAAACTTGACTTTGAAATCATTTAATTCACAAGTAATAGAATCGAAATTGGTACTCACACATAAAATTCAGAATATTCAATGAAAAATAACATCTACAATTTATTACTTTATTCATTTTTTATTTAATGTAACAACAAAAATAGGTTTAAAAATCTATATTGTTTTATTCTACATGAGAAATGTGCATAAGTATAAATTTTTTAAATGGTAAAAAATCAGTATAACATGAAATAGAGAAAAATTAAAACTACATACATTTATTTTTTGCTTCTGTTAGTTTGTAAACCTGTTCAGTTGGAGATTTGCAACATTTGTTTTACTTTCTTAAATTCTTTCAACTAATGAAAATTCTGAACATGAATATTCATTCAAAAAACTTTGAAGAATTCTTAAATGTGTAATTAAATGATTTCTTAAATGCATACATGTGTATTATTAACTATCTTATCTAGAAAGTAATGAAACTTATCAAAAATATGTATATATTCCACTGTAAATAGTCTTTGCAGGTGATATATATTGCAGTAAAAAAAACAAAATGATACGTTTTATTTCAAGCTATACATGCATATTTATTTATTTTGACAAAATATTTCTACCTTTCATATAAAAAGAATATTTATTCATTGTTAAAAAAGCACAAAGTTTATTGAGCAAGATTAGAAATAAGGATTTATCTTTTCTTAAACATATGTTTAATAAATGAAAAAAAAGTTTCACATTTTTATTTGGTATACACCCTTCAATCATTCTTTACTGTTGTCATTTTGAATAAGAATAAACATTAAATGAAACATTTTTAATGCATAAATAGGCAATTAAAAAACTTTACTTTTTAGGTGTTTTACTTTGAAATATCTTAATTCTGTGATATATAAAAATGTTTTAAAAAAGCAACAAACTTTAAAATCATTAGTTTGTATAAGGAATACAAATAAAATTTAACAAGAACATCATTGTCATGAAAGTGTTTAAATACCAGCCTTTATAATTATATCGATAAAACAACACAAATATTCTTTTTAAAAAATGAAAAGAATGCATATTTACCTATTATAAAATTGTTTGTACTCTATTTAAGCCTATTACTCTACTTTAAGTTTTTTGAAAAAGAAGACACGAGTAATACAACATAAAAATAAAGGGAATCGTACAAAAACTGCATAGTATCTCTTTTCATTTTAATAAAACAATATTTAAGTAATGTATTTCTTCTTCAATCATAAAAAATTAACAAACATTGCATTTTAAAACAGGAATATAAATACACTTTAAAACAATGTAAAATTATATAATTATTAAATTTTAATTATATTTGATAAAGAAGAAAATAGGTTGAGAATAAAATTATATTCTTTAATATAGTTTCAAATGTTAAAGAGATTCACACAAAATTATATAAATTAATTTTGAAGAAAAATTCAGTTACAGTTGAAATTAAGTAATGGTTAATATGAAGTATTTATAGTAACAAGATATATTTCATTTCTGTAATAATTAACATGATTTACTTAACATACAATATATATGTTACCATTAAAGTGTATAATTCACAGTTATTTCATAGAATAACTAGGTATTTCATTAAATAACTAAAGAGTCAATTAAAATATGTAATAGCTGAAAAATTTCATACTTTATGCAGTTAGTCTAAGAAAGAACTAAGGATAGACCGTTAAAGTGAAAAATAAACAATTTCGAAGATGTTTTATAAATTAATTGATCATAAATAGCTAAAATCTCTCAAAAAATACATTTTATACCTTTTGAGGATGAATAATAAGAGAAGCAGAGATGATATAATTTATTATGTTAGTCATTTTTCTATTAATTAAACAGAAAAGGGGGGAAAAAAATATGTTCCAAAAATAAGATTATATTTAAATATTATCAACAAAAATACATGCTGGAAAGAAAAACTCTTGCTTCATAAAAACATTGTGTTAACTTTTTAAAACTAAAATTTTTGAGAATATTAATTAAAATTTTATGAGATACCTTTATTTTACTTTTCATAATTTATTAGAGCAAGGATTGCTGTGATGACACTTTGGATTGAACTGCTTATTATTTTTTGAAACAAGCATATTGTTTAGTATTACACATTTTTTTTACACTAGCACTTTTTAAATCCTTGTCCAGTTCCGCAACTTTGAGCTGTTGCAACAGATTGAAGCATTGTGTGAATATTTAGAACTGCTTCAATGGAAATCAATTCTCGCTGACATATATTGAATTCATATCTAGAGTACAATTGTTTTATTCCGCCTAATCAAAAAAAAAAATTCTTCCCAAAGCAGCTAGAACCAGTACAAAAAACTTTCAAGAGTGTCTTATTTCATACTTTAGAGATTAAGTAATCGTTATTCTATAGAACACCTAGTTAAATCGTAGAATTCAATAGTTTTATATACTTTGACGGATCTAGTTTTTTCATGAAATACCTATTATTCTATGAAATAACGGATTTCACAATTTAATAGTAATATATATATAAATATTATAATTACTACTACAATTTGACAATAATTTCAACTTCAGAAATTACCATATTCCTAATAAATAATTCAATAGATTATATGATTGAAAAATAATACACATAACCAAATAAAAGCTATTGAAACTTAAACATTGCTAAAATATGCAATCAATTTTACCCTTAACTAATAAACTTGATTAAATAATCAAACATAAACAGATCTGACAAATATAAAATTATGAGAGATAAAAACTTTATTTTCTCCTTCTAGATCTCAATGAATCTCTCTCTCTCATTTATGTAAAATATTATAGTTAGCTATTACACATGAAAGAATTCTCTCCATATAAATATGTTATTCAATTTTAGGGATATTTTTTAAAACCTGTATTTAAGGAACAAAATCTCTTAAGTTTTATAAATTCTAATGCCCATTATATAATTTCAGTAATCAATTCCAATAAAGAAACACACATTACTACAGAATCTTTAGATTTTTTTTTTTTTTTGACTTATTAAGAATACATGATATGGTATACGTATATATAATTATAAATCAGCATTTAAAAGAAAAATGAATAAATCACAATCTAAACATTTGAAAAGTCCAATATTAAATACTTACTGTTCATAAAATAAGCAAACACTTAATAAGAATCATGTTATCAATCACTGAACAATGTCAAGAATTAGCTGGTGATATTTTCAAATCATTTTGAATTCTTTTAGACCAATAGTTAGCAACTGATATGTATATGAGCTATATTTCATACCAAATGGATTTTATGGGCCCAGTGTTTACAGTCCTTAAATGTTAATCCTTTTTAAGAAAAATTTGCAATAAAAATAAAAACAAGTAATATAAAAAAAATTTCTTAAATCAATTCCCACTTTGAATGGATGAATAGAAAGTATTTTATTAACGATTGAAAATTTGAACAATATATATATATATTATATTTATATATAGGGAGAGAGTGAACTATTTGTAGGAATTGAAAAAAAGATCATGATTTGTCTGAAAAATCGTTTTTTGATGCCAACTTTTGTCATTGTTTTAACAGTTACATTGTTGCAACAATGGTGACGAATCTAAGTTGGCATCAAAAACCAGTAAATAATTAAATTAAATTAAGGAATTAATATTTGAAAAACTATTAACATTAATTGTCATCCACTACAAGTTTAAAAAAATTTATTTGAACTTGACTGGATGAATAAAGTATTTTATTAACAATTGAAAATTTGAAGAAAATAAATATGTATAGAGAGAGTGAGCTAATAGTAGAAATTGAAAAAATTTGTAAAATTTATTGTTTGCCCGTTATATTCATTTCAAAATATAAAAATTCTTTCATTTAGATAATCTCCTCTTTTATATCAAAATGTACGGAAAAAAAGCTTTTGGCTAAAAGTCTTTTAAAAAACAAGTAATAAATAAGAATTTAAGAAACTTACTCGATATCAAAAATTCTTTTATTCTGATTAAGTAGTATTAAAAATAAAGAAAAAAATGTTCTATAAAAGCTTGAATTAATAATGTATCAAATTTTGATATTCTACATTTAAAAAAAATTAAGATACTATTCTCAAATACACTAAAAAATGCTTTACATTCATTACTTCTAATTTTATATGAAACCTTTTCCATCTAAAAAATATATTAATGTACACTAGCTATAATAATTCAGTAAGTTTATAAAAAAGAACAAAAGAAAAATTTTAAGCTCTCTTCAATAAGATTTTAAAAATTAAAATGATAAAAAATTATATTTAATTATTTTCCTTGATATCTTAGCATCAAGTCATTTGTGAAATTCCCAATTGTTATTTTAAACGAAAGATGATTATTGTCTGATTTGATATCATTAAATCAGATAATTAAGTTCAATAGAATCTCGTTGAAACATAGAAATTCAGTAAGGTATTTAAATAACATGATTCTGGAAAAAAAATAGTGCTTACTTTTTAAATCTATACTAATGTACTAAAGACTTACAATTTCAAAAAGAATACAGAAGCTTTTTCTTATACTATCCACAACTTGAGTTATCATCATACAATTATTCTACCCTCATTCTCAAGCTTTTAAAGTATTTTTTTTTTTCTTGTAATGCATATTTGTTTAACAATTAATTCAATAACATTTTCCTGTCTATATTTAATATTTATCTTTCTTATAATGGCATTTAGATTCCATGCGTTACGGAAAATTTATTTTATTTCATTAGAATTGCAAGCAAATTAATTTGTGTAATGTAGATTTCTTTTTAAAGAAACTTTCTTTATAGAACTTATATAATATATACACTGCCAGATAATTTTGCCAAATCAAAAACTGTTGCCAAATGCTAGGATATGCAACCAATAGTGGAAAACAAAGATAGCTTATTCAAACATAATAATCCTAATCATGCATGCTCAAAAATAATAAAATTGTTTATAATTTGTAATATTCTTCTTCTCTCTTTTTTTTTGTAAAAAAACTGTTTAAAATTTGAGATCTATTTTCTACAGAAGCAAACACAGCAAAGTATTTTAAAAAATATGGTTTAATGTGAAAGTACCCCCAAAAGACTATGAGGCTTGCAAAAAGGCAAAACAAGAGCATCACAGAACTGCATGGTAGCAATTACATTCATATTTAATGAGGCATTGTCTACATAAAGGAGACTCATTTGTTCCGATTTTTAATGCATTCACGACATTTTGACTGTCTGAACAATGTCACTATTAGATATCTCATGCATTTTCTTAAAAATATGATAATTTAACCTTCGACCAACTTATTTAATGACAGGTTAATACAGAAGGAACATGTGCAGTAACTTTTTTTTGCAGAAATGATGTCAGCATTTGGCAAAATTGGTTGACAGTAGAATACATAAGTACCCTTTCTTTTAGTGTTAATAACAATTTTAATTTGTTACTAGAATATACATACAAACATTAAGTTAAAAAAAATATTTACAATTTTTTTTATTCTTTGACATACATTTTTTATTTCTAGAAATAAATTTTACTTTTGAATAACACACTCAAGCTGTGCTAATATGTATGACAACGAACACTAATGGAATAAGTGCGGCTTTTAAAAATGCTAACAATATTTTCAATTTAGCTATGATTAAATACAACAGATTCAAAACTAAATAAATTTTTGATGAACCAAAGCATGAGTTTTCATGTTAGTTTTATGTGCAAATCTTTTACTACAGACAGGACATTCATATGGTCGCTCTCCAGTATGTGTTCTCATGTGTATTTTCATATTTCCTTTCTGAGCGAAACTTCTATTACAAATAGTGCAAATATATGTAAGAGGTGTATTTTCTCCACATACAAATTCTTTAAAATTTGAAGCAGAAGTAGGACAGTGAGAGGTATTCAAATGGATAGAATGTCTAGATCCCATGCTGAAGGCATTTAGCTTAAAACCTATCAAGAAACAAATGTTATTAATGCAAACCTCTATAAATGCATTTACATTTGTATACAACAAAAAAGAATTGAAAGCACATAAAATGAAATTTTACAAGCATCAGAGATATATATATATATATACAACAAGTACATATATGTGTCAAAAACCTTAATAAACATTTAAAATATAATGAAAAAAACAATAGAAAGGAAAAGATAATTTATATGCAACAATTTTTTTTTCTGTACATTGGCAATATTTATTTTTGATAGTAACTATATTACTACTTTTTAACTTAAATTATATTCCAAACATTTTTCTTTCCTTTTACACAGTAGTAATATGGTAAATATATGAACTAAGCAATAAAAATTAACCTTTAAAAATTTCATTGAAAAAAAAATGCTGATCTAGTTAAACAAATTCATATCATTTGTAAAAATCATCTTTCTAAGTGCTATAATTTTTCTAATATTTATATATCATTCACATATTTGTTAAATAAAATTTGAGAACAATAAATTTTATCTCAAAATATAGCATTTATACTTTTTAATAATCACTGACATTCACAAACTTCCTATAACATTTTACTCTTGCAACTCCATATTTTTTCTTTTTTTTTAAATAAAATTCCTTTTAAAGTTCAATATTACTTCCAGTAGCATTACCATATGACTGCATTTTAGTGATATACAGAAAATAAAATAATCGCAAATATTACAATAAAAAGATGTAAAATGAGAGGAAAACATGCGAAACATTAAACGTATAAAATATGCAAAATAACTTATTATATATCCTTTTTTAATGAAATAAACAAAAAATATCTTTAATTAACTTTTTTTATACAAATGCTACCATTTAGTTAAAGAAACAAGAACAAAAATCTGTGAAAAAGTAAATAACGAAACATAGATAACACATAAAATATAAATAGTCCCCCCCCCCCCCAAATAAAGTTCTATGACACTACTATATAGCCAAGATTTTTAGCAAATAGTTATCACTCTTTAATGAGCAATAGTTAGTCTGCATAAATGATAATAATTATTAAAAAAAAAATCTTTAGCTATTTTTTCCAAAAAAAAAAAAAAAAAAAACTTAAAAACTTTTTTAAAGCAAAATAACTCAAAATCCTAGCAACAAAATACAGTTTCATATTTCTCAAAAATTATAACTCCATGATAAATTCTGGATAGTAAATTTCATGATAGATTCCATATAAAATTCTAGATTCACAAAACAGGAAACTTACTTAATATCAACATAAGTTATTTATAAATGTCTTTATAAATCATGCATTATTAACCATATCTGCTTATTACATTTTGCACAAAAATAAAAAAAGTTTTAAATTAATTCTGAGAATATAGAATAACACATACTTTCCTACAATTTAAATTATTTAACTTGCAATTTTCAGGAATCATGATTCAAATTTTCGGAATTTATTTTTATAACTATAGTACTGAAATGTACTAAATTAAAACAGCTATAAATATTGTTGAATTTAAAACATATATATTAGTAATTCCATCCGTGATGAATATTCCTTTTTTTTAAGTACTACTTCAATTTGAAAGTATTCAAGAATTTATGCAATTATATACTGTATCAGAATTAAAAAAGTGCAGAGAGAACATAAAAATCTTATTATTTTAATTTATATAACATATAAAAATAGCAAAATCTTTTTTTAAAAAAAAGAAAGAAAACTATTCTGCGAAAAGAACTTTAAAAAGCAAAACTAAAGCCATTTTGACTTTTATAGCCCCGAATAAACATTCTACCCTTCATTCTTATCATACATAGATTTTTTACACGTAAGATTCTATAAGATAAATATATATATATAATTAAAGAAATCTTATTATTTTTTTTTTTAATGTGTTCATTCCATCAAACATCTGACAGCTTTATCTTCGTAAATTTGTAAACACAACAGGAGTTGAGGTGTATAAAAAAAGCTCTTAAAAATGGCTTCAGCATAATTCTAAGTGTAGTATGCATTCCTTTTTTCTGATTTGCTTCAGGAAAAAAAATACTTATAAAGGCGACAATTGATAGAAAGGAATGTTACTTTAATCTAATTGAGGCACGATAAAGTTAATATTGTTGTCTCTTAGGTATAAAGGCCCATTCTGCAAAATTATAAGAAGCCTTCGCATTTAAATGTGCACATCTACACCAATAATTTTTATTGTTGGTTTAATATATAAATAAATGCACAAATGTAAGAATATTACGTAGAGTAAATTCTTATGATTTTATCGGCTAAAAGACGATAAAAAAATTATGTCATTATTTCTAATAATGGAGTTTAAAGAAAATTCCACAAGAGCATGACTGCACACATGATTTGATGACAAGAGCATGATTTTTTTTAAAAGAAACTCAACAAAAAAATTAACTTAAGTTTGAAAAGAAAGTCAAGTGCTAAAATAATGGTCTTAGATTAAAAAGAGTTTATGAAAGGAAATAAAATGGATAAAGGCTCATTCACACCAAGGCGTACAAACGTCGAGTGTTAAGCGTCTAGCCAATCAGAGACTTCTTCTCGACTCTCAGTTATTTATCAGAGTTATTTATTTATTTTTAATTTTTTTCTTCTCATAATATTGAAGTATTATATTTGTATGAAAAACATATCAGGAATAAGAACTAAAATTATAAAATTATTAATATAAAGTGTCTTAATTCAAACATTTTGCATGCACACATTCCACAAAAAAATGATTGTATTGTATTGCTCGGTAATATTCTGCTTTATATATTACACATTCTTTTTTTAGTGTTATTATTTCTCTTTATAAAATACATTTTTTATCAAAAAGCTTTTCTTAGCGTTTTTTTCTAAAAAAGGGGCGTGGCTGAACTAACTAATTTGTTTTCAAATGGAGTTTTATTCAACTTCTAACTTTCCGACATGCACAAGTGATATACTAATCGAAAGATAATAATGCAAAGGATAAGATTAAATAAAAATTTAAAAAAAAAAACAACGATTGGTCTGTCATTTTGGGGGTACCAAGTCCCCTTTAAAAAAATGGTGGTCGTTAAAAGTGAATTACTTCTTCTATAAGAATTTGTAAATTAATCGAAACTATTTTTATTAACATAAAAATAAGCAGCATGAAATAGAACTATTCCTTCAACATAATATGTGTACAACTTTAATTTTTTTATTGGTTATGTACCTTTTAAGAATTTTTATTAATAGGTATAAAATATATAAAATTTTAACTATAAGTATAAAACATAAGTATGCCTGTACCATACCGCTACTGTACCGTAGGTCCTGAGTTCGAATCTCGGAGAAGTCATGGATGTTTGCAAATGTATAGTGCTTTTGTGGCAAGGGGTTACGCTAAATAACCGTTGAGCAGCAAATCCTCTCGTGAAATTGGTGGAAGAGGATGAGAGATGAGAGGTCCCTGAATATCCCCAAGGTGTTCACCCTCAAAACTGGGATGAAACCGAGCAAAATCACTCTGTCACCTGTATGGTACTAAAAGCTACTCAGGCATAAAAATCTATCCCCTTACCACGATGAATTTCGTGGGTGATGATTTGCTGTTACTGGCAATCAGGTGGCATAAGTGACAACAAAAATGAGAAAAGCTTTAAAATAAAACCGAAACTTAATCATAAACTCGGAAAATTTTAAACATTTTAAAAACTAATTGGTTATAAGATCTGAAATTTGAGGGCAAGCTTCCCAATTATATAACCAGCAGAAAACACACACACATATATATATATATATATATTTGTGTTATTTTCAAGGTGTTGTGTATCCTTAATTTTTATTCTAATGTTTACTTTATGGACTTCATCAAAGTATTTGAACGCAGGCACCAATCATAAAAATTGTATTTATTTAAATTCTCCCTATAGAAAATTTCTATTAGAAAAAAATGAAAATAACTCTAATTAATTTCAGAAATGTAAAGCTTTTTCTAAATTATATTTTATCGATTTTCTTAAAAAAAATCTTTATAAAGCTCTACACAATCATTTTCATAATTCGTTGCCTTCTTCATCCCCTTATGATAACAAATCAAAAATTTTGAGCAATAAAATATAAAAGTATACCAACTTTATTTTACATGATTCTTTTATATGCAGATTTAAAATAACAAAGGAGTTTTCCTTTTCAATTAATTTACTCTAACACAGTTTAGAGTTGTTGATTGCTCCTGTGAAAAATAGAAATGAAATTCAGATATTTACTAATATAATTCAGCTATTGAGATCAATTTTGTACAAATCTAGCAAATAATTTTTTAATTATTGATTAAAAAGAGGATTAGAATTTAAAATTGTCCCACCATATGAATATTGGTTTAGTTAGGTTCTTAAAATTATATGAAATATTTAAAACCAAATCAGTTACATTAATTAAAAAAAACCATTGACCATTTGACGCCGAGCCTCCCAGTATCGACTGACGATGTTATCAGCCGGTCGGTACTGGGAAGTCATCAGCAGGGTATTCTTGGAGTCCAGTGCATTGGACGTCATTCATTTGGCATGGCAGGAGAGTGGGCAGGCCTCGTTAGCAGCCACACCAAGCCAGTGGAGGTATACTCCCAAAAAGTCATGTCAGGTATTTAGGCGAAAGCGGGAAACAGCCTCGGCTCTCTCCAGCTGCCTCGGAATTAGACCCACAGTGGCGAGAGTTTCCCATGGCTTTCCAAAACTGTTCGTTTTTTAGGTCACGGCAGTATATTTGTCAATGTGTGTGAAATGAAACAAACTTTAAACCGCTTATCGGCAGACTGTGAGAATTACTACTTTGGGAAAGTAGTGGTGAGTTATTTTGGTCAGAAAGCTTACCATAGGGATGCTATTGTACGGGGGAATTAAATGGTAACTTGGAGGGTGTCAAAGGACTCCTGGCATGTATGGTCCTATATTTTCTAAGAGGGAGGAAGCAGCTTTCAAAGTCTTGCTGACCATGAATGCACATTCGGTGTTTTGGATGTTATACAAAGAAAAAAGAACTGAGAAACAACCTATTATTCGCTTTCATTGCACCACCTCTGAACAAACTTCCGACTAAAGGACAAGCCTCCGTGTCGCTTCTAAGTGGGGCGTTATCTACAGTCAATCAATCAACAGACGAAGAGATACTATCATCGACAAGCAAGTAACATTCTTTTCCAGTCTAAATGTTATCTGTATTTTATATTAAACGATCTTTCCAACAAACCGCTTTGAAAAGGAATTTCTTAGAATCCTTTTGGAGTATGTACCACTCCATGTCTTCTGATTACTTTGAGTAAAACGACATCTCCTTTTAAAGGTTTCTAATTGTGGGAACAGATGTAGAATTATTGGAAAAATGTTAAATGTTTGAAGCCAGCGACGGACGATTTTTTAAGCGTAAAAGGGAACTCTGTTAATAAGACTATTTATAACATTTTATGACATTTTGCATACACAAGTCGGAGCCCTGTAGCTTGGGGGCCCCGTAACATTGATACGGTGGTAGCTACGCCCCTGAATTATACATGTTTTGTGAATCGTGGTTAAAAAATGAAATTGAATTCTATACATATATATTGTTACGTAGCTCCGAGGGTTCGTGGATTTTATGCAAAACAATCACAAAGAAAATAAACAGTTCTTTAAGAGCGATGCGAATTTATTATCAAATATCCGAATTTATTATCAAATATCAAAATTTATTAGTAAATATCCGAAGGTCTTCACACCTTCAACAGCAATCAAACACAATAACCAGTGTTTAAAAAAATACACGTAAGTAAAAGATTATTCACAAGCGCAGCCGAGCTAATCGCTAGTCAAAACCATCCTCACTACTCGCTGGTTTAATCCAGACTCCCCGCCGTACCGGCGAGCATCTTTTTATAGGCGTGACAGAAACTTCCAGAAATATAACAGCTCGTGTCATTGAACGTGACACTAGTGGTGAGATCTACTACTTTCTAGAAGATTCCAGAGGGCTCCGAACTCGCAAACATGGTCGCCAATGACGCCAACACGGTCGCCAAAGTCGCCCAATTGGTCGCCAACTTGGTCACCATAAATGATGCCAACTTCGTTCTATCGCCAATATTTCGCCAAGTTCTCATTCAATAGCCATTATAACGTAAGGGGCGGCATTGCTATTCATTTTAACATGAAATAAACATGACATAGAGTAATATAAATGCATTAAACATCCAAATACAAATTATATACACTATTTACACAAAATTCGTAACAATGTTTCTTGATTTGCATTGTAGTGAAAGTCTTTTTCTCTATAATGCAAGATTACTGTGTAATTAGTTCTCCAACGGATGAAGTGTTTTTTCAGTAAAACAAACTGTACAGAGATCGCGAAATACACTGAAAGAAACTTTATAGCGAGTGAGTGAATATTAACGTCGCTGTGTTCGGCTACCCGATGGCTTTTGGCGACGGGTCTCGTCATTTTGAATCATGGTTAAGTGACGAGGACGACACATAAGCTGGCATCCCCTTTCCTAGCTACCACACCAGATCAACGGGAGGACGCTTGAGCTCTCGACAAGTTTAGCGTGCATCACTTCCCTACACGGCGGGGTCATACTAAAAATGTAAACATTGAACAGTTGATAAGGAAACTTTTTTTTAGCTATGTTTTACTTATGTACTCAAACAAAGAGAGCGTGGACTGTATAATAATTTTTTTTTTATTGAGCGGCGATTGGTTCGTCGTGTTCCGTGGTTTGAGTCTACAGCATAGGTCCTCAACGTGGGAGTTTGAGGCTTTCAGGGGGGCAGTAAAAGACTCAGAGTTAATTAGTGGATGTTGAGATGGTATGGAGGGGTATGGGCAGATTAACCAAATATAATCTTAAAAAAAAATACTAAAAACCACGCTGATTATGTAGTAACGAAAGTAAACTTTAATACTGGTTACCTTACGTTGATTGTATGTATTTAAAATTTAAATACATATAAATAACATAAGGTGGGTTCATCCCAGTTGAAAGAACTAATAGAACGGACGACAAATGAGGAATTAAATTTAAATTCAAAAATAGCTACCAAGAATTTTGGCTGCAGAAGTTGATTTCGCAACTGTACCCAGGATTATGGTTGATTGTTCAACATTTCTGATAGCATTCGTATCTTCATATTTAGCAGAATGTGGATTTAGTACTGTAGCAACATCAGTAACCAAAAAATGGAATCGGCTCCATGTTACTGAATGCAGCAACTCAGGATTGTTTTTATGTAAAATCGAGCCTGCTATTAACAAACTCCTTAAAATGCATCAAACTCAACCTTCTCATTAGTTAAGTTAAAAATTTGATGTTTTTAAATGTTAACAAAAATACTTTCCAAGCAGTCTGTGAGCAGTAGGAAAAATATTTCATCCACTGCATTTCATTTCATACATTATCCAAGAAATATAATTGAAAATGTTGACCAATAATTGACGTGCGATTTTTTTAAAGGCTGAAACTGTCAATTTATTTAGAAAGCAATAGTTTATTAGAGATTACTTCGTATCATCAAAATCCTTTATTCATCTGCTAAGACTTTTATTCATCTCTTTTAAATAAAGAAGAAATTCAGTAGCGTTTCAATTCCAAAAATATCCTATCTACGACTAAAATATATAATGTTTCTCATTTAAATATAATCTTGGCAATAGCTATTTCATATTTGCAAGTAAAAGAAATTATAAGGGCTTTAGAAAAAAAAACTAAATTAAAAAAAATGCATTCTATTTGCGAAAGAATATTTTTTAAAATTTAATTCTAGTTTTCGCCATGTATTATGTACGCTCTTATTTCTCTGGAGGGGGAGGGGGCGGTATCGAAACTTTCACTAGAAAAGGGGACGCCAGTTTAAAATAGGTTGGGAACCTATTGTCTACAACAGGGGTACTCAGCCTTTTTTTCTGCTGGACCGCATACATATGTCGGCTATTTCGCGCGGGCCGCAAACATATGTTAGCAATTTCACCCGGGCCGCATCATGAAGATAAAAAGGAAGGAAGGAGGGTGTTAAAATGTGGAAAATTGATCTAAATACTTTAACTCCTGGTTTACTTTTTTTAATAACTATTTTTTATATTTTTTATTTTTGTCACTAACTCTGAATTAGAAACATTTAAGAAACACTCCTTCACAATTTCTGCATCAGTAAACGGTTTCATATGATTACAAATCATAAAACAAACTTCATAAGTATGTCTTTGTTACCGCTGTGAGTATTACCACTGACACACAAAATACTTTGTTGCTGTTGCAAAGATTATTGAAGAAATCCTATTTATTGCCTCTTGAAAGAGATTTTCGAAGAAAAGTATCATTGAATGATTCCTGTTTACTGGTATTTTTTAAATACAGCACTTTCGTGACAAATCAAATAGTTACTAATCCATATTTGTTTTTCACCACAAAATAGTCAAACTCCCAATCGTCTTGAAACTAGTATATATTTTCTTCGAATATTTTTCGCTGGCAAGATATGTCAGATAGTTAAAAATTAGTTCCACCCATAAAACTGTCATTACTCCACTATTGTTGGTTATCACTAACCGTAACTGTTACAAATAAAAGAAATATCAATTTGCGATCGTACGTCATCGACAGCAAAAAGCAAAATTGATATATTTGATTTCTTGACACCAAATTTTTAATATATTATTCTTAAATAAGTGAATTTTTCAGAGCAATGGGCAATGACCTGGCCACTTAAAAAGGCTCGGTGGGCCGCAGGTTGAGTATCGCTGGTATACAGTAATACTGAATACAAAATGTAAGTAAAGGGGACTACTGGCACCCTCTGCACAAGCGGGCTGTAACACATTGTGAGAGCCTAATTACAAATCAATAAAAATTTCTTACAAAATTGAGCTTCAACATTAACAAAGAATTATTTTCAGTTTTTGGGTATATTGTCTTGTCCGTTGGATCCTATCTTTGGTAATTTTTGGTGGCTTCCTTGGCGATAAAAAACCATTTGGCCTCAAAAGTACAGATATGTTCTCCGAAATGGCAACCGTAATTTATAGCAACCTTGTTGTTATGTAATAGTGCTCAATTTCGACATTTCTCCCCCTCACCCCGCCTCGGTATGTCTGATGCCCATTTTAATGTTTTTTTACAAAAAACTTCCGTTACACAAAGAAGGAAAAATATGCATATTTTTCTATTTTGCACTGAACTAGAATTTTCATCAGAAAGGAGGGAATCTATAATGTGTGTGTTCGAAACAACAAGATTTACAATATAAAACAACGGGCTAAAAATTCCATTTCGTTCTTTTTAAAGTTAAATTGTAGTCGTCGGCAAAAAGGAAATTTGTATGATATTTTTAACAAAGTCAGAGATTTTTTTTTCTTTCTATTTCTTTAAGTACTTTTCTATTGTAATATTTTTTGTGAAAACAGACTTTTACTAGCTGGTATACCCGTTTTTCACACAGGTAAATTAAAAAATTAAACAATACAGATTGAAGGATAAAGACGTTTTTAATAAGTTAATTTTAAGTGAATTGCAAATTAAACAACAAGTAATATAAAAAAAATGTGTTAATTCCTGCGTAGATCAACAAAGAAAAATTTTGTTTCAGCTACTTTTATTAAATAGTTATAATTAATATAAATATGTATATACAGACAGAATCACAATATTAAGTGGTAATTAATTTTTATTAATTATCGCTTAGGTATCGTATTCTCATCCAAAACAATCGTGTATATAAAATTTCAGTTCAACTGAATGCTTTAAAACATGAGAAAAAAAATATTTTAACGTTTTGACCCAAATCGCGAAAAAGGATGCCAAAAACGTGGCTGTATTTATCATTCTTTAAATAATTAGTTTTAATCAATTAATTTTTATTAATCATTATTAAATTATTGTATTGCCATCCAAAATAATCATGTATATAAAATTTCAGCTGAATGGAGCGCTTTAAAATGTATTTTATTAACGATTGAAAATTCCATCAAGATAAATAAATAAATATATACAGAGTGTGAGCTAATAGTGTAGGAATTGAAAAAAAGGGGGGCTTTTTGCATATCTCAGATGAAAAATCCATATTTGTTAGATTTTAAATCTGTAGATCTAATAGCTGATAAAAAGGAGATTTTTTAAAAAATTTATAGCACCCCGTAACTCCCTTGTGGGTCTATTTTTGAAAACACCTTCCTCAGTACCCCTGCTCAGCAAGAGTAACATATTGTTACAAATTTTGTGTACTGAACGCTTCAAATAGAGTAAATAATTTATATGTGAATGCGTAAAACGTCAATATTTTTTTCTGTTGCATTTATTTTATGTTAAAATTGTAATATTCGCATGCAACGCCGTTCCTTACATTATAATGGCGATTCAATGGAAACATGGCGAAATGTTGGCGATGGAGCCAAGTTGGCATCCTTTTTGGCGACCCTGTTGACAACTTGGCGATTGATTGAACGGTGCAGAAGTTGATACGCTGTAGCGCCACATGGTGAGGAGCTGCAACAAAGAGGATAGCACGAAAACCTTTTCCACAAAAAAATACATATACATGCCGATTTTCATAATGATCGGTAGAACGGTGGAGTAGATGCGATTTCATATATACAAAAAACATCCATTTTTATATAGAGAGATCATGTTTTCTTTAAGTCAACAACAGTACCGTTTTTAATTTTCAGATATGACTCCATTTTGTTTCATATTGCAACCACTTCTAGTTTGAAAACCGTGCTTTGGCACCATCTTGGCGAAATTTTAAGATCATCGCCGAGGAGAGTGTCGGCTATATTAACGTCGCACTATAAAACTGCATGAAGGCTCTTGGTGAAGGGCCTCTTGATTTTGAACCATGGTCAAGTTGTAAAGGTCAGCCGCGACGCGTCTAATAATGTGGAAGAGTCGGAAGGAAGACTAGCCACATATTCAAAATAACGATTTATTCTCAGATAAGAACAGCACAAATCTAATTAACCAAGTTTAGAGATGCACCCAAAACCAAATATGGAGAGCAATAAGGAGGGGGGCGAGATACGAGAAAGCTTGAAATAATCGGATCACTTACATCAGGGCAATCGCTTCTAATTCTTAGCTATCTAACCAACTTTGATTCCTAGTTGACAAATTGCCAACTTTAATACCATAATAATCAGCTACGAAACATCCTCGCCTCACTTTCAAGTTTAATTAATCACTGCTCGTCATTAGCAGTCTAACCTATCTCTCTCCTATACCTCGAAAGTTTCAACTTTATATTCAAGTCTTAATTTGCATGGTCCCATCTTCTTTTACGGGAGGAAGCTTTATAGTATAGTAATTTTTAAAGACCCAATATTTACCAAGATGATTAGTTTTTAAGAAAACTCTGATAGACCCGCCACAAAGAGACGAGGATGACACCTTAGCTGGCACTCCCCTCTTCTAACTTCCACACCACACCTCTGGGAGGACGTTTGAGCCTTCATAGATTTGTAGCGGTGTCTAAATAAACCAGTAATAGCCACCACGCTTTGACAATCGTTTTGGCGTGATGGCAAAGATACTCGTTTTCGGATAGGAAGGTGTCCAGTTCTAATCATCCTACATTTGGTAACCTTGACTGAAATAAGAAAGCGCAACTTCGTGAATTGTCATGGCGTCATCTACCGCAAGATAAATGAATAAAACAAATAAATATAAAAAATTAGAAGAAAAAAAAAATAAATAAATATAAATATAAATAAATAAAAAAAAAAAAACACACTCTCCGTAACAAACAAACAAAAAAATCGTTCGCCTATCCACCGACTCACTGGTGGGAGAGTAGAGTAGCGTTATCTAAATAAACCAGTAATAGCCACCACGCTTTGACGATTGTTTTGGCGTGATGGCTAAGTTTCTCGTTTTCGGATCGGAAGTGCCCAGTTCTAATCTTCCTACAGACTCAGCGTGTATCTGTCCCTTCTACACGGCAGTTTTCAGCAGCATTAGGCTCGAACTTATGACATAGTTCACGAATTTGTGACCATAACTACTAGGCTACCACGGCCACATTGTTTCATGTGGTAACGACGTCCAGTTTGCGCACTTTTAGCATCATCTTGGCGGAATTTCAAGATCGTAGGAGGATAGGATTTAAGCAGTATTAAGAAAATTAACTCGTGCGAAAACCGGGATTCCAACTAAGTCTCAAATAAAAACACAAGAAAAGTAGTATTTCATTAAGAGTAATAATCAGTAATTATCATTTTGAAGATAATTTTACCACTTTTCTCCTATTTTTTTTAGGAATTGATTTTGTATTATAATTCTGGAACATGGCTTGAAAATATCAAAAATTATCTCTTTATGTCAAGAACAAATTAATCGATCAAAGTTTGTATACGCGATTCTGCGAAGCTATTATAGAAGGGAGATGAAATATGAGAGACGGAACTTCAAAATGAAATATGTATAAAAAAAAAAAGAAAGAAAATCTAACAATCCATTACGTTTACGCTGCCTCTTCAAGGGAAGAGAAATATTTTTTTTAAAATAGTTTTCTTGCAAAACTTTATAAAAAGAGAAGCTTTCATTATTGCTTCCAATTTCACTTTCGTTTAAAAATCTGAAATATCTTTTTTTTTTCTCCTCATGACGTCATCTTAGAAGATAAGATCTGCACGCAGGTTCCAATTTTCCATTTCACGTAAGAAAACTTTCTTCCGCCGAGAGATGTATGGCATCATCGATCTTTAAAGCTTAAAATGAAGTTCTTTTATTTAAAAAATACTCGAATTTACAGATTTTTACACTTGAAATACATACGCATTGCCCCCTCCCCTTTTCCTTTTCTTTTTTTAGAGTCACAGAGATTACGTATTTAACCTTTCTGAATACTTTACTAACACAAAAAAACGGCTTAAAAGAAAATAATAATTCTCATTGTGATAGATTTTTCTAGTCGTTTTATTTCTTGCTTGCGTTAATTTATATGGTAAACGTATTGTAGGTATATAAGTTACAATACATCCTTTATATACGTAGCAGTGGTAGCCTAGTGGTCGTGATCATCGACTTGCGGCTGACGTTTCATGAGTTCGAGTCCCAATGTCGCTGAAGAGGGGCTGATGCTTATAATACCTGCCACGGCTCAAAATCCTGTCGTTGACGTGGTGTGGGAATTTGGAGACTTGGTGTCACCTCAGGTGTCTTCTTTGTCTCTTGACCATGGTTCAAAATTACGGAATCTGTTTTTCTAACAGATCTTGTGTTGCTTCGAAGTGCGATGCGAATAAGCATTTTATCCATAAGCTTTTCCTAAAGGTACATTTTAAAAAGGTTTTCATTATTTAAAACGCAAGCAAGTAAAAAAAAAATTGAAGTCAATTCCTTTATATATATAGTTTAGTCAACAAAAAAAAAAAATTTATTAATACACAATTAATATAAACATGTGTGTACACATGACAGAATTACATTAAGTGACAAAATAGAAAGCGATTTTCTTTTCTATATAGTGTGTTGGACTATTTTTGTTTGTTTGTTATTATTTATTTACTCTAATTATAAATTTAACTACTCCAATAAATTAGTATAGTAAAAAAGAAATCACATTCTCAGAAATCAGGCCATCCCAGGTGGGATTCGAACCCGCGACCTTTGGATGAGATGTCCAACGCTCTGTCTATTGCACTACAGGGGCACAACGAGGTGCTCTCCTTTCTATGTATGCTGTTGGACTATTATTTTTTTGTTACTATTTATTCCTTTTTTAATTTAATTGATGAATTAATATTTGAAAAAATGTATTAACATCAAGTGCCATCCACTACAGGTTTTAAAAAAATGTATTTTAACTTGAATGGATGAATAGAAAGCATTTTATTAACGATTGAAAATTTGAACAAGATATATATATATAGGGAGAGAGTGAACTAATAGCAGGAATTGAAAAAGAAATATATATATTGTTCAATGGAACTTTGCAATGTGCTATCGTTAACATTTCCCCAAAATGTTCTAGAACTTCTTAAAATTCGAAACAAGTTATGAGACATAGCCATCCTGTGATGACCATGTCTTGCCGGTTCCGCGTAAGCTAGAGGTGTGGGATTATCAAAATGAAGAGACATAATTTTAAAATACAATTTTTTATTAAGAATAACTTATATTACTTAAATTTAATTTTGACAATTATTAATTAAAGGGGAGAGTCAAGCCCAAAATTAAATCACGTATTTAAGCCGATCACGCAACTGACCCCTCAAACCCCCATATCCTAAATAATCCTGTTACCCTAATTACTTATATCTAATATTACCTTTTCCAGTTCTGGTTCCCTTTGACCTAGAAATAAAATTTCATAATTTTTATATTTGAAGATTCTTGATCCTAATGCAGCTAATTCTTACCTCAAAAATTCCACCCCAAGCTTTGTCACGCTATTGATCGGAATGATTCCCCCTAAAATCTCTGAGCCTGCTACGCTATGCTATGCTATGCTATCTCTAGGTTTGCCACGCTACCCTTTTTTATAGTATATCTCTTTTTACATATTCGATCCGTTTTTTCCTTTTGGATTGGGTTGGAAAGTTTTGCCATTAATCGTGGCCGTCAAAGAACTTAGGGAGTTAATCAGAAAAAACGCGAGAGAGTAACCCCCCCCCAAGGGAAGGAAAAACGTGATTTATTAAGGGTTCTCAATCCCCTTTAATAAATTACGTGTCTAAATCTCTATTTCTAAATTTCTTTGTTTTTCTGAGTTTTATTTAAATTTTAATTTTTAAATCTTCTTTTTTAAAATTTTATAATTTCCAATATCTATCTTGACTTTAATTTTCATTGCAATTTTAATCTTAAATTTTAACTTTTAAAATTTTCCCAAAATTTATTTTTGATTTTTAATTTTCATTACTCATTTTAAAAATTTTTTAATATTCAATTTTAAATTTTTAAACTCGTGAAAAAAATTTTTACCCCAATAACTAGGCCAACATTAATAATTACTGAATTTGGCCTACCCCTCATTTTTTACATTTCGTTACTTAAAATATTTATACATTTAAAAAACTATTATTCTGGGTGCGCAGACCCAATCTAACCCCTGCATATGGAGCTGGTACTTCTCCCCTTTCAAATTTTTTGGAAACACGTTGAAGCTATAATTTTCAAGATTTTCAGGGTCAGTCTCCCTGAAATGAAATTTATTTGAGTATCTATTTTTTTTAAATATTAATAAATTTACATATATTATTTATATATCACAAAAAAATTTTTTATCTCCATCCCTACATCGGGTTTTCCCAACAAAAACCCCAATGACCCGCGCGGGCCTGTTTTTTTTAAAAGTCCCCTTTGCCCACGCCTTTTCCCTTTGGAAACCAAAGATGCCTCAAAATCAAAAAATACAAAAAAATATATATATACACATATTATACAATTACAAAACATTTTCCATAAACCATTTTTAACAAATAACCAAAGGAATTTTGGGACCTCACGAAGTCATACATCGAAGTAAAAAATGGGGAATACAAATTTTTTTCTTCAAAAAAAATTTTTAACAAGTCAAAAGTTCCAAAATTAAATGAACACTCATTGTAGTGTTTGACTTGGCTTATAATTTTTAACCCAACGAGACTTCCTTTTTTGCAATAATTTTTCCCAAACCACTTGTTGGAAGATCAAAAAAAAAATGAAACAATAAAACCCTGTTTTTTTATATTCGGTCCCCCATATTACATTCAACGATGAGGTGTCATCACTTTTTACCCTTTTTGGTTGTACTAATTTTTTTGTTGTAAGGCTTGAAATTTTCCCTTTTGTCGCCCTTTTCCCCTTGCCTTCCCAACTGTTTTTCCCCGGGCTGGTGGGGGGTTCTTTTTTGTTCCCCCCGTCGTGGCCTTAAATTATAACTCTTTTCATATGGAACTTCAGTTGATTTTTTCTCCTGTTTTTTTTTTTCTATCTCTGGAAATAGTACTAGATGCTTTTGTCTTTTTTTTAAACTGTTATTATTCCCCTTTTTCTTTCCCACTTTTTTTTGTGGTCCACTTGTCCCCGATACACCCTGATTTTTTTAATACCTTGGTTATTTTTTAAACCCTTTTTTGTTTTTTTTCTTTCCCCCACTGAACCAGGTGATCTGACCAGTGATTTTTTTTTATGGGTCCTCTCTGTATTCTTATTTTGGGGATTTGATTGGTTACCAACCCCTTTTTGCCTCTAACCTACGTTTCCCCCGCAGATTTTTTTTTTCCCATATTGTTGACCCCATTTAATTTTTGGTGTATTTTTTTCCCTTTTGGTTTCCTGACTTGATTTTAAACTATTTGGGATACCTTTTCCCTATTTCGACCTCGTCACATTTCCTATGACGATATATTTTTTATTTGATCAAAGAAAATGTTAATTTTTTTCCTGATTTCCATATTACAATATTATTGTTATTACTAAAGTTCTTAACTTCTAGGACTCTATAAGGTCCCTCAAATTTTTTTTTAAATTTAGCACATACTTTGTTAGCAGCTGAACTTACAGGGTTTTTGTTTCCCAATAAAACCCAATCATTTACCTTTTTTTTTATGTCCTTTCTAGTCTATTATAATATTTTTTTTCCCCCCTTTCCTTTTTTTAATTTTCGTACTTAGTCTAGCTTTTTAAAAACTTTTTTTGTATATCTTTAATTTTTAATTTTTGGGGCTTTCCGATATCATAACTAGTTTTTGAAATGGTTTTAATCAATTTTTGACCTTAAAAATAATTCAGCCGGGGTTTTTTTCCCCCTTTTTTCATTCACCGCCGTACGAATAGCGTAAAAAACCCCCCGAAAATTGATCCCCAAATATCGTGTTGATCATTAACATAATTTGCAATCATTTGCACTATATCTCGATTAACTCTTTCAGTCCGATTTGCTTGTGGTCGATATGCAACGGGTTTCACATGCCTTTTTGCCCTAATCTTTCCCAAGTGCTCAAAATCTGGATATAAATTGGGGACCATTATCACTTATTAATTTTTTATTGGGGCCCAAAAGCGATATAAAGTTATTTAAAAAAAAAATCCGCTATTATACGAGATGAGGCCTTTTTTTAAAAGGGGGATAATTTCAGCCCATTTGCTTTGGAAAAAAGGGTCGGTTATTACTAAAATATAGGGGGGTTAAGCCCTTTTTCTCGATATAGGATTTGGGGCCCAATAAATCTTAAAGTCACTATCTTTTCGGGTAATTTTTATATAATTGGGTTTAACCGACCAGCTGGTAACGCGTTTTTTTTAGTTATTAACTTGGCACATATGGCATGTAGAGACATATTGACCCAAAAAATTTTCTATGTACGGGGGAAAAAAAAAAACGTCCCCAATTTTTATGATACGTTTTAAATCTGCCTACGTGTCCACTTATTGGCTTGTCAGAAATTTTCTATTATTTCATTCCTTAAAAATTTTGGGAAAGTATACACGCATTTCCAACCCAATGACGTTTGGTGTTTCCCTAAAATAACAATCCTTCAATTAAACGGAAATCGTGGGGCCAATTCTCCTATCGTTGCATTAACCGGGTTATCTTCCGGGTTTTCCCAAATATCTTTTATATATGACCTTTAAATTTTTATTTTTCTGTTCCTTTTTTTTAATTGCCCCGAAGTACCCCCAAAAAGATTATGGACAATTAATTTTTTCACCAATTATATTATTCCCCTTTTTGGTAAAAATGTAGCCACCATGTTTAACTTCATTTTTTGACCCAATAACGTGTAATTTCCTTTTTTACCTTTTTTTCTTTTTAACCAAATTTTTTTTTTGAATTTTTTAAAGATTTTTTTTTCAAAAAACTAATACGATTTTTTACCCACTTATGAAATGTCCCAGAATACATGGGTATTCTAAATCTTTCAGCACATGAAATGACCAATTTTTTGAATTGTCTGATGTGAATTTTTTAAATTTTACAACCCTATGTTTTTTGGGATTTCGCACCCCGGGTGTTATTACCTGGGGTCGGATTTTTTATTTGTTTTTTAGGGAAAAATATTTTTATACTTTTCCGATATAAAAAATTTATCTGCTCCGGGGGTCCAAAAGCGCTTTCAAAAAAGTGTTATTTAATAAATATAGGGCCCTGGGGAAGTTCTACGGGGGCTATACAATTGGGGGAAAGTCTAATTGTCTCTCGGGCGACACCTCTTTAGGTTGGGGTCATTAACCTTTTCAATTTTTTAATCGTCCCCTTTGGGTCCTTTTCGCCTTTGATTGAAATTATTTTTTCCGAACCCTTATTTCTACGGTCCCCTTATTAAAAATTTTCATTTCGCCATTTCCGAAATGAGTAACCCCCGTTGCTGAATTTTTTGATCATTATTATTAAATCTATTCCTCCGAACCCCCCCTATTATTTTGACGGGTATTCCCGAAAACTCATTTCTGTTATTTGGTCTACCCCCTTATTTCCGAAATTTCCCCCAGTTTCTACCAAATTTGCTTCAAAAATTAGGCATCCTATGCGCATTTTGGGCCTGTCTTTCTATATTATGGTTCCATAACCCCTTTGTAATTTGCAAGAATATCTTCTTCGAATTTAGCCAGGGCTTCTAAAAAATTGTATCGTATTTTTTGGATTTCTAACTTCCCGTAGTCCCGTACCTGTGGTTTTGAGTCGAACCAAAATATGATCCAATTTAAATCTGCTTGGGGACATTCCCAATTCTAAACCCCTTTTATTTTTTAATCTATAAACGAAATCGTGCCTTTTTTTATTTCTTTCCCCCCCTTTTTGATGCATAAAAACCCCACTGTAGTTCTTTTTATTTTTGATCGCGGGGGAAAAACCTTCGCTAATTCAGCTTTTTAGTTGCGCAAAAAACCCTGGCTGTATTTTTTTACTAACAACGAACCAAATATCGAATACCAATCTTGAGCCCTTCCCCCGGATGACTTTTTTAAATAAGCAAACAGATTACCGGGATTTCAAGTAACTGTATATTATTGTCGATGCACTCGATAAACTCTGCAACATTCTCCGACCCTGAAAAGTACATTTCAGGTAGAATTGTATTTCCACCTACATTACCTAACCCAGAATTAAATACGTTCGGGCGCATTGAGACATAGCCATCCTGTGATGACTATGTCTTGCCGGTTCCGCGTAAGCTAGAGGTGTGGGATTATCAAAATGAAGAGACATAATTCTTAATACAACTTTTATTAAGAATAACTTATATTACTTAAATTCTAATTTTGACAATTATTAATTAAAGTGAGAGTCAAGCCCGAATTAAATCACGTATTTAAGTCAGATCACGCAACTCGATCCTCTATCCCAATTATCCTAAATAATCCTGTTATCTAATTACTTATATCTAATATTACCTTTTCCAGTTCTGGTCCCTTGACCTAGAGAATATAATCTATAACTTTATATTTGAAGATTCTTGATCCGCAATGCAGCTAATTCTTGATCCTCAAGATTCCACACTAAGCTTTGTCACGCTATTGATCGGAATGATTCCACACTACAATCTCTGAGCCTGCTACGCTATGCTATGCTATGCTATCTCTAGGTTTGCCACGCTATCCTTTTATAGTATATCTTATTTACATATTCGATCCGTTTCTCTTCTTGGTATTGGGTTGGAAAGTTTTGCCATTAATCGTGGCCGTCAAAGAACATAGGAGTCATGTTAATCAGAAAGACGCGAGAGACGTCACAGTTAAATCAATTAAATCCGTTAAAGCATCCATTGTTTTGTGTAAGATCTGTTAAAAACTTTCTTCAGGAAAAATTAAATCGGAGTGGATAAAGTTCTATTTTATGAATAAGTTTAAATAAAAAGACGCTAACGCATTGACGAAGTACCCATTTTCTCACTGTCTGAACAATAAAGCTGCATTCACACCAAGGCTGTCAGCGTCAAGCGTTGACTGTCTAGCCAATCAGAGACTTCATTTGGCCCGAGATGAAGTCCCTGATTGGCTAGACGCTCAACGCTTTCAGTCTTGATGCCGAGTGGTCATGATCGAGAATTCGTTGATGGTACTGTACCCACCTAGTTACGGGTTTAAGTCTTGGTGTCACTAAAGACTTGTTGTGTAGAGAGCCGATGCGCGTTAAATCTGTCGAGGTTCGCAATTTTCACGTGGTGTGATGTGGTTGTCAGAAGATTGGAGTGTCAGCTCTGCTGTCGTACTCGTCACTTAATCTAAGTGCAAAATTACATTCTCAATAGTTCTTAAGGAATTCACAAAGGGTAAAGCGAGGTCAAGCGTCTAGTTAATCAGAGACTTCATTTCGCCCGAGATGAAGTCTGATTGGCTAGACGCTTGACACTCGACGTTGTACGCCTTGGTGTGAATTCAGCTAGATCACCATCCGGTATAGTGGTTAGCGACGCTTACTGCGATGCCGTAGTGTCTGGGTGAGACATCGATGTTTGTGTTGTAATACTTCTCTTTGTGATGTGTGCTTCACGCTTACTTCTATACAAGTTCCCGTGTGATCAGTTGTGCATGGGGCCCCAATTTCGGGAAAAACACACATTCTCTTACCACGTTCGAACCCTTGCATTTACATGTTTTGTCTCTCGAATAAATTCGGTCTATCGGAGTCTTGCAAGTTAAGCTCCTACAGAAAAGTAAGGTTTCTGAAACGAGAGGGACTTATGAAAGAGCTGCTAATGAAAAAAAAGCTCTCAATGCTCCTCTGGTTTTTCTTTTTATAACAAACGGGAAGGAAATGGGCTTCCGTGTTTGTGTATTCTTGCAGTATCTATCTCAAGATAGAAGATTTTAAATGGAGAAATATTCAAAGTTTACATAAAGTCTTTTGTCCTAAAAAAAACTTCAACTGGTTAAAAAAAAAGAATCGATGTATTTAAAAAAACTCCTATATTAAAAAAATAATTAAAAACATCAAAGAAAATCGGCTACCTACTAATCAGGGCTAAATAAGACATTACTTCCCTTCTTTGGCTTTTAATTCAGGTGTTTGAATCTGATACATCAAATTAGTTTTATAAAAAAATAGTTTGACGAAAATTTATTCATACTAAACTTTTCACGCTTCATTAAAATGGGACACAGTTAGATTAAATTGATAAAAGTTGGTCAAAAAATTAACTTATTTTTTAGTTTAAATTAGTCTTTATAGATTTTTTTTATAAGCTAACAAAATTTGAAAGCCTTGTGTCAAAAAAAAATACTCCAGAGTTATAACTTTTATGTTCGTTTTATTCACATCACAATGGCAAATAAGAACTTAAAACTGATTTATCTCAGAATGAAAAATAACTCTAGTTTGATTTTCATTTAAAATTCTAAGGTGGTTTTTTTTTCTCGTGTGTGTGTATTGTGCCAAATGCTTTGAAATTTTTTCTATTTCTCTCAATACATGAAACAAAGTATGCGTTTTTATAAATCAAAGCAATACTTATTTTTTTAAAATAAAATAGTTGAAATTAGAATTTATACACTTTTTAAGGAATTTTCAATAAGCATTCGTAAAAATAAAAATATCTCTCTCTCACTAAAGCTATCACAAAACCCATAAGAACATCCATTATACATAGTTCATTGTACTTGTATATAAATCCACACACACAATTCCTTGATTGTACTTCAATTATTGTAGAAGGAGTAGCCTTTTGAACTCACTTTTCATGTATTTTGAAATTTTTGTTTAAAATATTAAGTGGTTAGCCTTTTGTGGTATTTTAAACACACATACACACACAAAAAACTGTTTTACATAATATACATACATAAGAAAACCCCCAAAAATTGTAGAAACCATTAAATCAAAGATTGTTTCCTTTTAAATCGTACCATGTCTCCCTAAACAACTTTGCATACACAAAATAAATAAATAAGTAATAAAAAATGAATTGTATTAGGTTAAAAAGTATATATTAGCCCATTTTACAAACATAATTAATTCATAAATAAAATCACTGTAACTCGACATTTATATATATAACGAAAGTTAACAAGAAATACTTTTGTAATTCGTAACTTTTTTTGGCCACACAAGATCATTTTGCATACAAAATTATTCATGGCATTGAAAAAGTAGTTTAGTTTTATTCGGTTCGTAACTCCTCTAAAACTAATTCTTAAAAAATATTATCAGCAAAGTAGAAAAGAAATCATTAAGAGATAAAATAAATAAATAAATAAAAAACTATATGCATCACATTGTTAATTAATGTGACAATAGTTAATTTTTATAAGTTGTAGTTAATAGTTAATTAGTTCATAATTTTTTAGTAGTAATGTTGTCAGATGTTGATTGAACTCCTTATACACATTTCGAATTACATTCCATAATAATATTGTTGTAATTTTTAAAGGTTAGAACTCTTTTAAAAGTATCTAAATTTTCACTGTAAATAACAAAAAAAAAAAAAAAAAAAAATCCTCTATTAATCAAAACAAAAATTTAAAATGAAATATTATGATCATCGGACAAAATATTTTTAAGATTTTTTTTAATAGCACAATATAGATATGTGTATATAAACAAGATACAGATACGTAGCAAAACAATAAAAATTATAAGCAACTAAATTCATAACTCAAAATTACTTGGCAGTCAATTACGTATTCTCCACTGAATTCAAAACTGACATTAGATTTGTGCTTTTTTTTTCCTCTCGTAAGGTTTAAATAAATTTTCAAATTTGATATAATTGGGTAAACATCTTTAAATATTAAGATACTTCAAAAAGTTTATCAAAATTTAAAAAAATAGAACTTTAAATCAAATGCATTTTGTTTCCCAATGTTCGTTCTCATTGTTGCTAAATATGTATTTTTATAAAAGAAAGTATCTGCAAAAGGCGAAAGTTCACAACAGCAAAGCGCATGAGCAAATTGGCTGGAGACATGTGTGTGCTCTGCTTTATCATATGATAATGACATCACGAGAGTTTATGAAATGGTTGGCTGAAACACGGGATTGTAGTTATCATGTGACTAGGACGTCACGTGTGAATTTAGTCCATTTAAAACAAGTGATTGCACATTTATCATGTGACCATCAGGAATTTAGTCCATTTGTGTGTGAAATATTTCCTTTAAACTGTAGCCCAGTGGTCAAGGTATCGGATCATGGCAGGCATGTCAGGAGTTCGAGCCCAGTACCACTTAAGACCCGCCGTGTAGGGGAGCGATGCACGTTAAATCTGTCGAGAGCTCAAACGTCCTCCCGTTGGTGTGGTGTGGTAGTTAGGAGAGGGTGGTGCCAGCTCAGGTGTCGTCCTCGTCACCTGACCACGGTTCAAAATGACGAGGTCTGCCGTGTCAAAGCTCCTCGCATTCGAACAGTGTGCACGCCAATATTCACTCACTTATTACAATATAAATGCATATTTTAATATAGCACAATCTGTATTATACAAAATGCTTGGATATGAAATCTTAAAACTATAGTTCAATAAAAAAAAAAAAAACAATACCAGCAATCGACCTTCAGTCCGCCTGAAAATAAAAGACAAATCAATTGTAAAACAAAAGTCGTGCCAAAATATTAAAATGCTGGCTCAAGCTTAAATATTAAACACTGAAGCATTAATTATGAAGAAAAAAATTTATGAAATAAAAAAATATGACTTGTGAATGTTTAAGGAAAAAAGGAAGACATATGTCGTCACCGATCAGGAAAAACTAATACAATAAATGATCACATCAAAGATGAATTTTAAACTGTAACAATTCAAACTGAAAAAAAACACCAAGAATACTAATCAGACAAGGAAATAACCCATTTTTTTATGTGTAGGAATTATTACCACTTAATCCCGTAAAAAACAACAACAATTGGATTGTTGCCAGAGTGAGAGGAAGCATATTAAAAAAATTCTTATTTGAATTGTATGTGTGTATGTGACAAAAACAGTTTAAATCGTTCTTTAAGATTCTGTAGAAAAGTGAAAGGTATACGACTAAAGATCTAAAGAAAAGAAAAAATTTTTTTAAACTGAATATTAAAAAAGAATAACGAAGGAAATATTGTTATTTTTGGCGAGTCTTTCTGGACTAATACGTGACCTATTTTCATGCAAGTTTTAGTAATTTTCATAACAGGAATCGTTCTTATAATTCGTAAGATAATAACGAAAAGCTGAGAGATTCATCAATAGGATATAAACAAACTATTTTTATTTGGATTTATTTCATACCGTTTTCATATCTACATACGAGTACATATACAATATTCCCGGCCGAGAATTTCCATTCAGATATTAAGACGCGCGCGAATTAACAGTCAATATTTACATCTCCCACTCTATAAATTTAATGTAAATAGTTCTGACTTGTGAATCTGAATAAATCTTTCCCGTAGCAAATGGGAATGTATCTATTTTCCGGCTTTGGAATTAGCATTACGTTTGTCTCCTTATTGACCATTGTAAAGTTGATTTTACTTAAAAATTTATCCTACCGCGTATAATGGGAAAATGTAGTACATTAAATGAAACTGGATCTAAAAGTATTTACATTGCATGACTTGGGAAATGAGCTAAAATTCAAGTTTCCCGGTGCCGTTCTTGTCATGACCAGCGGTCGCCAAACTTGTTGACCTCTCGGACCAGTAAATCCATAATTTAAATCCCGCGGACCTCTAATACGATTTTTTAAGTGTTAAATATATTTATAAAAATGAAGATTTGAAAACTACGAAAGCAGTTCAAAAACTTGTGAAAAATGCAATGATTATTTATACTTGTCAAAAAAAAAAAAAAAAAAAGATTTTTACAGTAAGTAAATAATGAATTAATAAAAGAGTTAATTTTACATCAATAATTTCCTTATTTGTAACAATTTTAGTTGAATTAAGATTGTTTCTTCTATCAACTTAGAGCTAAAAATGTATAACTCGTAAAATTACATAGGTGACCTGTTTCACAGATAACGCCCAACCCGCACGATCGTGCGGGTACCGTCTAAGTTCCAGGGGGGGAACGGGAATTTTTTTTATTATTTTTCCCAATGTCATTGGGGTCCAAATAGTATTGATAACCAGAAGAATTTATTGTTTGAAGATAAAAATAATTCGGGTCTTGAAGGGTTATATATTTAAATAAAAAAATAATTATTATTGCTGAATTTTGTGTTCTACTCTTTTATTTTACTATGCTATATTTAAGCTAGGTTTAGTTTGTACACTAAAATTAATAAATTATTTATTTGCATACTTAATTAAAAAAAAAGCATTAATTTTTTTGCCTGCTGAGGCAACATGGTCAAGTTCTAAGAAGCTACAGGAATTTTCAATAATTTGTGAATGAAAAAGGATGTGTCTCTCTAGAAGAAAATGAGTTTATTTTTTAATTGAAGTACATTAAGACCCCGCTTAACGCTGTTTCGTTTAGCTCTGTTTCGGTTTAACGCTCTTTTATTTGAATTGTGGGATTCATAAAAATAGCACGCAGCGTTAGGCTTCCCAATATCCGAAGCAATTTATCTGTGTTTCTTCTTTCCGGCGGTATTATACGAAAGTATTTTTTATCGTTTCAAACATTTGTTGACGTTATTGTAAGTATAAATTTATATAATATGACGATTGCTATAGTGACAAATATTATTTTTAGTTTTTATCATGGGTGATAATAAAAAAACACGAAAATAAAGCATAAAAAAAGCATTTAACTAGAAACTAAAATGCAAGTGATTAGAAGATTAGATACTGGTGAACGACAATCTCAAATTGGTGCTGCATTGAATTTGGCAACTTCAACAATAAGGACCATTCTTAAAAATAAAGAAAAAGTACTGTCATCGGTAACTACAAATACGACAAGCTCTGCAACTAGAATTACCCGTTCTAGAAATAATACAATAGAGGAAATGGAAAAACGACTTTGTATATTGCGACATAGCCATCCTGTGATGACCATGTCGTGCCGGTTCCGCGTAAGCTAGAGGTGTGGGATTATCAAAATGACATGACATAATAATTTAATACAACTTTATTAAGAATAACTTATATTCTTTAAATTCTAATTTGACAATTTTAATTAAAGTGAGAGTCAAGCCCAAATTAAATCACGCATTCAAGTCAGATCACGCAACCAGATCCTTTATCTCAATTATCATTAATAATCCTATGCATCTAATTACTTATATCTAATATAATTTTTCAGTTCTCCTCTTTACCTAGAAAATGGCATCTATAAACTTTATAAAACGATGATTCCAACTTCTTTTATCTTAGGCTTTCTATTTTTCCCAAAAAAACTATCGGACTGCTAACTCTTGATCTGTAAGATTCACACTAAGCTTGTCACGCTATCGATCAGAATGCTCCACAATACTATCTCTGAGTCTGCCGCGCCATATCTTATCATCAAAGCTTCTATCCTTTTATAGTATATCTCATTTACATATTATGATCGTTTATCTTCTTGGTATTGGGTTGGAAAAGTTTTAAGTATTAATCGTGGCCGTCAAAGAACATAGGAGTTATGTTAACAGAAAGACGCGAGAGAGACGTCACACCCCCTCCACAGTTGAAAACGTGATACTTCTAAGGGTTCTCAATGCCCTTAATAAATTACGTGTCTAAATCTCTATTTCTAAATTTTCGCTTTCTGAGTTTTATTTAAATTTTAATCTTAAATCCTCATTTAACTTTATAATTTCCAATATTTATCTTGACTTTAATTTTCATTGCAATTTTAATCTTAAATTTTAACTTTATAATTTCCAATATTTATCTTGACTTAATTTTCATTACTTCATCTTAGAATTAAATTTTACCATTCAATTTAAATTTAAACTCGTGACAATAAATTTACCCAATAACTAGGCCAAATATCATTAATAATTACTGGCTGCTTAATTTATGCCCACTCTCACTTTACATTCAGTTACTTCTAAAATATTTATACACTTAAATATTCTAAAACAAATATTCTGGGTGCGCAGACCCAATCTAACACTGCATATGGAGTTGAACTTTCGCTCCCTTCTTGTTGAAGTTATAATTCGTATATTCTTTCAAGATTTTCAGGGTCAGTCTCCTGAAATGAAAACTATTTGAGTCTCTATTTCCATAATATCAATCAATTTATATATTATTTATATATCACAATAAATTTTTTATCTCCATATCCCACACATCTGGTTTCAACAAAACTCAAATGAGCCGCGCAGCGCCGTTATTATTATTAAGGTGCCCTGACTACGCCGCGCTTCCCTGAACCAGATGCCTCATAATACGTAAATAATACAACAACATATATATACAATATTATTATACAATTACAAACATTTTCAATGTTCATTATAACAAATAACCAAAGGAATTTTCGCATCTCACGAAGTCATACATCGAAGCAAACAAATGTGTGATTACAAATGCTTTCTTCAGAAAAATTTTAACAAGTCAAAAGTTCCAGTACCAAATGAACACTCATTGTAGTGTTTGACTTGGCTTATAACTTTTAAGCACCGCCCGAGACTTCCTTTTGCAATAATTCTTCCGACCACTTGTTGGAAGATCATAAAAAATGAAACAATACAACCTGATTTTTTATATGTTTTCTCCCACATTCACGTTCAACGATGAGGTGTCATCACCATTCCCTCGGTTGTACCGGAATTTCGTTGTAAGGCTTGTAATCTCCTTGTCGTCCTTCCTTTGACTCCCAACTGTGTCCTTGGCTGGTCGGGGGTTCTTCTGTTCTCGTCGGCCTTAGGAGACTGTATCTTGCTCATCTGTAACTTCAGTGCACTTCTTTGTTCCTTTTCCTGCTTCTAGAAATAGTACTGGATGACATTTGTCTTTATTATTATTTGTCACCCCCTTTTCTTTGCCACTCTTTCGTGGTCCACTTGCCCCGACACACCTGATCTTTTAATAATTCCCTATTATATTTAAACCTGTTGTTTTTATTTTCATTCCCTAATGAACTAGGGTAGTGATCTGACCAGTGATTTGTTTTTATGGGTCCTCTGTATTTTATATTGATTTGATTGGTTACCAATCCCTTTACCTCTAACCTACGTTTCCCCACCGCAGATTTTCTTTCCCATATTGTGACTCATTTAACTTCTTGGTGTACTTTTCCGAAGCAATGAGTTTCCTGGACTTGATCTTATACTATTTGGGATACCTGTTCCTACTCCGACCTCGTCACATTCTATGACGATATATTCTTATTTGATCTACGTTAACTGTTAATCTTTTCCTGATTTTAGTATATTACAATACATAAAATTCTTAACTTCTAAGACTCTATAAGGTCCCCTCAAATTTTTATTAAATTTAGCGCATACTTTGTTAGTTGCTGAATCCTACAGGGTGTTTCCAATAAGACCCAATCATTTACCTTTATTTTATGTTTTTCTACGTCTGGTTATAATATTTTTCCCACCTTCCTGTTTAATTTTCGTACTTAGTCTAGTCTTTTAAAGCTTTTTCTGTATACTTTGAATTTTTGAATTTTGAACTTTCCGATATCATAACTAGTTTTTGAATGGTGTAATCGAATTTTGACCTAAAAATAATTCAGCCGGTGTTTTTCCTGTTGTTTCATTCACCGCCGTAATGAATAGCGTGTAAGCAAACTCACGGGTAATTGATCCCGCATCAAGTTAATTACAACATAATTTGGTAATCATTTGCACTATATCTCGATTAACTCTTTTCAGTCCGATTTGCTTGTGGTCGATATGCAACAGTCTTCACATGCCTTATGCCTAATCTTTCACTTAAGTGCTCAAAAATCTCGGATATAAATTGGGGACCATTATCACTTATTAATTTTATTGGAGCTCCATAACGCGATATAAAGTTATCAAAAAAATATCCGCTATTATACGAGATGAGGCCTTTAAGAGGTATAATTTCGTACCTATTTGCTGAAATGACTGGTTATTACTAAAATATAGCGGTTACGTCTTATTCTCGATATAGGATACGGGCCTAATAAATTCCAATAACGTCACTATCTCATTCGGATAATTTGATATAATTGATTTAATCGACCAGCTAAAATCTGCTTTTATAGTTATTAACTTGGCATTATGGTGCTGGTATATCATATTGATCAATACCCTTTCTGGGCGTACGGAAATAACAAACGTCCCGAATTTATGATACGTTTTAAATCTGCCCAAGTGTCCAGCGATTGGCTTGTCATGAAATTCTTCATTATTTCATTCCTTAAAGATTTTGAATGTATACACGCATTTCACCTAATGACGTTGCGTGTTTCGCATAAAATAACAATCCTTCAATTAAAACGAAAATCGTGGACCACCTCACATATCGTTGCATTAACCGAGTTATCTTCCGGGTTTTCTAAATATCTATATATGACCTAATTCTAAATATTTTTTGTTCATTTATTAATTGTTCTCAAGGAAGTAAGTACCAAATCCTTTTGATTATGGCACAATTAATTTTATCACCAATTATACTTTTAATTGATTCCTTGAAAGAATGTCAGCCACTGCATTTTTGATTTCCGGTCTATGTTCCCATTCTATATTGAATTCTGTTAACTTTAGTGCCCATCTAATCATCCTACTCGACAAATTTTGCCATGTGTTAGGCGTGTTAATGCGGCGTGATCTGTTATTACCTTTAATTGGTAATATTCCTAAATATGTTCTAAATTTGTTCGCTAACGCCCATACTACCGTTGTGACATCTCTTTCGGTTACTGTGTAATTCCTCTGCGTTGTTCAGTGTAATGCGACGCAAATGTACCACTGGTCTGTTTTGCTGGTTAAGTACTGCTCCTAAAACCACCGAACTGGCATCTGTAAATAACTCGAATGGCTCCCCGAAAGCTTGGTAATTTTAAAACTGGCGCTTTGTGCCACGCCTCCCTTGACCTCTCTTCGAATGCCTTTGTGCTTCATTGACCAGACAAATTTTTAAATTTCGTTTACTATAAAGTGGTTCACAAATATCCGCATAATTTTTAATAAATTTCAAGTACCACTGGGACATACCTAAAAACTTGACACCTCTTTATTACGGGCGGTTTCTATCTCTTGTATAGCTCTAACCTGTCTCATCCGTTTTAATTCTTCTTTACTTCACGTACTAATCCTAAATATTTCAATTCATCGCACCCAAATTTACATTTTTCTTTATTTAATGTTAATCCTGCATCCTTAACAACGAAAAAAAAACTTCCCCTTAAATGTTCAACATGGTGAGGCGAATGATGAGACGTACACAACGTCATCCATGTAACCATCACAAACCCTAATACCGGTTTTAGATTATGTCAATTGCTTTTTGAAAGTGGGAGCTGCTCCTGATAAACCGAATGGCATCCGCTTGAAAGCATAAGTGCCACTTTTAATACAAATGCGGTCTTAACTATATCAAGGGATTTACTGCCATTTGAAAGTACCTTTACCTCTTAGGATCACATGATGACATTATTGTTGTATATGGTATGTTCGTTAATAAATCATCTATTAACGGTAAAGGGTATCGCGATACTTTTGTGATCGAATTCTAATTTTCTATAGTCTACTGCAATCTATATGCTTCCGGATTATCCGGTGGTAACCCATTATTTTTCTTGCATAATACAAACAGGTGACGCGTATGGGGATCGAATTGAACAATCGTTTCCTCTGTAACATTTTTTGTATGTGAAAATCTATTATTGCTGCTTAGTGCGATCATACCTATAAGGCCTTGAAGCTACTGGTGGTTATATCTCCCGTGTCATAATTTCATGGTATAAAACATGAGTAAGACCCGGTTTTGTCTGAAAATAACCCTTCTTTTAAAACTACTTCAAACAAAATTTTGTAGTTTTTTGTTTTTCTACTTCAATTTTGTTTTAGATAAATCTATCTCAACTTTTTTCCTTTAATTGGTTCAACCAATCTTATTTTATTTGGAGAATCTGGAATTTTCAACGATTTTTGATTAAAATCTAATACGATTCTGACGCACTTATGAAATCTATACCTAGAATACATGGGTATTCTAAATCTTTCAACACATGAAATGACCAATTTCTTTCGAATTGCTCCGATCCTAATATTCAATTCTTGGCTAACTCTGTTTTGCATTTCGCCCCTGTGCTGTTGCCACTACATTTTTAATGGCTTATAGAAAAAAATATTTTCTTATATACTTTTCCGATATAATGATTTATCTGCTCCGGTGTCCCATAAGGCTTCAAAAAAATGTGTTATTTAATAAAAATAGGGAACGTGGGAAGTTCTGCACGGGTGCTAAGGTACATATCGGAGAAAGTCTAATTGTCTTCTCTTGTCGACACCTCTTGGAGGTTGATCATTAACCTTTACAATATTTTAATCGTCCCCTTATGTCCTATCGCCCGGATTGAAATTATCACTCGAACCCTTATTTCTACGGTCCTCTATTAAAATTATCATTTCGCTCATTTCGGGAATGAGTAACCCCTGTTATTAACCTCTGATCATTATTATGAAAATCCTATTCCTCTCGAACCCTCTATTACTTTTGACGGCTATTCTCGTAAGATTCATTTCACTGTTGGCTTGGTTCACGCCTTATTTCAGAATTCCTCCAGTTTCATCATTACTTCAAATTAGGGCATCCTATGCGCATTTTGACCTCGTCTTTCTATATTATCGTTCCCATAACCCTTTGTAATTTGTAAGAATATCTCTTCGAATTTAGCCAAGACTTCTAAAAGTTGTATCGTGTTTTGTGGATTTCTTGACTTCCACGTAGTCCTTGTATCTGTGGTTCGGCCGAACTAAAATATGATCCACCAAGTCTGCTTGGGACATTCCTAATTCTAAACTTCTCTCTATTTTTAGTAATCTATACACAAAATCAGTAGCATCCTGATTTCTTCCCTGCTGGGATGCATAAAACTCCGACTGTAGTTCTTTCTTATTTTTGACCGCGGGAAAAGCCTTTGCTAATTCAGCTTTGAGCTGCGCAAAATCCGTGGCTGTATTTTGCACCAACAACGAACCAAATATCGAATACCAATCTTGAGCCCTTCCCCTGAGATGACTTTTTAAGTAAGCACATGACAGATTACTTGGGATTTCAAGTAACTGTATGTTGTTATCTATACACTCTATAAACTCTGCAATGTTCTCCGACCCTGAAAAGTACATTTCAGGTAGAACCGTACTTCCACCTACATTACCTAACCCAGAATTAAATACGTTCGGGCGCCATTGCGACATAGCCATCCTGTGATGACCATGTCGTGCCGGTTCCGCGTAAGCTAGAGGTGTGGGATTATCAAAATGATGAGACATAATAATTCTTAATACAACTTTTATTAAGAATAACTTATATTACTTAAATTCTAATTTGACAATTTTAATTAAAGTGAGAGTCAAGCCCAAATTAAATCACGTATTCAAGTCAGATCACGCAACTAGATCCTTTATCTCAATTATCATTAATAATCCTATGCATCTAATTACTTATATCTAATATTACCTTTTTCAGTTCTCCTTCCTTTACCTAGAAAATGGTATCTATAAACTTTATAAACGATGATTCCAACTTCTTTATCTTAGGCTTCTATTCTTTCCCAAAACTATCGGACTGCTAACTCTTGATCTGTAAGATTCACACTAAGCTTTGTCACGCTATCGATCAGAATGCTTCCACAATACTATCTCTGAGTCTGCCGCGCTATATCTTATCATCAAAGCTTCTATCCTTTTATAGTATATCTCATTTACATATTATGATCGTTTATCTTCTTGGTATTGGGTTGGAAAAGTTTTGCCATTAATCGTGGCCGTCAAAGAACATAGGAGTTATGTTAACAGAAAGACGCGAGAGACGTCACAATATGGATTGACGACGAAATTGAGCGCAAAATGCCATTAAGCCAATCTACCTTCTTGATAAAATGGCAGAAAATTGGAAATATAGAAGAGACTGAATGATCTGAAATGTTAGCATACTAACTTAGAATTTTATTTATTTTTATATGCATATTCGTTTATTACGTTTCTATATTTGTAAGAAATAAATTTTTGTTTTATTGTTATAAAAAACATAATTAATAAATTTAATCATAAAATACCTGACCAATTTTCTACCCATCTTCCCCTAACCCCATTATTTACATGAGGAGATAACCTCGTTTAATGCTGTTTCATATTACGCTCTACTTAGATGGAACGTGTACCCCGCGTTAAGCGGGGTCTTACTGTACTTGGGGCTGTAGTATTGGTACTAATTAACCCCATTTCAATTAATTTCAGTTGAAAAAAATATTTGAAATGCGATTATTTCGAGCCTTAAGCTCGATCATGGAAATAAAATTAAATTTGCATCTCAGAATGCCACTGTATATTATTCTTATTCTTTTTTGAAAATTAAATAAAGACTTCAGAATAGAGCCAATTTGTCCTTATTTCTAGCATTAATGAGTATATGCGTAAGCTACATAAATAATTAATCATACAGACTCAAGAGTATCCACTTAGAAACCTTCGATGACATCGGGTCTCTGTATCACGTACGTTGCCATTATTTCTAGAGAGGATACAATCAAAAATAAGACTCATTTCTCGTAGACGAAAATGAATCCATTGATTGTTTTCACCGATGGGAAATGGCCACGAAAACTTTTGTCCAAATATTACCAATAAGTGAAACAGACAAACGTCATCTCTTTTGTCTGTATCGATTTCCGGTTCCCCGAGCAGTCAATGATTTCTTCATTATCCCGTACTGTCATCTTCCCATTGCCTTCATCTGTCCTCTTGAGACAACAATGAATTAATTAGATGGGGTCCCTTGCACCCAACCGCACGTGAGATTAATTACCGCTTGAAATCTCGGTGACTGGGGGCTTAATGCCCTGTCGGTTCGAAGAAGGATCCCTGCAACTTTAATGTTTTGATATATACTCGGTGTTTTATTGAAATATAGCTGACATTGTTAATTAAAATTGCTTAAGAAGGATAAAGTGACATCGTATTGCTCTACGTATCTCCTTCAACCTTACGCCTTTATGAAAAAAAAAAATAATTGTGCTTGGTAAAATTGTAATGTGTGTCCATTTCGTAATGAAAATCTACACATGTTTGTGAAATTGTTTCGGAAATTATCTCTTCGTATTTCATATTTCAAGAGGAGGAAGCTGGTTCATTAAATTAAATAGGTAAAATTTCCGTGTTTTGACCTCTGAGTATAATAGCTAGTTGACACCTTACCTTATTGGATGTTTATTATCATTTCTGTCACACACACGTAAGATCGTATTAGTTTTAAGATATTGAAAATAATTTATTTTTCAGCAATGTTTTTACTTCTTTAAAAAAATTTCACATTATTTGATTTTCGTCTTTTCATATATATTTTTCTTCCAAATTAATTATGTTTCTGTATTAGTATTTTTAATATTTCACACGCGTATAGTTTTTTAAGGAGATTTAATAACCTTCATTTGACAGATTAGTTTTTAAATTATTTTACTGTGATTCTTATTAAGTGCATTTTTTCGGTTTACGTGCTTTCTTAGTTACTGTAATAATACTTATTTTATTTCTGTATGGTACATCTGATGGGTGCTTCAAGGAAGTTCATGACCATTTCTGAAAATAAAAACAACAACAACAATAACAAAAAATATCGAATGGGAGATGTAAATTTTTTTATCAACGATCATTGGATAGTGCCTGAGAAGTGGCAAATTATAGTGCATTAAAGTTACAAAGGACAAAATATGGAATATAGTTAAAAAAAAACACATTGATTTATTGAATAGAAATAATGTTTTAATAAGGCATACTACTTTCTAACAGCAGAGAAGTCATGTTGTTAAAAATAAAGTACAGTCGAACCTCCATACAACTCTATATTGCGAATTTTTTCCTGGAACCTTGAACATTTCACGATTTTCTTTGTAAAATAACCAATAGCGAAGTGAATTTTCCATATAACGAACTTTTTTCTTGTGATTCAATTTTTTTCACCCTATGTTTTAAGCATTTCTGGACATTTCAAGTTATTTTCTCTTTTAACACATTTTATGGTGGTCATAAAGGGAGTTTTGGTGCAATTCAAAGATGTAAGATGTATATATATATTATGAAACAAACATTTTTTCAATCAAAAAATGAAAAAAGAACTCAAACAAAATTAATAGATTTTATGAGTACTTAAGCTAAACAATGTATTTGGTAATGTATGTTTAGAATCTCTAATTATAAAATAATGTATGTTTAAGATTACTTGTAAGCTTTAAAAATTAGAAAATTTCCTTAAAATTCATTAATTTTCATTTTAAATTATTTTCTTAATGCTGAAAATGCAGTATATTCTTCGATATTCTTTTGCTTGTTTTCCTTGCAGTTTTTGTTTGTTTGTTTGTTTCTTTTTTTTTTTTTTTGATGGGTAAGATATATAAAATATATTAATATTAATTTACAAAAAGATGCTAATAATTACTTTTTTAATATATAGTGTTTATGAATTTAAAATTTGTTTTATGTGGTTTATATAAAGTATATTAAGAGATGAACCTCTATATAACAAATTTTCCATACAACGAACTTTTTGGGGGATTTAGCGACTTCGTTATATAGAGGTCCAATTGTATTTTGCTTTGTGAAAACTGTTTAGACCTAGGTTCGTATTCTTTAGCGAATCAAGACTTAAAACTCTTTCGATTATGACAAATGGGCCGAAACAGATTAAGAAACATTTTTCTTTTATAAATTGGATTGGAAACATTAGGATATAATGAAAAGAAATTTTCACTAGAATTCTTGATAAAGTAGTTATTATTATTATATACTTAGGGTACTCTCTCTCACTTGCCAACAAAGGTTTTTTTCAGGTCTCCAGTCTGTCTTGCAGTTTTGAACCATGGTCAGATGATAAAATTGACTCTTGATTTAGTACTTCACGCTCTAAAGTTACATCATCGTGTGAGTTTCGAGCACCAATAGATTTAAGTAGCCTCGACTTCTTCAGATAAAAGGTCCTTTTTGAAACCAAGACTTGGACGCGCAGCTGGATAGACCTATCGTCAGTGAGTGAGTGCGAGGCTACTTAAATTGGGCTACTGGCAACGAAACTCGTAATTTTGAACCTCAATCAAGTGATGAGGATGACACCAGAGCTGGCACCCTCCTCTCCAAGCTACTACACCATGCAAACAGGAGGACTTTTAACTGGACAGATTTAATGTGCATCAGCCCCCTCTGCACGGTGGGTCTTTAGTGGCAACAGGGCCCAAACTGGGGATTCTCCGACCTCGAGTTCTTGACCAAAATATCGTCAGTTTGGAGCTCGATGCCATAATTACTTATTTATTGTAGCGATGGGTAAAAGAGTTTGGTTTATTTACAGAAGTTACTTTCATAGCATTTGGTAAAAAGAGGTAAAAAATATCTAAATTTAAGCCTTCAAGAGAAGTCTATGTTTATGAAGTGCAATTAAATTCGAGTTGTTTTTTTCCCTAGATTGAATAGACCTATAAAAACTGCTCCTCACTTTAAAAATTGAAGGAACAAATTATAACTGATCACTAAATTTATTCCTTTTTTGTGGATTACAAGAAAATGCATAAAAGTAGGCTTATGTTTATCCAGGAGCCAATACAAAATTTAACCGATAACTTAAGTTTGTGCACATATGTTTTTATAACTTATTTATCCGTAAAACTTTTTAAAAGCCTTTTCTGACAGTCAACAACAATCTTTGAAACATAAAATCGTCAGAAAAGAAAAGAGGGGACAAACACAACACGAAATTTACATTTCGTTCTATATACCAGCCTCCCTTCAAACGAACAAAAATAGACGAGACACGAGCTAATTTTACGCCCAAATCTCCCCGAAGAGAGAGAAGCCCTAAAATTAAACCCTTTTCAAACTCAAAATGATAGAGCCACAATCCGCGCTTCGTCAACTCCAAAACCCTCGAACAGAGATGGTGACGAAGATGAATAGAACGCATCTCTTTAAAGTCAACAGCACCACTTCCGCCTCTTCAAAGACACCGCTTTCGGGGGAAAAACACATTCCCTACCACGTTCGAACCCTTGCATTTACATGTTTTGTCTCTCGAATGGACTCCTATTCATCGGAGTCTTGCAAGTTAAGCTCCTATAGAAAAGGGAAGGCTTTCGAAACGAGAGGGACTTATGAAAGAGCCGCTAATGAAAAGCTCCTCAATGCTCCCTCTGGCTCTTCTTTTATAACAAACGGGAAGGAAATGGGCTTCCGTGTTTGTGTATTCTTGCAGTATCTATCTCAAGATAGAAGATTTTAAATGGAGAAATATTCAAAGTTTACATAAAGTCTTTTGTCCTAAAAAAAACTTCAACTGGTTAAAAAAAAAGAATCGATGTATTTAAAAAAACTCCTATATTAAAAAAATAATTAAAAACATCAAAGAAAATCGGCTACCTACTAATCAGGGCTAAATAAGACATTACTTCCCTTCTTTGGCTTTTAATTCAGGTGTTTGAATCTGATACATCACATTAGTTTTATAAAAAAATAGTTTGACGAAAATTTATACATACTAAACTTTTCACGCTTCATTAAAATGGGACACAGTTAGATTAAATTGATAAAAGTTGGTCAAAAAATTAACTTATTTTTTAGTTTAAATTAGTCTTTATAGATTTTTTTTATAAGCTAACAAAATTTGAAAGCCTTGTGTCAAAAAAAAATACTCCAGAGTTATAACTTTTATGTTCGTTTTATTCACATCACAATGGCAAATAAGAACTTAAAACTGATTTATCTCAGAATGAAAAATAACTCTAGTTTGATTTTCATTTAAAATTCTAAGGTGGTTTTTTTTTCTCGTGTGTGTGTATTGTGCCAAATGCTTTGAAATTTTTTCTATTTCTCTCAATACATGAAACAAAGTATGCGTTTTTATAAATCAAAGCAATACTTATTTTTTTAAAATAAAATAGTTGAAATTAGAATTTATACACTTTTTAAGGAATTTTCAATAAGCATTCGTAAAAATAAAAATATCACTAAAGCTATCACACAAAACCCATAAGAACATCCATTATACATAGTTCATTGTACTTGTATATAAATCCACACACACAATTCCTTGATTGTACTTCAATTATTGTAGAAGGAGTAGCCTTTTGAACTCACTTTTCATGTATTTTGAAATTTTTGTTTAAAATATTAAGTGGTTAGCCTTTTGTGGTATTTTAAACACACATACACACACAAAAAACTGTTTTACATAATATACATACATAAGAAAACCCCCAAAAATTGTAGAAACCATTAAATCAAAGATTGTTTCCTTTTAAATCGTACCATGTCTCCCTAAACAACTTTGCATACACAAAATAAATAAATAAGTAATAAAAAATGAATTGTATTAGGTTAAAAAGTATATATTAGCCCATTTTACAAACATAATTAATTCATAAATAAAATCACTGTAACTCGACATTTATATATATAACGAAAGTTAACAAGAAATACTTTTGTAATTCGTAACTTTTTTTGGCCACACAAGATCATTTTGCATACAAAATTATTCATGGCATTGAAAAAGTAGTTTAGTTTTATTCGGTTCGTAACTCCTCTAAAACTAATTCTTAAAAAATATTATCAGCAAAGTAGAAAAGAAATCATTAAGAGATAAAATAAATAAATAAATAAAAAACTATATGCATCACATTGTTAATTAATGTGACAATAGTTAATTTTTATAAGTTGTAGTTAATAGTTAATTAGTTCATAATTTTTTAGTAGTAATGTTGTCAGATGTTGATTTTCGGAACTCCTTATGTACATTTCGAATTACATTCCATAATAATATTGCTTGCAATTTTTTAAAGGTTAGAACTCTCTTTTTAAAGTATCTAAATTTTCACTGTGTAAATAACAAACAAAAAAAATCCTCTATTAATCAAAACAAAAATTTAAAAATGAAATATTATGATCATCGACAAAATATTTTTTAAGATCTTTTTAATAGCACAATATAGATATGTGTATATAAACAAGATACAGATACGTAGCAAAACAATAAAAAATTATAAGCAACTAAATTCATAACTCAAAATTACTTTTTGTCGAATGAATCAATATTAAAGATCCTCATTAGCAATAACTTAATTAACTTCGTTTTCTTCAGTTTGATTTTTTACTCAATAAAATGGAATATCTTGAATTGAAAGAAAACCGTATTGGATGTAAATTTAATCTACCCCAACCCTTGCAAGTTTATAAAAAAAAATATTGATCAAATTAAGATCTTTTAGTTCATGTGTTTCAAAAATAAATTTAAGTAAAATAATTGAGTCATGCAGTTTTTTTCATTAAAAAGAAACGTACTTTACAAATAAAAAAAAATTCCAAAATCAATAAAATAAGGAATTCTTGTATATATAAGAAAATTGTCACAATAAAGAAACTCATTTATTTGGTCCAAACAAAAGAGTGGTAACTAAAAAATTATCAATTTATTTTCTTCTTTTCTGATTTTAATATAATCCGATAATATAATTTTTTTTTAATATAATCTATCTAACTTTTTATATGATCAAATGGCTTCCTCCAATTAACTTTGCTTATAAATTTACTTTTTTTTAAAAATGTGTATCAAAAGATTATAATTTATGTATTAAATTGTACAAGATTTTAAAAATTCCACACTTTATTTATAACTTAAATTATAAAAAATATATATAATTTTAAATATTCGAGATATATATATGTTATTAAAAATAAAAGAAAAAAATGTGAATGACAGTTTTTCTTATTTTATTGTAATAGGCAAGAATTTAATTTTCATAATATGATTAACAAAATTAAATATGCAATATAGTGAAAATACATGAAAATTCATGTCAGTAAATGATTATTGACAATTTTTTTTCACATTATATACCAAAAGATTCGGATTTTTATACGGAATTGTATATACGAGCTTCTAAAAATCAAACATTCTAAAAATTAAACATTATAATTTAAATTATTAAGAAATAATATTCACATGGAATATATAAAAGTAAATTAATTAATTAATCTAATTTTGTGAAATTAGAGTCTTTCCAGTATATCGTATTTAATAACATTTTATTATGACGAACATATAAAATAAACAAATAAATTTTATTCTAACTCATTAACATAAAAATTTGACTGCATTTTATTCTTAGAAATAACACAAGAATTAATATAATCGACGCTACAAATTTCAAACCAACTCCGAGGATATAAACACGTGACCACGATCACTTCTTCTGATTGGGTACTTTCCTCTTTCGATTGCCACGTTTTGTCTCGTGCGAAATTTTTGAGAGACAATTGGACTTAAAATAATCGTGAAACCTTTATGAGAACCAGGTGAAATTCAGTACATTGTTCGTTAATATGAGTAAAAACATATGTATTGGGTATAAAGGAAAGTGTGTTCTGTCGTTTTTGAACATGTGTACTTTTATACGTTGTCGATCCTTAGCAATAAATCGGATCCGATTGAAAGAGGTTTTTAAACAGGTAGATTAGTATACTAGTGATGATTTTTCACTTCCTACTATTAGCTCACACTCTCTCTCTCTCTTTATATATTTATTTATTTATCTATCTTGGGAGAATTTTCAATTGTTAATAAAATACATTTTAAAACGCTCTCTCTCTCAATTGAGCTAAAATTTTATATACGTGATTCTTTTGGATGACAATTCAGTAATTTAATTATAATTAATCAAAAGTAATAGATTAAAACTAATTATTTAAATAATTGCAAATACAGCCATGTTGACATCATTCTTGGTGACTTGTGTCAAAACTTGAAAAGGTTTTTTTCTCACATTTTAAAGCATTTAGTTGAACTGAAATTTTATAGACACGATTGTTTTGGATGACAATACGATACTTTAATGATAATTAATAAAAACTAATCACCACTTATAATGTTGTGATTCTATCACATGTATATACATATTTATATTAATTGTAACTATTTAATAACAAGTAGCTAAAATAAAAAATTTCCTTGTTGATCTAAGTAGGAATTGACTTAATTTTTTTTATATTACTTGTTATACATTTTTTTCGCATTTTGGTCAGTCTTTTTTAAACTTGTAAGAATATTGACATGAGTAAAAAAAAAAAAAAAATTCACTTAAGATGTTGCATGTTGTTTGAGTTCCAAAAATAGAATAACGCGCGATGGAAGCAAAAAGAAATTTGTGTGATGTGTTTGGAGAGGAAGCAGTAACAGCTCAAACATGTCAAAGCGGCTTGTGAAATTTTGCTTGGATGAGTTTTCTTTGAAAGATGAACCCAGATCATGAAGGCCATCAGATGTCAGTGACGAAGTGCTACCCAGCATGATCAGGACAAATCCCACGTTAACTTTCTCAGAAGTGGGCTTCAAGTTTGGAATTCATCAGACTACTGCTTTGGATTACATTAAAAGACTTGGTTTCTTCTCCAAACTCTCTGTTTGAGTGCCACACGAATTAAGCGAAAAAAATTTAATGGACACAATTTCGATATGTTCTTCAAGTCCTGCTCGTCACGAAAGGGAGCTGTTTTTGGACCACTTGGCGACTAAAGATGAAAGAGGATGGTTTACAAACACGTGGTTAGAAAAACAGTAAATTGATCACAAAGGGGAGACACTACAATCCACATCCAAAACTGGCGTGCGTCAGAAGAAGATTATGTTGTGCAATTAGTGAGACAGCAGGGGTATAGTACACTTAAGTTGCTGAAAGAAAACGAAACAGCCGTTACTGTTCGCAACTGGATGTTTTGAATAAAGAAATTCAACATAAACTTCCATCTTTAGCCAACAGAAAGGGTGTGATTCTTCATCATGACAACGCTAGACTACACATGGTAAGAAACACCACATAAAAAATTATAGAGAGTTGGGTTGGGAAACTACCTCAGCCAGAATATATTCTTCATTTTGCACCATCTGATTATTGTTTGTTCAGGTCACTGCAAAACTTTCTTTTTGGAAATAAATATCTAAATTATGAGGGTTTCCAAATGGCAGTGGAAGAAAACTTTATCTCCAAAACAGAGGGGACTTCTTTTCCAGGAGATTATATAGGCTGTTAGACAAACAGGTGTAACTAACAAAGGACATTATATTTTAGATTAAGTTTTAAATAAAAAGAGAAAAAATTATTTTTTCTTCGCAAAGGAACGACAGAAAAAACTTTCTCTTATACCCAATATATATACAGTAGCGCTCTAAAGAGTTTGTACACTTGTAATTTTCTATAAAATTCAAAGTTTTTCTCTAATAAAAATTAATACATCGGAATTGTAATTTATTAAATAATATCTACAATTCTTCATTAAGAAAGTAAGCAGAATAATGAAAAGTTTTTTATAATGATAATCACTGCTTCATAGTTAATGTATGGGAATAGTAACCAAAAGGCTGTAAGCAAATAGCTTTTTTTATCGATATTAAATTATTTTATTAGTTTATTTTTTACTCCAGTTTGAATGAGGCTGCATGCATTCAAGGGAAGTTGAATAATATGATGAGTTCATTCACACACACACACAAACTCATCTGTGAGGTTCAATAAAGATACGACGCATGTTACAGGAAATTTAGCCTCTTATTTAATTCTAATGCAAAAAAAAAGGATGACGATGGGATTTTCGTATATTCCTGGTTCTTTCCATTTTTTGAACTGTATATATATATGTGTGCGTGAAGTATTGTACTAGCGTTGGCCAGTGTTGGTTTGTTGTCATATCTGATTTATTGAAGATATCTTGAGAATTGAGTCTCATCTTTTATTTTGAAGCGCACTAAGCGTAACTGGTCAGTCACTTTATATTTTACATCTATTTGTTAAAAACACGTAAGCAGACACATATAACAGAAACGACATCTTGACGGGCACAGCACAAACAAAAAGAGCTGCAGTTATTTACATTCTTACATGATGACGGCAAGCAGACAAAGAGGGCGATTACACAAAATTTTTGCTTTTATAGCAGCAGTGCAAGCGCGTAATAGTAGTTCTGACTGGACAGAATGGGCGGGACAGGGATTTCGGACTAGCCAATTACGATTAAGATTACAGTGTTATTTTTAAACCAAAGACTTAAAGTTTGTTTAAAGATTAGTACGAAGAGTTAACAAAAAGGATACTAGAGGGAATTATTATTATTACGCACACACACACACATATATGTATGTGTATATATATATATATATACATACAGGGTGTCCCAAAACGACCGCATAAACTCTGCACAGCTAGATTCCTCGTTGGGAGTACATAAAAATTGCCCAAAGAAGCGCTCCCGTACGATCCATAGTTTACGAGAAAAACAAAGTATGACGTCACTGCCGGTGCAAGAAAAAACACTTTACTGAACATATTAACAGGCCATCTCAAGGAACTGGTGTATCGAGACTTAGTGACAATACAAATGGACTTAGTTGCTCGTCTATATGTTGCTTGTACTTCGGTGGACCCCGCGGTGTTACGACGTGTGATGACAGCCATTCCACGGCGGGCTCAAGCCTGCCTCGACATGCAGGGCTGAAACTTTGAACATCTGCCTTAAATTGTACATATATTGCTGTTGATATGTTCAATAAAGTGTTTTTTTCTTGCACCGGCAGTGACGCCATACTTTGTTTTTCGTATTTTTCTCGTAAACTATGGATCGTAAAGGAATGCTTCTTTGGGCCGTTTTTATGTACTTTTAACGAGGAATCTAGCTGTGCAGAGTTTATGCGGTTGTTTTGGGACACCCTGTATATATAGTAGTAGTAGCAATTAAATATTCTGGGTATAGATCAAATAATCGTTTTCAATTTTTATATCAGAAGGAAATTCTGCATTCTCTTTACTCAAGTGCTAAACTAGGGAAATAGATATTTGTCCCATTCTGCATTGAAAAATAAGGATAAGCAAGGAAAGATGCAATAGAAAAAATATAATCACATGCTTAAGTGAAGGGAAATAATAGTTATTTTTAGAAATTATTGCATGCACGTACGCCACTTTTCCAAGCATGAATAAATGCAACGCCTCCTTACACTTTTCTTTACACTGAATTTGAAAATTCCTATACAGTAGTTTTAAAATCTGCGGCAGGCTGGATAAGACCTCAGGTGGACAGTAACTGACCCTCGAGCTGTACTTTTCTCATCCCTGTTTCGATTAGATCACTTTAATTTAATTAGGTATTATCATAAAAGAGATAGAAAACCAAGCAATTGTTGAAAGAAGAATTAGTATCAAAGCTAAAAAGCTATTAAAGTTCTGAGTGAACAAGCGCTCGGAGATTCCGAGGAATGAGGAAATGAATAATTATCCATAAGTATTAGGAGAAGGATGCTTACAACAGTTCAAAAGAAAACTTATTTGTGGTGGAAAATTGCAAACAGGAAAAAAAGTAAGACTACTTTATGATGCTTATATTACTTTTTAAGTTTTAACCTAACTTTTGAAAAGAATAAAACTTCAAAAACTTTTAAAGGAAAATTTAAAGAATTTTGAAAATTTTTCCTCTTCCGTCTATATATATATATAAAATTATGTGTATCCTTTCACACAAGCTATTTACATTTCAATTCAAAACACACAGATATATATATGTATACATACATAAAAGAACTTTGAGAGAAAACTTTCTTACCGTAATTACATCAGAATCTCAACTTGTCTCGATTATGAGTAGAGTTGTAACTTTTAAGTGTTTACTTTGTTAAGAAAGTCATTAAAGACCAGAGACTTAACCTTTTATGCCGGAGGTTGTTATCCAATTGGAAGGGCTCTTACATTACCCTGGTGTGCAAGAATCTCAACAGAGAAGGTCTTTAGCTCACTCTAAATGACGCGTTTCATTTTCCTTCTCATCTATCTTCATTTGGGGAGCATTTTTCCCACAGAATAGACCTCGCTGAGTGTGTTTGATAATGTGGATAAAATTCCTTTTTGGGGGTTTTCGTGACGGTGGGTTTCGAAAAAAGTGGGAAGATTCCTGCAAAAGTTGAAAATGTCTCTCAGAAAAATAAAGAACTTTAAATAAAAACGCACATTCTTTAAAAAGAACAAATAAAAATAGAACGGTTGTTTTTTGTGAAAAAAAGACAAATTATAGAAATAAATATTTTTCGCAGAAAATAGAATTTTTAAAGATGATGGGAGTTTAAGACTCCCTTCGCGTGTAATGCTAAAGAATGAGACCTGAAATGGGATTTTCTTTTTCCGATAAGAAAATTCATAAATATTAATATATATCTTGGCTAGGGTTTCTGATTTTCCGGGTTTTTCCATTCCCGGGAATGTCCGGAAAATACCGGGAATGTAATTGTCGTTCTCGAAAAAAAAAAATTCCTGGAAATACATCAAGATTTCAAAAAATTTAAAAACAAGTTATTTTTTAATATAATCAATAATAATTATATAAAATAAGGATACATATAAATTCAAAATTTATAATTATTTATATAATGAGCTAAAAATACAAAAAATATATAATAAATTGATTAGTCATTTTTAAAACAGGATTTTAGAAAACATAAGCAATTTATACTTTTGTCACTCAGCCTAGTTCTATAAGCTTTGTGACGAACAATCCGGCAGCAGAAAATGCTCTCTTGGCTTCAATTGACGTTGGAGGAATTGTTTTTAAAGCCCCAAATAGTTTTATAATGTTTGGTGATGAATTTTCAGTGGAGTCGAACATTTGCATCTCTTGTTTCATGATTTTGTTGAAACTAGTACTTTTTTGGTTGAACAGTATAAAACTTATGTTTTAGAGTAAATTGTGCTTTCTGTAATTTTTCGTCCAACGCCAGAGGTTTTTCTTTCAAAATATCTAGGTTCTCTTTTTCTGAGTGCGAAAAATTGGATATTGATTTCTCTTCTTCGCAGAAAAGCCTTGTCCCTCTAACATTTAGGCTTGTCTAACCAAACAATTTTTACCAGGCAATCGTGAAATATCAGCAATAACTGCAGCTGCTTTGTATTTTCTCCCAAAATTCAGGTATTGTGTGCATTACTTATTAAATTCAAGTTGCTTCTCTCATTAATTCTTTGGATTAGAGAAAATTCCATATTTTCGTAAATTCTGAATTTTATTCGTTCAAGTTTCCAATATAACAAAAGAAAATACATCTTCTGCAGTTAGCAAAGTTCCATTTAGACTGCATAATTTTTCTAAGCCAATTTTTAATGGCTTTAAGCCTGCTACAATTAGTCACAGTTTCAAACTCAACATCGTCCATCATTTGTTCTTTAATGACAATTAATGCTTCTAAAATTGCTGACTTCATTTTTAAAAATCTTTCAAGCATTACCAACAAACTATTCCAGCGTGTTTTGGTCCCGGCGATTTTCGGGAACGAAGTATAATTCCCGGGGATAAAAAAAGTACAGAAATCTTATGATTTCCCGGGAACCCAGGATCCCGGGAAAGAAACCCTAATCTTGGCTTTGCTATCTTTCAGATAGCTGAATGGGGTCATGGCCACGAACTCGCGGCTAATGTTGTCGACTCGGAGGGTTCGGTTCTTGGTGGCACCGAAAACCTGCCATATGTAAAAAGGTTGAGGTATGTTAAATCCGTCGAGGCCCAAAGTCTTTCCGTTGGCTTGGTGTAAACGCGTTTGAAAAGCGGGTTTCAGATCAAGTGTCGTCCTCATCATTTGACCGTGGTTCAATATTATAAGGTCCATCACCAATGTTTTTGCGGCCTTTTTTCCGTATGGTGCATTTGTATTTTATATTTATATTATTTTTGATGTATTGGCAAGAATGCTGGAATAATGTATATTATTTTTCCTTCTCTTACTTTTTATGTTCTTTATTATTATTTTCAGCTTTGTATGTGTGTATCTTGAAATAACATATGGGGCCGTAGTAGCCGAGTGGTCAAGTTATCGGGTCGTGGCTGGCTTGTCACGATTTTGAGCCCAATACCACTAAAGACCCGCCGTGTAGGGCAGCGATGCACGTTGAATCTGTCGATTGCTGAAACGTCCTCCCATTGGTGTGGTGCTGTAGTTAGGAGAGTGGGGTGCCCATGGTTCAAAATAACGATGTTCGTTGCCCAAAGCCCTCGTGTAGCTGAACAGTGCGACGTTAATATTCAATCAATCAATCAATCTCTTTTAGAGAACAGCATATTTCATAACATTATTATTTTGCGTACGAATCAATCCCTTTTTTTCTGGTGTAAAATATGTTTCGACTCTTAAATTAATTACAATAATGCATCTAAGCTTACTTATTACAATGTCAGAGATTTGAATAAAAATTGAAACGATTTTCTGTCTCGAAAAATATTCCATGTTTGGAATCAGGACGCGTATTTTTTAAAAAATTAACATCATATTTCTAAGCTACATGTGAGTTATTAGCAAGAGACTTCGCAATTTTAAACCTCAGTCTGAGCTGACATTTCACTTTCCAAACTTTAACATCACGTCAACGATAGGGCTTTGATCCACGACAGCTTTAACGTGCTTCAGCCTTTCAATACGGTGGGTCTTCCGTGGGACCAAACTGTGTTTGTGAAAGAGGAATAAACGGTTATTGTTGAGAAGTTAGTAATTGACAGTGCGGAGATATTTTCACTTTGAAAATTAGATTCATCAGCTCGTTAGTATTCTTTTGTCTAGGTTCAGACACTTAATAGGATTGATAGTGAAATTCGTTT